>CM034153.1:188223916-188823916 GCA_019776745.2 Taxus chinensis
AGTGCAGTATGGATGTCAGAGACTCTGAATTGGGTCACATTGACATGGATGAGTTCTGGGTTAGGACTCAGAAAGTTACAAGAAGTCCATGGATGGACAAGTTAATAGGCAGTGCCCTGCACTTCGCCGGAGGAATCCCCGTCAGCGCTGTCAACAACGAATTCATGATGGTGATTGCGCAATGTTACAACAAAGACACAAGATGTGTCGAAAATAGTAAGGGCGAGGCAGTCATAAACCTCACTGCCCGTCATTTTGAGTTGATACTTGGCATCCCTCATCACCGGAACTTCGTGGCTGTTAGCCAACGAGAATGCATCAAGGCCTGGGAAGACAACGAAGACCAGTGCATGCAGTTGATGAATGAGGTCTACCTGAAGAACAAGAAGGTGGTGACCCGGTGGCCTCAGACTATCCACCGAAGTGATTTCTCAGAGGAACTCAGTGATACTATCACTTTCCTGAGCAGAGTCTTCGGGCTTTCAGATGCCCACTATTTCCATAAGTGGATGCTGCGGTACCTGGAGACAATGAATAAGAATTTGCCCGATCAGCGCTTTTGCTGGGGGGAAATAATAAGCAGCACCATATCTGAGCAGCTACAACAGTTCGCCACAACAGGAGTGTTCCATATGAACTCCTATGTAGTCTACGCTGCAGCGTCGGCAAGGGATTATCCGGGGCTGAACCGAAGTGGAGTATGGCCTCAGGCCAAGATATTTGATTACTACCTAGAGCTGAGGCTGGAGAATAGCATCCAACATTTCGCAAAAGTTAACGATGCATTCTTCTATCATGTCATCTGCCTACTGAGGCCAAACATGACTCATAGCCGGACGACCAAAAACATAGTGGCAGTCACAGAGAAATGGGGGGCCCTGTTCACCCAATTTCCCACGTTCACCTATCTGAGGGCTGCCAACTTTTTGGGAGAGCCAACCAGGCTACCAAGGTATGCTGGGCCTAAGCTGATTCTACTAGAACTATCAAGGCAGCTGGTCACATACCATGAGAAGTGCCTCAAAAGAAAGAAGGGTGGAACTCCTTTCCCCCTCAAAGTGGGCCGATACACATGCTCCACCCACCATAAGGCAAAGGAAATGTTCGCAGAGCTGGAGCTACTCAACTTGAAGCATGACTTCCCAGCCAGGCCTACCTTCGACCCAAGAAGCTGCCTGCCAAAAGCGAAGCTCGATCCGATCCATGTCCCTCAAATTGAGGATATTTACATTGACGTTCTCCATGAGGTGGAACTCAGAAGAAAGGATCACTCTCGCTTAGCATTGGCGGAAATCATCCAATACGGAGTGGCCATTGTCCCCGAAGGCTTCCAAACTACGGAAGATGAAGTAGATAAGGTGTATAATGACACAGATGGGGACAATTGGCCCTTCCCGGCCATTGACAGGAACAAGGCTCCTCAAACAATTGAGGAGAGGGTCAAAGAGACTATGCGGAGAACAGAGCATTGGTGCCGCATGAACGGACTAATCTACCTCGGGGTAGATTTCACAACTTCCCCTTTGGGCAACGCACCTCCAAGGTCAAAGAAGCAGCTGAAAGGCAAAGGTGCAGAAGGTGAACCTAGCACCATTCAGGAGGAAGCCCCTGAAAGTCCTCTTCCCTCAGAGCCAGAACAGGTCATAACTCTTGATGAAGAATTGACAGAGGATAGTCCTATACGCCCATCCACCCAGGATGTCGGCGTCGCTACAACTTCAGAGGTCCCTTCTATCCCTTCTTCTTCTCTTCCTTCCCCTCCTCGAGTGACTCAAACGACCACCCCTTTGGTCGTGTCCTCTGCCCCTTCTTCTACCCTTTCCCCTGCTTCTTCATCTATCTTCTCCTCCCTCGCTGATTTGTCTTCCTCCATTTCTTCCCTCATCTCCGAGCTCCCTTCCCTTCCTATGTCTTCTGCAGTTGCGGTTTCCCTTCCTCCCGTGGACATTTCTTCGGCTATTCTTTCAATGCCGCCGCCGCGTGTCTCCACGTTTTTCCCCTCTTCTACCGTTGCTGCCTCCCCCTCTGTCTCTGGTCCTTCTTCTATAGGACCAGCTTGGATCTCTCAGCAGCTGAGCCAACAAAAGAGGAAAGTCCCCATCACTCCGATGGACTTTTCGGTCATTCCGGCTAAAGGAGCAAAGAAGCACAAGCCGGTTACACGCTTCTCGAAGAGTGCTGCAGGTGAGAGAGTCATGGAAATAGCGTACCCCAACCCCCTCAAAGAGAAAGAAGATCTGTCTCTGACAGATTTCACCGTGACCCAAGTCACAATGGGGACATCCTCTGAAAGTCTCCAGGGGGAAGCTCTTTCTGCAGTTGATGCACTCTGCAAAAAGCTTCAGGAAACGAAAGAGGAGAAAAGGCTACTGAAGGAGCAGAACAAGTACCTGCTTCAAGCCTTACAGAAGATGGGAAGTGCACCTCCCACAACTGCCGCCGAGACTCCTGAGCTGCTCAGTCAGGAGAAGATCAATGAGTATTCAAAGATCGGCGAGCAGGGTATGGCTGTTTCTGCTTGGAGGAGCCAGATCCTCAAGGATAGTGAAAGAGTAATCGCCGAGTATATCAGTTTATACCTAAACATCGAGAAGGTGAATAAGGAACTCCAAGCATTAGCAGGTCCGATATCAGAAGAGTTAGAACATGCTAGACTCCAGCACGAGACCTTCCAACAAATGTTCGACTGTTCAGTCGAAGATCTGGTCAAGTTCGGAGTCTTCGGTCATCCAAGGGCCCTCAACAAAACTATGTCCACTCTGGACTATCAGATAGATCAGCTGGAATTTGTTTTAGAAAAGATAGACAAGGTAAAGGAAGAGGCCCTGGATGCAATGCATCAAATGGAGAAATTTGTCCTCGCCATGACTCCAGGGTTGCTCACTCCTTCCCTTACCTTGAGATCAGCTGATGACACTATCCGGATTTTCAAGGAGATAGCTTCTCAAGGGACAGGGCCAGAGGTCACATTCGACACTGAATCTATCAACAACCTACTGGCCTGTAGGGACTTCATCGGGTTCCTTATCGAGGCGGAGAAAGATTATTCCAAACTCCCGGAAAAGCTCATAGACGAGCGGGAGACTTGCGAAGCAATCAGTGAACGGCACAAGGATCCATCACAAGATCAATTTGGGCCAATGATCAGCAAGTTTTTGGAATACCGCGCTCAGTTCCACATATCATCACCTGAGCAGCATCAGAAACAGGCAACCCCTTTTCGGCCGCAGGATGATGATGATGAGTAGCTTCTTCTTCTTCTTCTTCTTCTTCTTCTCTCTATTCTCCGACTTTCTTTTCGAAATGTCTAAAATGTGTTGGCACAAATGATGACATCATCCATGTTGCATCATGGGATGATGTCATCCATCCAAGTTGTCAAAGTCAACATGACTTTTAGATATTTTGTAAATATCTTTGTAAATAAGTGGTTGGCTCCATTTTGCCTTCTCTCTCCCTCATCTTCTATAAATATGAGAATACTTGTTGTATTCAGTGGTGAACATTTTTTAGATAGAAATAGAAGTGAGGAGAGAAAGACTTTGAGCTTTCTTGTAACAGAAAAGAACAGTAATACAATTATTCAGACTTTGTGCTCAATAGCTGTGTTATACATTAGATCTTTCTTACGTTAGATCTGTATGTGTTTAATCTGTTGGATTCATATCTACTTTTCCGTCATTTGTTTATCAGTATTGCTTTGTTTATTTATGCAAGTAGGTTTGGCTCTGTTTACTACCAAACTAAAAACATAAATCTTCTGACCTTTCTGCTTTGGAATTCATTTCTTTTCTCCCTTCGGATCTGTTCTTTCTCTTCTCCCTCTTTCATTCCTTTCTTTTCGCAGCCTGGAACACTCTACTGGGATGAGATCCCAACCCCCGAAGGCAGAATCTGTGAGACTTGCATAGGTTCTTGCTAGTAGAAATAGCAATAAACCAGTTTCGCTTTGCTGTCTCAAAGAGGGGCTAAGCCCTGCACACTGTTGGCTCGTCTATCCATAGATCTGTCCACGCGATAGATTTTCGGACCAACATGTTTGTCATCTAGCACTGACATCATCTTCTTCATCATCACATACCTTTCATCCTCAGCTTGGCACATTTGTGTAACTCCCCACGCAGTATAGAAACCCTACTCGAGGTAGACCTATCATTCTGGACAAGGTCTCATTCATGATCATGTCTGTTGACCATTCCTTCCTCCTATCCCCCTTTTTCAACCTAGTTTTCTCCTAAAATCCACCTCATCTCATTCTCTATTTCTCTTCTCACCCACTTCATCCTTCTCCATTGTTTCTTCGATACTTCACATGTCCTCCACCCGGGCCATTATTTTTGTGTTTTTCTCTTAATATCATTTTGCTAGTATCTATTTTATCATTCCATTTCTTCTTTCAGCTTGACAATCCTACTTAATCACTCATTTTGCGCAAGCGTCTTAATCACAATGCATCTCTTTCTTAAGATCTTGCCGCTGTAGAAACTCCTCTGCCATTTTCTATTCCATTCAACACTAACTTCTACTTAACGCTCTGACATTATCACTCACACAACATAGGCATCCTAATTAAGAATTACCCTTACACTCTTCATCCTACATCACATACATTCCTCCATCCACTCATGTCACACTCCTTTGTTTCCTTATTATCACCTCCTTTCACCTACTGTTCCAGATTGGTATACACTACTCAGTATTTTCCATCATTCTTCTTCTTCTTCGGCTTGGCGATCCTACTTAACCATTCATGCGGCATGGTGATATTACTTAAGAGTTCCTCTTAAGAATGATTTGTCTTCTTTCCTTTTCCCTTTACTTCACATTCCCACAATCCATATTTTCTCTTCTTTCCCCATAAACACATCCTCTTCCCTTCTTTTTTTTCCTTGCACAAAATATCTCAAACTTCCTCAAATATCATCTCCATCATCCCTCATTCGGAAATATAACTTAACTACTTCATATTACTCCTTCATCTTTACTTATTTCATCTTCATCCACATCCTCATCCATTACATTCTCTCCTCGCCTTCATCTTCCTACACAATCGTTATCCCTCCTTTCTTTGCTCTTTCCAGTCCATTTTCTAGAATACTCCCCCATATCTACCACCATGCTTACTCATCATTATCATTGTTCATCTAACATTATATCATCGTCATCTTCCATTCTTGTGCAAAGAATTATCGGTGGAATTCTCCTAAAATTCATTTATCCCCATTCTACACATACCGGTTCACTCCTTTTTACCTCCTTCATTTTCACTCCCTTTTTTCTTCTGTGCCCTTTGATTATTATCGAAGGATTTATCCTAACATCCCTCCACTGCTATTGCCTTTCCATCTTCCCTTCGCCTTCTTCAATATCTCTACTGTCTTCATCACATACTACCTTTGCATCATTTTCTCTGTTGTCCTCTCCTCCTTTCTGCCCCTGGTTTCCTTTCATTTCACTTGTATCATCTCCATCTCCTCTTATCCTTACACTTTCATCCTACTTACCCATTGATAACCTGACTCACCAGCGTTGTCCCATCTTTTTAATCATCCCACCATCCACATCCATATCCATGCGTTTTGTTTCATATTCTTTACCTGGGTCTTACCCCTAACATAAGGATTCAATTCCCCTCTTTTTTCGGCTCTATCATCTCTTCTTTCCCTCCTATTTCCATTTCCCCCATTCCTAAACTTCTTTCTCTACCACCCCTATCTTATTCCATCTCTATACATCAGTTCTTTTCCATTCTTTTATCTCCTCTACAATCTTTTAGCTCTTCATGATTCCTTTCTTTCTCTTTTCTATTCTACTTCCTTCCCCATCTTCTTTAACTTCTCCATCTTCTTCATCTCCTTGATTTTTTCATCCTACCATTCCTATTCATCTCTCCTATCACCCTTCTCTAATATTCTTCACTTCTCCTTCTCAGCTTTGTCATCTCTTTCATGATCCATTTTTTCTCACTCTTTGTTTTGATCTCCATCTCCCTTTCATCCCTTCTTCTGTCATTTTCTTGTCTTCTTCTTTTTCCTTCATCATTTCTTTCTTCCACCATTTCTCCTCTTTATTATCTCTACTACTTATTTACTATGATATATCTCTGTACATTCACATTCCCTTCTAATCTCTTTTCCCTTCTCATCCCATCTTCTTCTTGTTTAAACTTCCTCCCTCCCTTCTTCTCCTTCTCTCTTTCTCTATTTTCTTTTTCTCGAGGTCCCTCATACCTTACCTATTTATTTCCCCCTTATCTTTTCCCACTACCTTATTATTAACTATCATTCTCTCTCTTTTGTGTTTTCGTCTATCTTCTCACCTCTCTTGTCATCCTTCTCTACTATTTGATTCCTGTCCTCCACCACATCCGCTCTACTCCAACTATGTTCACTTTCTCTTATCTCTATCATCAATCCCATCTTCCTATGACATTTTTGTCTTGGAGGATACCATAATGGCTAACACCTATCTGATCTTGTACTCTTCCATGAATATTTTCTCTATTTTTGCTTTATCGCAAAAGTATCTTGACTTCTTATCCTACTTACCGAACAAGTAGGACTACTTTTATCTTCTAATTTGTTAACACTTATGCATATTTCTTATAAAACCTGATTACCATCATATTTATCACCCCTTTAAGGCATTTTATCTCACCCTTCTATCCTATTTGCTCATCATATGCACATTTGTGATTATTCCCCCTAAGATATCTTATTTCAACATCCTTCTATGTCGTATGTTGGGGCACCTTTTCATCCTTGTACTTGTCAACGCATATAACTCAATTTTTGTCCTTTTCGTGCCCTATGATGGGGAATCATTATCTTCATCCTCGTCCCTTTTGTGGACGCGTGATTTTTTCCTCGTCCCTTTTGTGGGCACATACAAAGGATTTCACACATCTTTTCTCATTCAGTTGCACATATTTTGATGTTTTCCTATGACCCATTGGTCATCTTGGTTTACATCCATACTGCAGTGGTCTTCACCCACTCACTGGTCTGTAGAAAATTGTCATCTATCACCATTGAGACCACAATTGTCCTCTACTGATGTGATATTGGAGTCACCACCATACTTTTTTTTATTGTTATTACGATCCTTTTTTACCTAGGGGCATCTTGCCTTGGGTCATGTCTTCATCCATCTTCAGACACATATCTCATCTAACCCTTTTTGTTTTTGTCTCACAGATTGCTATCACAAACCACTCAACAAAAAGGGGCAAATGTAGATACCAATTTTTGGTATAGCACCCCTCCATCATCTCACATTCATGTAACTTCCCCTCTCGCCTTTCTCTTTTCTTAAATTTAAATAAAATCCCATCCATTTACTCACCTTATTTAATTAATTACCAAATGGGCTCCGTGTGGACCCATTTGATGATTCATATTTTTGAACATTATCCCCCATCTCTCACAAATTATTCAAAACATGGGAAATAATGCACCCATCCGACATCCCACTCTTAATCATTCAAAAAGCGAACACATTATTTCACCTAATATCCCCACCTCTTATCACATCTTTATCCTTTTCTTTACTTTAAGTCAAATTGTGAGCCCCGCTAGATCACATCATGTCACTTAACTTGAGGTTACTTTACTCAACCCTGAGTATATGTTAACCTGTGTCTAACCTCACCATTAAACTATAAATATGGGTTTTCCCCAATATTTCAGAGAAAGGAAGAAAATGTTAGAAAATTTGGGTGAATGCTAAGGAATTTTATCCATTTATCATAATATCATTATTATTATGTCTTTACGGTATAATGTGGAGTTTCCATGGTACTCTGATCGTGATTCAATTCATGTAGTGAGATTCATGTTGCATGCATCTGATCAATAGCACCATCTGCATATGGGCACCTTTCAGGTTCTTTTGTTTATCAACTTGCATGTTATCTGTTTGGATTCTATTTTATCATTATTCTTATCACACGGGGGTTGACAGCCACCGAGGGAGTTAACACTTCCTGAATCTGCTTTGTCAGGCAGCCCCCACATAAAATCTCTAACCAATATTTCTCTAGTATCTATGAACTGCAGGTGTGTTGGGATCACACCGAGGAGTTCGACATCAAGTTTACACCTGTATTATCCATCCCCATCTCCAAGGTACTAAGCCCTTGTATACTCGACGTTGTTTTGTGTTTGTTGATTTCTCGTACACTCATCTGGACAGGAAGAAGGAAATTCCGATCAACACTCATTTGGTACTTATGAGTCAAAATCATATAAGTTTTATCCCCAAAACTCCATTTTTGGGTCAAAATTGAGTTTTGTGGAATAAAAGGAACTGTTCTGCCATTCCTCTAGTTCACCACTTTTCTACCTTGGGCCATAACTCAAATTATAAGTTGAATCAAGTATTAATAATGGTGGGAATTAAATCATTGGGTCATTTTTATTCAAAATCGCATAAGGTTCGACTACCAAATTCCATTTTTCAATCGAAGTAGACTTTCATGAAACATAAGGAACTGTTCTATCGTTCATCCGATTCTTCGCTTTGCCGCCTTGGGCCATAACTAAAATTGTAAGTTAAATTAGGTATTAAAAATCATGGGAATGAACTCATTTGGTTCTTTAGAGTAAAAATCATAAAAGGTTCGGCCTACGAACTCCATTTTTGGGATAAAGTGGACTTTCATGGAACAAAAGAAACTATTTCGCCATTCCTTTTGTTCTCCGCTTTGCTGCATTAGGAAATCAATCAAATTTTAAGTTGAATCATATATTTAAAATTTTGGTAAAGAAATAATTTGGTCCTTTTGATTCAAAATCATATAATTTTCAGCCCCTAAACTCCATTTTTATGTCAAAGGGGACTTTCATGGAATAGAAGGAAATGTTCCACCGTTCCTCTAGTTCTTTGCTTTGTCACCTTGGGTAATAACTAAAATTGTAAGTTGAATAAGCTATTGATAATTATGGGAATGAAATCATTGGGTCATTCGGATTCAAAACTGTATAAGGTTCGACCCCCGAATTCCATTTTTGGGTCAAAGAAAACTTTCATGGAACAGAAGGAAATGTTCCACCATTCCTCTGGTTCTTCGCTTTGTTACCTTGGGAAATAACTCAAATTGTAAGTTGATTAAGCTCTTGAAAATGGTGGGATTGAAATTAGCGGGTCATTGGAGTCAAATCATATAAGGTTCGCCCCTTGAACTTCATTTTAGGTCAAAACAAAATTTCATGGAACTGAAGGAACTATTCTATCATTCCTCTGGTTCTCTGCTTTGCCACTTTGAGTATTGAATAGGGTGCCCGATGGAGATGATGAGCTGTCATTGGAGCATTTTTACATGGTTCATCAAGTGCATGATCTTCTTCACCATGATCTTCTTCATCCACAAACGGATCTCTTCTTCCCTCTCTCTACATTCTAATTCTTCGTTGGGAATTGTACTTTTTGTCTTTTTCATGTTATTCACTTAAGTGACCTTTTAATTTTGCATTGTAAAAGCTCCTTTTCATTAATAAGAAAAGGGACTTATTTTTCATTCCTAATGGAATATGGCAGGTCATGAGTGGTAGGAATATGAAAAGACAAGTGGTAGGAATTTGAAAAGTCATGTGGGGGAGATGAAAAATCATAATGTATAAATTGGGAAGACTTATCCTTTCCAAAAGGTTAGTCTTCTTGTTTGATGGCTCCCATTGTCTTAATACAAGAAAGAAACTGCAATTCTTCTATTTTATTGTCTATGTTTCCTCTCCATCTCAACCTTACTCCATGAGGATGGTTACTTGTGCAATATTATGTAAATAAACTTTGATTTACTTGTGTTTTGTTCCTTGTTCCTTGACATGGTGTCCTCTCATTGATAACTTGGAAATATTATGGTTTTATGTCAATATACTCAACTTTCCATTTGTTGAAGAGAACCACCTTCTCACTTTCTCCCCTCTCTCCATACACACACCTTTCCTCCACCTCCTTTTGTACATGAGTTTATTGGAGTATTCCCATATGACCCCTTTTTGAAAGGCTACCCAAAATGGTTATAGTAGTGTACATATATTCCGTTTTCAATAAATGGAGCTTCCTCATTTCTAAGCAGAGGGACTAAGTCACAGAGTGTTGGTGAAAGCCCCTAATTTTCCTTTGTGACAAGTTATTTCGCTTACAATAATTTTTGACATTTCTTTATGTATTTTTATTTCTATCATTTGTTTAAAAGTTACCATATAAGTAAACTGATGGAGAATAATGAAATATGGTTTGGATTATAAAACACAAATGAACATTTCTATGGCATGAAATATATTTTTTTAATAAGAAACAACAAATGTGAGAAATTTAGTTCCATATATAAAGACACGAGGATTTTCCTTTCCTTGTAATTAATCACATTTTGAAAAAATATCATTGTTTCTGCAAAATTAAGTACAAACATTTAGCTATTTAAACCAAAAGAGGGATAGTTTATGTAAAGAAAGAGGAGGAAAAACAACAATAGAAGTGTTTCTTATGTGTGTAGATTATTTGTGTGATTCATTGTTTGACAATCTCTTGGAGGTGATAAAGGAGGTATCTGTATTCAATCAAAAGTGCCCACTTATATTTCCTTGCAATGTGAATTGTTTCGTGCATGTGGCACATTTGATTTGATATTAGAACAAATTTAATTTACAAGAAAATTAGTATTTTGTTAGTGTGGCCAAGCTTTTGTGGCTTCGATATATCTGTCAATATGGTTTAGTATTGTAGAAATGAATTTGAGGTAAATAATTCTTTATATTTAAGAGTGTTCTATATATTTAATACTATTATCGAAGTGGGTTTAAAGATTCTGGAACTAAAAAAATGTAAAAATGGGGAGGGAAATGGTAATTGGGTGTAATGATTGCATAAATTTGCTTTGAAACTTCCTTGCTTTCAAAATTGACTACTTATTCCCTGACCTTTATGCTCTAATTCTTCAACACTAAATCATTTATATGCTTCGTGTAGATCTCTACATTATTCATTAGGGAAGTGAATACTAGAACACCTTAAAAAATAAATTTTCAATATTTGATGATTTGTATACGGTGTTTCTAAGAGAACATTTTTTATACCTCTATACAAGGAAGATTAAAAAGGTTAGTTATATTAGCATCACATCTTCCGAGAAAAAAATCATAAAAATCATCAAGGGTTTTACACCAATCCCAAGATGTGCATGTTCAGGAACGAGTGGTTGAATTTTTTTTCTTCCAATGGTTTCTAACTTCTTTTTGAGGTGAAGTATTGAATCTCTCCCACATAGCTGGTCATATTATTAAATGCGCAAACAAGAAAGTCACGACTAACGTGGGTGCCGCTTTCAATTTTCAATTAATAAATACGAGGCCCTTAGCTGGAAATTGTAATGTTTCTATGCTCACATATATTCGTTTATTAATGTTTTAGGCAAAAGACATGATATGTTGATAAAGTAGGTATTGATGGAGGGACGCATAAAGACGAGCATAGAGGTATAAAAAATGTTCTCTTAGAAACACCGTATACAAATCATCAAATATTGAAAATTTATTTTTTAAGGTGTTCTAGTATTCACTTCCCTAATGAATAATGTAGAGATCTACACGAAGCATATAAAATATATATAAAGGGAAGGGAATATTCTATTTTTTAATGAGATTTTCCTTATATTTGGAACATTGTTTCTTGATATATTTTTTTATAATAATAAAAAATAAAAGAGGCCCATTTAATATTATTCAAGATATAATTTTAAGAGAAGGAATAATAATACTTTTTTAAACTAGTAATTGGAAAATGATATAATTAAAAATAACACACTTTAAAAAGTATTCTTATTTTTTACGGATACATGTTTAAATTTCAAGAATTAAATATAATTATTATTATTTTGATTGAAATCTAGCAGATCTGTGGACTGACTTCTCCCTCGGTGAAGTGGGTAGATTTCTTAGGCTAAGCAACCAAGGACTGAGGGGTATCCATTCCGTCAAATTCACTCGAGGTACGATCCTAGCCTCATCCCTTATTATGGTGCATCTCCTGACTTCGCTTGTAACGAGAATTGAACCCTGGTGGGCTCTTTAAGAGCTAATCATCTTCACCATTAAGTCAATAGTCATTCGATAGAATTAAATATAATTGAACATAAATAATAATTAATAAATAAAATTTTAGTTAACTACATATTTATTATTTCTAATTAATTATCAAAACTGTGTTTTTTATGAGTAGTGTACTCATTGGGGCGCTATATTACATAGATTGTCAACATCTCAACTTATGCTTCGGAGGAAGCATATAGTAGATTGTATAGACATCTCAGCTCATGCTTCGAAGGAAGCATATAGTAGATTTATAATTACGAGTAAGGGTACAACTAAACTAGTGGCCACCTTCAACTTAAGTAGCTAAGAGTAAGGGGCATCCACGCCGTCAAAGTCACTTAGTGCACGATCCTAACCTCAATTGTTTTGACTCTTCGTATCGAATATTTTCAGGGCTTGCACTTAACAAGACTTAATCTATGATGGGCTCTTTGAAAGCCTAACAACATCACTAATAGACCAAAGGCCAATTAATTTTAAATATAACATAAGAAAAAGAGAGGAACTATTTTCTTAATTTATTATAAATTCTATTTAAGTTTATAAATATATAAATTGGAACTTGTGCTCTTTAAATTTTATGTGTATCTTAACTTTTAATAAAGTGAATGAGCTCTTATCCAAACATAGAATTTCAATAAATAAATAAAATTCTAATTAATTACATATTTTTTAATTTTTTTTATTAATTATTAAAATTTTCATTCTTTTATTTTTGTGTCTATCTTAACTTTTAATAAAGTGGACGGGATTTTATCCACAAATAGAATTTCAAATTATCTATATCTATCAAATTAAATTTATTGACCCTAAGATTTTTTAAGTGACTGTAAATTTCAATTTTTCTATATTTTTTTTATGATTTTTGCTCCCACTATATATATATAAAAGACTATTTTAAAAAGTATATAATAAGATGTAACAAATTTGTAATAAAATGAGAAGATTCACAATTAAACACAATTTTTTCCAAAAAAAACAAATTTCTCACATTTATAAATTTTCAACCTGTTGTTTCTTTATAACTACCAAATTTTTTACAATAATATATAGTTAAAATCACAAAAAAAAGACCCACGCCATTTCCGAACCTGCTCTTACCCACCTAATAAAATCATAACAGTAAACCGTCCATCAAATTACAAATTCCCATAAATATAATTTGTACCCACCCTTTAATCATTATAAAGTACATCCACCTAATTTTGATAACTAAATATTAATTAACAGAATTACTAGAAACTTATATTCCACATTATATCCAAATAAGATTGGCATGGTGTAGATTCGCGTCCCATGAAAATCCCCTGCTCCACAGTAGTTCTTCCATGGACACTGTGTCTGTATTCATTTGTTACTGTATTGAAAACATTTGGTGAAAACATGTGAATTTTCAGTTTTGGGTTCATCATATCTCTTACAAATGCAAACGCCAACTGATCGCGAGGATTGAACACCTGAATTTCATTGAACACCAGGCACGAAAACACTTTCGCCAGAATGCTCTGTTTTCTCAATATCAATGCCGAATCTCCCACATCTGTTACAAATAACCATCAATCAATTCAACCTGTAACTGAATCTGTTTATACCAATTTATTCAGTAGAAATATTACCAGTGGTGTAGGGAAGCTTTTTAGAGCTCCATGGCTGCAATCCCTGTGCGCAGTAATCTTCCATCTGCCGTCTAACCGCCTCTTTATTCCACTTTCTCCATCTCACTGTAAAAATGGCTTCCTCCATGGTATGTATGTTGTATGGATGCCTCGACAGCGCAATCTCTGCATTTTGTTTGATAAGAAGATTCTCCAACATTAACAGCGGATCCACAGCCAGCTGTATTTTGGCGTCCATCCAAATGGTGTACATGCAGTTGGGGAAAAGCCTGTGCGGAAGGTATTTGGGTATCAGACCATTCATAACATGTTCCTCGTATGGCAAATCCTCCACCAAAACAATGCGCCACAGTCCTATTTTCTGAGACTCGTCGGGTTCGATCCCGTAACCTGCAAGCTTTTCCAGACTCGGGTTATCCACAAACATGAAGAAACACACGTTTTCTGCTGTAATTCTTCTCACGCGCTTCGGCTGCCTAAGCCTGTCGTAGCCTCCAAAGATAGCAGAAATGAGTACTAAGCCTCTGCACGACTCCATGGCCTCTCTGTCTGCGGCGCTTACGCGGAAACCAGGAGAAGGGTAATTCACAAAACCGCATGGCATCTCGATTCCGTCCGACATGTTAAAATACTGCTTTCTGTTTTCGGGATCGAGATTACCTCCGAAATTCCCTCGCATTGAAGATGACCCATTCATTCCTTGCTCTATTTTCAGAAATTTAAGAGAAGAATTCTCATTGAAATCGGCGTTTTCAATCTGCCGAAGGACTTCTGCGGCTGAAATCGACGGCAAAAACAGGTTTTATATAAAATCATTTGTGGACTGTACAAACCCAATTCCTCTAAAACATATATATCTAGTTTAATCGACTATGAAATTACCTGAGGTATGGGAATACAAGTGGCATGAGCGATTCGTGAGGATCGTCGCTCTCCTGAGTAAGTACTTCTCTGCTCCATATTGAGGAGGATATATAAACAGCGGCCATGGAAGCTCTGACTCAAGCTCAACCCCAGAGATTTGGTTCCTGAAGAGTGGAATAAGGCTAAGGAAATTGTTGAGTAGGCAATCCAGGTTGAAATCTGTATTAGATACCCAATGCGTGTTAGTGTGGTTCACAATCCTTGAGAGAAGTAAAACCAGTAGACATGGGAAAATGATGATGGAAAGAGAGGACATGGATTTCATGGAATTGAAATTGTGAATAAGCAGCAGCATCTGGATTTCATGGGGTGTTCAGCTGAACAGTAGTTAAATGTATCCAGTTGAGTGGGGCAGGGTAATGGTGTTGTTTCGGTGAACCTTTTGCACTTTTCTTTTTATTTATTTTATCCCAACAATAAAACATATACACCACCTAATATGCCAAGATATTGCTTTTGTGGTATATACTATATACGTATATGTTTATGGAGAGAAGCGGCGGCTCCATAATGTTCCACGCCAGGCCTGGAATTTGACGGTCACCCCTGCCTGTCAAAAGTAAATTTCATGACGGTTTCTTGATATAGTTACCTTTCAATTTACGTTTTTAGTAAAATTTTAAATTGTCAAAAAATCTTAATTGATATATATATATATCATTTTTAAATAATTTTAGGATGATAAAAATATTTATAAATTAAATTTCGTAATTAAATTATAAGCTCATTAGTGATAAATCCAATTTTTCTTGTGGGTATTGTAAAACAAAAATTCAGATGTTAAAATGAGAAGGGAAGTTTACTAGCTTAAAGATTTTCCTTCTCTAATTTTTTGGTATTTTATTATTGAGCGGCAACTCTGACTGGATGAATAATCCTGTAACAATAGGCTAGTAAAGAAGAAGAATAGTAAATTATGAGAGCATAAACAATCGTGGTAGCAAGGCCTATAATCTATCCTGATTCCCAACTATGAAGCACTCAATGCCAATGATAAACCTCTTATCATTGTTGCCATTAACAACAACTGATGAATTGTAATTTTATATTTTTGAATAACAAAAAATATTGATTTCAAGGAGGGCATTTTTCAAAAATATATCTAAAAACCCAAGCCACGACAAGTTTCGAAGGAAATACCCTTGATTTTAGTCCAGCTTCGAAGCTGTTGAAAAGAAAGGACATATGCAATCTAAATATGTGATTTTTCGATAAACATGTATGTCTGCAAGGCTTAATCAACCAATTCTTCCGTGGTGGAAAAAATGATAGTGGAAAAGATCTCAGGGATTTAGGAATATTGGTTCATGTTCTTGTTCATACATAAAAAAGTTGCCTTCAAGAGTAGATGATGAGATGAATATGTCACATAAATATCTTTATATATTTTGTAAAACCCAACTGAAATATCTTTATCTACTCTACTGAAGGCCCAATTTTTCCTTTAGTTTACAGTCCTTGCTTCCAGAAAAATGAAATTGTAATATGTAATAATTGTATGTTATTCAAAATAATAATCATGTACCTGTATTGATGTCTGTATCTCAAGCTTCTTCTTGGATGTCTGTAACAAGATTCCTTAAATTTTCCTACAACAATAAAAATTTGAATTGAAACTTGCATAAAAGTTAAATTAAAACTTATAGATTGCAATTGGTAATGACAAAATGAAAATAAATACAGTCACAATATCATTGAAATTAGAAACTTATATGTTTTTAGAAAAAAACAAAGACAACGCGTGAACTCTGAGTTTAAAAAATTCATTATTCAAAGAAACTTATTTTAGTTTCTAAATTTAAATTGGGAATTATTAAAAAGCATTATCAATATGATTTATAGAATATTTGTAAAATGAATAAAATCCAATCCGATTTCATATATATATATATATATATATATATATATATATATATATATATATATATATATATATATATATATATATATACTTTATATATTATATTTGACTATTATGAAAGTTTACGGTTTTTAAATAATATAAACTTGCTGAAATACAGTTTTATTAAAAAAATACTTGACTAAATTGACGGGTTTGTTTTTTAATTAAATTGTAATTTACGGTTAAAATACCAAAAAACGGTCTATAAACCATCAAATTCCAGCCCTGTTCCACGCAGCATTTTATCTCATTTAATAAGAATAATAATAATAATAATAATAGGTTTTTACAGTCCACGATGCCGTGGGGTATCCTGTTTTTGGGTCTACAAGCCAGTTTATAGCATATGGGACTACCTCGTACTCACATGCGTGAGGCAACTAACTATGCTACAAATGAGGTGTACAAACCCTACCCCCTACAGGGTTTGAACTTGTGACCTCTATTTCAAGACCACATATTCTTCACCATTAGGCCAACTCAGGCATACACATATTTCTAAAAAGAAACACGTATTTCTAAAAAGAAAAATATTATAAACTAATTTTTTTATATTGAAACCATTAGTTTTGGTACAATTCTGGCTTCATCTTCTTTTTTTAAAAATATTTTTGAGGAGTTGTATTTTGGTGAATGGTTAGGGAGCACCTTTTACAGCATCATCCTCACCATTTCGTATTCAATTTATTTGAAAGAATATTATTTTGACTTTTGTGTGAGGTGCCACAGATGTACGATACACATATTATGGTGTGATTCACATTCATATGTGCATCCAGTAAAGTGGAGTACATTCTTAAAGACACCTAATTTTTGTATAGGACTAATTAATTGGTGCATTGTAGTGTATCGTGTCTTTATTGATTATTTGTTAACTTTAGGTACTTATTGGTATGTTTTTCTTGAGTCGTTTATCCATTGTCTCATTTCTTTATCTTTCTTGTCACTTTAACCACCATTTCATTTCATTTTTTGTTTGAAACTTTAATTTATTCTTATCTTCTCCCCTTGAAAATATCACTAATCAATTCAAAAACTCAAAAAACAATTATTTATTTTCCCTTGTATGACTCTTAATGCTCCCAAAATGTCAATATTATTTTAATTGCTATTTCTGTCATTTTGGACCAAAAACACAAAGATTGACATGTTTCATATATATGTATATGGTCAATCTCTAAGTTTCTAGTCATTTATTTTATGGGCCTTTTAATGCCAAACTGGTGTTATTTTAGTTTTTGTCCTTATTTCTTTGACTTTTCTTGTTGATTATGCATCGACTTGGATGTTAATAGGGTATTAATTTGAATCCAATAAGTCTATAAATAAACAAGTGCATTAGTGCAATTAGGAGATTCAATTGACCATATGAAATTAGTTCCAAGAGTGATATTGAAGTTCTAATTGTAAAATCTATTATGTTCTTAAAGCATCCAAAAGTTGAATGCATGCATTTAGATTTTCATTTTAGCATATAATAGTTTGGTGCACACTATTTACACACTAACTAAATTTCCTAATGAAAAATATGTAAGGATATATAACAAGTAGACTATTCTAATCCAAATATCTTCAAACATCAATTATGCATGTCTAGAATAATGCATTTAACATGAAATGAGATAAGAAATTGATAAACAATAAGTAACTTGTTCAAAATACAAGAGGGGAGGGAGACTTAGCTTGTTTAGGAAGATTCTGGAATGATTTGAGTGTACCATGTAGTGTAACAAAAGAAACTAGAACTCTAGATCCTGCATAGAAGATTCAGGAACTGGAAAAATTGTAGGTTCAATACCATATGTATGATCTATATGGCATATGAAGGAATTGTATGGTCAAGGACAACAACTATACGATTTATTTACTAGAAAGTAGTGGAGATCTGAAACTTTCTAAGTTCCTCACTTGTCTGAAAATGATGTCTGTTGTATATCATTCTTCTTTTCACGACCTCGGGATGACCTATCATGATTTGCAATAAATTAGAAACCCTAACAACATGCATAACCCTTCATCAGAGCATTAAAAAACCAATGGAGGAAAACATATGTATTTACTCGAGGCTAGACCACCCTGGGACGTTAGACTCCCAACTGTTGAACCAATCCCAGTGATGCACTACATATCCTTGATACATAATCAAGCCTCATGTAGTTCTCCTAGGTCACTCCTAGGTACTCATGCAAGTGTGTAAAACTAACCAATCCCTTAAGGGTACACTTGTGTCTCTTGACACCAAGATAGAGGGATAATTGCATCGTGTTGAATGTACCCAATATGGTAGTAGTGAGATTTGGTGTGACTTAGTTATATGACCTAAGCATTGTGTTGATTGAAACCCTTGGACATTTCAGGGAATGAGTTTTCTCTTGCGTAGGACATGGATCTATGATATTTGCATGCTTGTAGATAGGTGAAGCTAGACTCCTCAATCTGGTTGAGGACTTCAGAGTTTTAGTAAGGACTACCCTAGATGTTGTGAAGTTGATTTGAGAATATTTAGGAACCCTTTGAGTGATGAAATGACCCAAATTATGATTTATCATCAAAATCAAAGTCATTGATCAAGAAGGAGCTATCCCATACATGTCGCCCAAGACCAGACCCCACATTCTATCCCTTCTGTATGGTTTTAGATTAGAGGGAACCATAGCACATGAATCATTGTTAGACAATGTGATAAAAGGATAAATGTATGATGATGTAGCTTTGAGATTATAATGGTCGGGACCAGTAGATGTGAAAAGTGAGTGAAACATATATTCATCTTCATTGATATGATTAAAAATCAACTTCTAGAGTTTTTCATTAGTGATTCCAATGGTTTCAATATCTCTATAGAAGGAGACATCATTTTGTCTATGGGAGTGCATCTATATTGAGTTAAATTTGTGGTTATAAATGATTGAAAGTGCTACTCTCATGACTACATTCACATACAACATTAGTGGGAAAATAATCCACTGGTATAGGTTATTGGGGGGAGTGATTATGGGAACTAGGGAGGTAGAAGTATCGACTTGCTAATAGTTGAAGGGTTTGGAGTCAGAAGCCACATTGTATTCAAATCCGTCATGCATAAATTTGACACATTGGTGAATAGTGGATGGGACTACTTGTATAGAATGGATCAAAGGACAACCTAGAAGGAGATTGTAATGCAGATCCATGTCCATTATGTGGAAGGTAGTAGGAAACATTTTGGGGGCCCACCAAAAGATCAAGAGTAATAGTGCCTAATGTAGAATGGGTAATGTTTTCGAATCCCCACACATTAGTAACTGTTGTGTCAATAAAATGCATAGAAATCCCCATTTTCTTAAGTAGAGAACCAATGAAAATATTGAGACTAAATCCATTATCAATTAGTACTCACTTGATAAGGAAGCCCCAGTTTGTCATATAATCATAAGAGGTGCGCAGGGATCCTTTCTTACAATGGGTTAGATATCTACTGGGATAAAATTGATGGCCTTATCAATTTATTTGAATTTTTCCATGATAAAATAAAAAAGTACTAGTAAGTTGTGTAGAGGAAGGAAAAGTGACAAATTGCAATGTTTCATATAAGATATCCTTGTAGATATTTGTTTTCAGTGATTTAAGAAAATATATCTTAGCAAGAGTATTATTAAGTTGGTCCAAGATATAAAATCCATTGGAGGGTACACCAGGCCATGTATCAATTACTATAGGTGGTAGAAGTAATGGTCGATTTCCCCCAATGTGTGGGTTAGTATGAAGGGTTGTGATAACATTCACATTAACAACCATATGGGAAGAAGCAAAGTTTATGTAGGTGTTGTCACTTATGAGTAATATACTCAAATTTTACATCAATGTATTTCGGATTTCCTTTAGTCATGAAATAAGTAGAACCATCATAGAGGCCCCCTTTGTTACATTAAATATGGGTATAGACCTAGTGAGAGGGATGATAACCCCTAGCCAAATGAGGAAGTGAACATCTAGGTTTGAAAAAATGATCATGAAAGATTTAAGGAAGAGGCATGGTGAATAATATGTTGGGACTCAGAAGAAGAAACCATAGAGAAACAATGGTTTGGGTAATAGATTTGATTCAAGAGTCGGGTTCACGAAATGTTTACACCCTAGTTAGATTTTCTAATTAAAAGGATGTAGGTATATGTAACATGTAGACTATTATGACCTAATTAACTTCTAACATCAATTAGACATGACCAAAATAATTCAATCTAATTTGAAATGATCCAAGGAGTTGATAGAAGATAATTAACTTGTTCAAAGTATAAGAAAAGAGGGAGACATGGATTATTTAAGAATATTATCAAATGATCTAAGTGTACCATGAACTGTAACAAAAGAAACTGGAACTCTAGATCTCACACATAATATTTTAGAATTGGAAAAATTACAGGTTCAAGACCGTACAAGATCTATAGGGTCCATGTAGGAATGATATGGTCTAAGACAAGGATTGTACGGTCTTGAACTAGAAGGTAGTGGAGCTCTAAAACTTTCTAGGTTCTTCGCTTGTCTATAAATGATGCTCCCCGGGTGTCGCTCTTATTCACACAACCTCGAGATTACCTGTAATGATCTACCAATGGTAACATGATAGCTCCAACGTAATCAATAAGAATCGAATAATGGAAAATCGTGCATAAGAAAAATATGTATGCTCATTCTCATAGATCAAAAAAGGAGGGTACATATACAAGTGTTGTGTAACTCCCATGCCTAGAAAATCATTCCCTATAAGAGGGAAATAGGAGTTATGATTCCAAATAGGGAATGTAACTCCTATGACACCACTGACACATATGACAATGACATATTCTATGATAGAATCTTCCACTTGTCATATAACTCCTAAGACCTATGAAATTGTTACATGAAATGAATCACCACGTGATGTGGACGATACCCTTAGGATGACGAGGAAAGTCACACATACCAATACCCCCTTTCATCAAAGTTGAGGTAGAGGTCATGACAAGTCATAACAGAAAGAAGGCTTTTTTAGAAAACTAAGAAAAATGTGTTAATGGGGCCCAACAACTAAAGGCATGATAATGTGCCCATGTACAAACAAAATCTCTCTAGAAAGAAGAGGAGGAGAAGGACTGGAAAACCTAAAGAAGATGGATGGATGTAGCATACCTCACCCAAAGAAGAGACCACAAGTGGAGAAAAATTTCCTCAATGAAGGGCTTGGTGAATATGTATGCAACCTGATCATCTGTCTCACAATACTGCAAGTTGATGACACCTTCATGTATCATATCCTGAATGAAGTGCATGTGGATATCAATGTACTTCATCCACCGATGTTGAACTAGATTTATACAAATTGATATGGTGCCCATGTTATCACAGTAGAAATGTAGATAATGGTAGGACACCGAAAGTGAATAATAAACTCTATCAAGATACCCTGTAACTAAACAACTTCCATAGTAGTGTTAATGGATCCTATGTATTTTACCTCTGTCGATGGTACGGAAATGACATTCTACTTCTTGCTAGACCAAATTATAGGAACCAAACCAAGGGAGAAATTGTATCCTGAGGTAGATTTTCAAAGATCTAAATCACCGGCCCAATCATAGTCTATATATCCAACCAAGTCAATCTTTATCCCTCCTAAGTAGTGAATGCCATCTATGTGAGTGTCATGAGCATAGTGAAGGATCCATTTTTCTTGTTTCCAATGCAACTCATGAGGATCCTGAATAAATATGGACACAATCCCAACATCATACGATAGATGTGGGACTGAGTGTGAGTAAGGTAAATCAAGCTCCTAACCAACTATCGATAAAGGGTACCATCAACCAAAGGATTAGAGAAATCATAAACTAACTTAACCCCAGAAAGGAAAGGAGTAAGAGAAGGCTTACAATAAGACATGTGAAACTGAGAAAGTAAATCAAGAGAGTACTTAGGATACAAAATGATGATTCCTGAGTTAGATTGCGAAATCTGGATCCCAAGAAAGTAATGAATTAATCCTAAGTTAGACATGGAGAACTTATAGCCAAGGTGATCTTCACATAATCAATGATAGAGGAAGAGATTCCCGTGATCAACAAGTCATCAACATATAAAACAAGAATGAGCATGGAGTCATCTTGCTGTAGAATGTAAACATTTCGATCAGAGTGACACCGAGTGAACCATGATGCAAGTAGAAAGGAGTCCATCTTGGCATACCAAGCCCAAGGGGCTTGTTTAAGGTCATAGAGGGACTTCTTTAACTTGCAAACAAGGGAGGGATTATGGACATAACCTGGAGGTTTTTCCATGTAGATATATTCCTCTAGGTCCCCATGAAGGAAGGCACTCTTGACGTCCATCTGGTGGGCTTCCCATCTTTTGGAGGCAACAATGGTGAGGGTTAATCGAATGAAAGTCATATTTGTAACCAAAGAAAAGGTTTCCTAGTAATCAACCTTAGATACCTAGGAGAAACCCTTAACTACAAGATGTGTTTTATAATTCCTTACTTCTCCATTGGCACCATAATTTTTCTGGTACATCCACTTACGCCGAATGATTTTTCCTCCTTTCGCAAGAGGAGTGAGATCCCAAGTATAATTATTTATGAGTGAAGAACACTCCTCATCCATGGCAGAATCCCATAGGACTCCTAAAAATACTGAGGGTATGAAGCAGAGGTGAAGAAGGAGTGGGGTCCAACAAACTATGAGAAATTACATCTCTCATCTAAATGATCTCCAACCAATTCTCCAGAACTCTGTAAATTTTTCCTAGCCCAAAGATGACCAAGAGGACTAGGCTCAAAGTTGGAAGATTCTTCGCTCAAGTGAGAAGGGGAATAATATTTATCATCATTATTATCAAAATAGGAAGACTTTGAAACCTAAGGGTTGGGAGGAGTAGGAGGATCAAGAGGAGGAACTCGCTCAACAACATCATCATCTGATGAGTTAGAATCTGAATTAGCGGGAAGAAGAACCTCAAAGGGAGGAGAATTAGTAATTGAAGATGACTCATCAAGCTTCACACTTCTCTCAATATAAATATCATGAGTAGTATGGTTCAACAATATATACCTCTTCACGCCATCAGGATACCATACAAAAATATAAGGATTGGATTGTGGTTCCAAGGCCTTATATTTATGTTTGGGAATCCATGCCATACTATTGGATTCGAAGACATGAAAGTGATCTACATCAGGCTTGCATCCAAACTAGGATTCAAAGGGTGCCATCCCTCTTATGGAATTGTGTGGAACACAGTTCTAAATGTAGCAAGCATAGCTCATTGCTTCATCCCAGTACTGCAGAGGAATGGATTTTGAGTGAACCATATAAATGGCCATCTCCTTAACTGTTTGATTCTTTCTTTCCGCAACTCCATTTTGTGAAGGGCTATAAGAAAATGTACGTTACAAATAAATCCCTTCAAAGGTACAAAAATATTTAAACATATTAATCACATACTCACCTCCATTGTCAGTTTGAATAACCTTCATAGACTGTTCTTCTTATTTCTTAGTAGGAGCCTTAATGTCCTGAAAATGCTCGAAGACTTCATACTTACGCTTCAGAAAATACACCCAAGTGTAACGTGAAAATTCATCAATGAAGGTTAGTATATATAGAGCTCTAGTAAATGAAGGAGATGGAAAAGGGTGATAAATGTCACTATAAACAAGATTTAAGGGACGAGTAGCTCTCCAGGATTTTCCTTTGTCAAAATTTTTCTCAGGGTGCTTCCTGAGGGCACAACCCTCACAAAGACACTTACAAAATTTGACACGGGGTAACCCATTGACCATTTCATTTTGGCTCAATTTTTCAAGTTAACGATAATTAATATACCCAAAATTATCATGTCATAGCTTACTAACCTCATTTACATGAGTGAGCAAGGCAAGTGGGCATCGAATCAGAAGTAAAGTGGGAAAAGGTATACAAACTGTGAATGGTGATCCACTTTTCCCTCATCCACTGTGGAGTCAGAGTTAAGATCACAATAATCACCGAGTTAGGACCAAATTCCACTCGCATTCCTTCACTAAAGTGAGTGATTTGGTAAACTAATAGGAGATTGGTAGAGAGATTGGGAACACTCAACACTTGGTTAAATGTTCCACCCTCCATATCCACCAATCCACTACTGGAAACCGAAATTATAGTGTCATCACCCAATGTGATTTGGGACATGCCACATGGTTTGATGTTGGAAAACTCAAAATTTGAAGAGATCATGTGGGGTGGCGAGGCACTAGAATCGATAATCCACATTGATGAAGGAGTTGTTCTAGGTAAAAGGGACTTTCCTTTCTTCTTCTCAGATTTAGACTCATTTTATTTGGAAGACTCACCCTTATGAGTATTCTGTTTAACGGATTCAGGAACACTTATTTTATTATTCTCAAGTAAACGAGTTAAGTGATAAATTTTTTTCTACATACACAGATTCTCTTCATGGTCAGTCTTCTTTTACTAGGAACACTTACACTTTTCCTTCTTCACTTTAGGCTCACAAGTCAAAGCATTTGTGTTAGGATTGGCTTGGGCTTGGTTGGTCTTGGTTTCCTTCATGGGTTGGTCCTTTTTCTCTTTCTTCTTTTCATATTTCTTACCCTTACTTGCCACAAGGGCATGTGACTTTGTATTTTAGAATCCCCATTTGAATGAGTTTGTCCTATTCTCGAATGAGATGGGACGAAAAACTATAAAATGAGGGTATTTTCCAAGCACTTCCCAATGCAGATTTTGTGGCGTGGAAAGTCAAAATGAAGATGAAGTATTTGGGACCTAACTTAAAAAGAATCAAAAAGATCAACTGAGAGTCTTTCTTCTCCACTTTACATTCGTTTTAGAAGTAATCTAGTGTGGAAAAAATTGAGAAGAAGTCATGTAGGTTCAAATTCACTAGGGTTTAAATCTAGTAGTTCATTCTCTAATTCATGCACTATCATGTCATATTTCTTCCCAAACATATCATCAAGTTTTTTCCACGCTTCAGTGGGTGTTGAGGAAGTTTCGATGTGGAAGAGAAGTTTGGAAATACGATAAAGAGAAGACCTAAGTCTTTGTCACAATGGTTAAACCACTTATATTTTTTGGTTTCATCATTAGGTTCAGTCTCTACTCCCTTAGAAACACTGAATAACCATTTACTGCATAAAACCATAGCAATTTTGACACCAAAATTTGACACGGGGTAACCCATTGACCATTTCATTTTGGCTCAATTTTTCAAGTTAACGATAATTAATATACGCAAAATTATCATGCCATAGCTTACTAACCTCATTTACATGAGTGAGCAAGGCAATGGGCATCGAATCAGAAGTAAAGTGGGAAAAGGTATACAAACATGAACGGTGGTCCACTTTTCCCTCAGCCACTATGCAGTCAGAGTTAAGATCACAAATAATCACCGAGTTAAGACCAAATTCCACTCGTATTCCTTCACTAAAGTGAGCGATCTCGTAAACTAGTAGGAGATTGGTAGAGAGATTGGGAACACTCAACACTTGGTTAAATGTTCCACCCTCCATATCCACCAATCCACTACTGGAAACCGAAATTATAGTGTCATCACCCAATGTGATTTGGGACATGCCACATGGTTTGATGTTGGAAAACTCAAAATTTGAAGAGATCATGTGGTGCGAGGCACTAGAATCGATAATCCACATTGATGAAGGAGTTGTTCTAGGTAAAAGGGACTTTCCTTTCTTCTTCTCAGATTTAGACTCATTTTATTTGGAAGACTCACCCTTATGAGTATTCTGTTTAACGGATTCAGGAACACTTATTTTATTATTCTCAAGTAAACGAGTTAAGTGATAAATTTTTTTCTACATACACAGATTCTCTTCATGGTCAGTCTTCTTTTACTAGGAACACTTACACTTTTCCTTCTTCACTTTAGGCTCACAAGTCAAAGCATTTGTGTTAGGATTGGCTTGGGCTTGGTTGGTCTTGGTTTCCTTCATGGGTTGGTCCTTTTTCTCTTTCTTCTTTTCATATTTCTTACCCTTACTTAAAGCCACAAGGGCATGTGACTTGTATTTTAGAGTCCCTATTTGAATGAGTTTGTCCTATTCTCGAATGAGATGGGACGAAAAACTATAAAATACGATACAGAGAAGACCTAAGTCTTTGTCACAATGGTTAAACCACTTAGATTTTTTGGTTTCATCATTAGATTCAGTCTCTACTCCCATGAAAACACTGAAATAACCCTTTATTGCACAAAACCATAGTAATTTCAGATCTCCATTTGAAGAAATTGAACAGTGTGAGTAAAAGGTACTTTGGAGTCACCCATCACAATGAGTTAGACGATAATTAAGGGATACCCATAAGGATTATCATGTCATAGCTTACTAACCTCATTTACATGAGTGAGCAAGGCAATGGGCATCGAATTAGAAGTAAAGTGGGAAAAGGTATACAAACATGAACGGTGGTCCACTTTTCCCTCATCCACTATGCAGTCAGAGTTAAGATCACAAATAATCACCGAGTTAAGACCAAATTCCACTCGCATTCCTTCACTAAAGTGAGTGATCTCGTAAACTAGTAGGAGATTGGTAGAGAGATTGGGAACACTCAACACTTGGTTAAATGTTCCACCCTCCATATCCACCAATCCACTACTGGAAACCGAAATTATAGTGTCATCACCCAATGTGATTTGGGACATGCCACATGGTTTGATGTTGGAAAACTCAAAATTTGAAGAGATCATGTGGTGCGAGGCACTAGAATCGATAATCCACATGAAAGGAAAAAAAAATGATGAAGGAGTTGTTCTAGGTAAAAGGGACTTTCCTTTCTTCTTCTCAGACTTTAGACTCATTTTATTTGGAAGACTCACCCTTATGAGTATTCTGTTTAACGGATTCAGGAACACTTATTTTATTATTCTCAAGTAAACGAGTTAAGTGATAAATTTTTTTCTACATACACAGATTCTCTTCATGGTCAGTCTTCTTTTACTAGGAACACTTACACTTTTCCTTCTTCACTTTAGGCTCACAAGTCAAAGCATTTGTGTTAGGATTGGCTTGGGCTTGGTTGGTCTTGGTTTCCTTCATGGGTTGGTCCTTTTTCTCTTTCTTCTTTTCATATTTCTTACCCTTACTTGCCACAAGGGCATGTGACTTGTATTTTAGAGTCCCTATTTGAATGAGTTTGTCCTATTCTCGAATGAGATGGGACGAAAAACTATAAAATGAGGGTATTTTCCAAGCACTTCCCAATGCAGATTTTGTGGCGTGGAAAGTCAAAATGAAGATGAAGTATTTGGGACCTAACTTAAAAAGAATCAAAAAGATCAACTGAGAGTCTTTCTTCTCCACTTTACATTCGTTTTAGAAGTAATCTAGTGTGGAAAAAATTGAGAAGAAGTCATGTAGGTTCAAATTCACTAGGGTTTAAATCTAGTAGTTCATTCTCTAATTCATGCACTATCATGTCATATTTCTTCCCAAACATATCATCAAGTTTTTTCCACGCTTCAGTGGGTGTTGAGGAAGTTTCGATGTGGAAGAGAAGTTTGGAAATACGATAAAGAGAAGACCTAAGTCTTTGTCACAATGGTTAAACCACTTATATTTTTTGGTTTCATCATTAGGTTCAGTCTCTACTCCCTTAGAAACACTGAATAACCATTTACTGCATAAAACCATAGCAATTTTGACACCAAAATTTGACACGGGGTAACCCATTGACCATTTCATTTTGGCTCAATTTTTCAAGTTAACGATAATTAATATACGCAAAATTATCATGCCATAGCTTACTAACCTCATTTACATGAGTGAGCAAGGCAATGGGCATCGAATCAGAAGTAAAGTGGGAAAAGGTATACAAACATGAACGGTGGTCCACTTTTCCCTCAGCCACTATGCAGTCAGAGTTAAGATCACAAATAATCACCGAGTTAAGACCAAATTCCACTCGCATTCCTTCACTAAAGTGAGCGATCTCGTAAACTAGTAGGAGATTGGTAGAGAGATTGGGAACACTCAACACTTGGTTAAATGTTCCACCCTCCATATCCACCAATCCACTACTGGAAACCGAAATTATAGTGTCATCACCCAATGTGATTTGGGACATGCCACATGGTTTGATGTTGGAAAACTCAAAATTTGAAGAGATCATGTGGTGCGAGGCACTAGAATCGATAATCCACATTGATGAAGGAGTTGTTCTAGGTAAAAGGGACTTTCCTTTCTTCTTCTCAGATTTAGACTCATTTTATTTGGAAGACTCACCCTTATGAGTATTCTGTTTAATGGATTCAGGAACACTTATTTTATTATTCTCAAGTAAACGAGTTAAGTGATAAATTTTTTTCTACATACACAGATTCTCTTCATGGTCAGTCTTCTTTTACTAGGAACACTTACACTTTTCCTTCTTCACTTTAGGCTCACAAGTCAAAGCATTTGTGTTAGGATTGGCTTGGGCTTGGTTGGTCTTGGTTTCCTTCATGGGTTGGTCCTTTTTCTCTTTCTTCTTTTCATATTTCTTACCCTTACTTGCCACAAGGGCATGTGACTTGTATTTTAGAGTCCCTATTTGAATGAGTTTGTCCTATTCTCGAATGAGATGGGACGAAAAACTATAAAATACGATACAGAGAAGACCTAAGTCTTTGTCACAATGGTTAAACCACTTATATTTTTTGGTTTCATCATTAGGTTCAGTCTCTACTCCCTTGGAAACACTGAATAACCATTTACTGCATAAAACTATAGCAATTTTAGATCTCCATTCAAATAAATTGAACGGTGTGAACAAAGGTACTTTGGAGGAATCCACAACGAAGATATAGAAAGAAGGAATGCAGAAGGAGGGAGAGAGAAACACAACCCCCCAGGACAATATTACACCACCTTGATTTTGGCACTTCATAGTTTAGTGCATTGATTATAATTAGATGATATTGTGTGTCGAGAACCAATCAATCACTCACCTTGTAATCAATGTAAGAATGTGCAAGAGTGGAGACCACAATCAAGGTTCATTGATCGCATCATATTGACACTGTAAGCAAGGACGAAACATGAAAAATCAAGAGAATGGGAAAAAATACAGTCCTGTTGTGAGAAATAGCATCTCACATTGCAGTAGAAACCCTCTTTCCACATGACTCAGGTGGACGCGCTCACAAGTCTACAAGAAATAATAAGGCTTATTATAATGTAAGAACACAACTCAAACGAGTCCAAATGACATCTAGGACACAACGAGGGCTCTCAAAAGGAAAACAAATGATAGAAATGCTACAAAACACTTGAGCACACGATTAGAGAAAAAAAACAATAACGCTTAAAAATTGACCTTTCGAAATGCTCAATTTAGCTAATTTTAGAGAAAAAAGGACTAAGAATCGACAAAAATGTTAATAAACAACTATTTTAAAATATTAATCTAATCGTACAATAAAAGAGCTTAGTTTCTTGCTAGATGCCTAGATTTAAAAAAGATAATTAAGTTTTATTAATTAACAATTAGAATATAGATTAGATCTTAAAAAATAATTTATACATATGACTTATAAAAAGGCCTAACTTAAAAGAGACACCCCTTTTTAAATTATAAACCTTGCTTTAATTCTAAAGGCACCTACCTTTAATATCAAACCTGAACAGCATTCAACTAACACCCCAATTTTAACTATAAACCACCCCCCCTCTTTAAATATAATTCCAACCATATATTAAAAAAAACCCTACTTAATAGAATACCGACCACGAACCACAAATATTTTAACTTCCCCACTTTGAAATATTAAAAGGCTTGGTAAAGGTAAATAAATGTGGGAGAGAAGGTTAGAATATGGTGGTCCTGGTCAATGAAGGCAATGACACGATCAAAGACTTGGTAAGTCGAACGGGAGGCCTGAAAGGGAGTGAGGTGATTGCGAGTATGTAGGTGATGTGCATGCAAGATGAGGGGAGTTACATGAGACAAGGAAGGGGGAGTGCACCAATGGATACATAGAGAAAGGAACCATGGTTATACCCAATGCAAGGCAAGTAACAGTGAGCAGCAACAAAACAACTCGGACAAGGGTGCTCGAAGCTATACAGGGAGATAAAAATGCGAGCACCAAACAACAAGGGCAGATCCGTATGCAAGCGAACGAGGCAAGGTAAATGATTGAAACAAGTTAAAGATGGCACAACTATTGCGCAAAGAAAACCTAAACCAAGGTAGGATGGTGCAATGCAAATGTGACCTGATTTCAATTTAATGCAAAACACGTTCAAAGACAATGTAACAAGGCAACTCGACCCTAAGAGCCAACAATGCAACAAACCCCAAATATATAAAATACAAAAAATACAAGTAAATAACATGCAACTCAAATGCATGTAGAGGAAGACAAGCCAATTCAAAGGAAAAATGAGGTAATTCGACCCTCTAATAGGAAAAAGAAAAGGAAAACTAGGGAAAAACCCAACCAAAGCAACTCAAGAGCTAATGCAGGGGAGATTAAATGCAACCAAACATGAGAGAAAGGAAGATAAAGGCAAAAAAAATAGATTTAAAAAAAATCCACTTCCAATTAAAAAATATGATAAGACTGAAAATGACACCTACCCCAAAAAAAGCTTTCTCATCAGATGACTGAAACTAGCTAAATCTAACAATGAAAGGCAAAACCTGCACATGCAAAAACTCCAAAGGACACAAACTATAACAGTTGTTAAAATAATTAGCAAGATTCTAGAATAATCCAAAAAAGCCTTGCATGAGGAACAATAAGAATAAGACCAAAAGTAACCAGCAACTCAAAAATGACGAGTGCACATTTACTGATCCTCAAGCTCTGATACCATGCAAGAGTCTCTTGCGAGAACCGATACAGAAACATGTGCATTATGATGAAGTTGCACTCCAATGATAACATGATAGCTCCAACTTAATAAACAAGAATTGAATAATGGAAAATCATGCATAAGAAAAATAGGTTTCTCATTCTCATAGATCGAATAAGGAGGGTACATATAGGAGTGTTTTATAACTCCCATTCCTGGATAATCACTCCATGTAAGAGGGAAAGAGGATTTATGATTCCAAATAGGGAATGTAACTCCTATGATGCCACTGACACATATGACAATGACAAATTCTATGACAGAATTTTCCACTTGTCACATAACTCTTAAGACCTATGAACTTGCTAGGCGAGACGACTCGCCATGTGATGTGGATGAGACTCATAGGATGACGAGGTATGTCACACATACCAACAATGTTGACACAAAGATAGTGGGATAATTATGTAGTGTAAAATGTAACCATTGCGGTAGTGGTGATATGTGATGTGACTCAATTATGTGACATAACCATCAAGTTGATTGAAACCCTTATGTAAATCTTGGAATGAATTTTCTCTTTCTTAGGACTTGACTCTATGATCTTTACATATTTATAGATGTGTGAAACTACACTCCTTGACCTAGCTAAGTGATTTATCGTTGTAGTAATGACTACCCTAGGTGTTCTGTAGCCGATTTGAGAAAATTTAGGAACCCTTTGAGTGATTTTGGAATTATGTTTTCAATAAGAGATTGTAAGAGTGATAGACAGGGATAATTTTAGTGGCGAATATTCATAATATGGCGAATATTCCATTTTTGAAAAAATTGAAAAGGTGAATTTTTTGGCGTGGGTCAGTGACCTGCTCGCCTAAAAATTACAGTTTAATTTTGTTTAGGGGTCAGCTTCGCCTACCCTTTAAACTATCCCGTATATGATCCTAGATTATTCGCCAGGTACAACACTACTAGATCACTCATACCACATAGGGGCATATGCGTTATCAAGTACAGTAAATGCGCGATAGGAGGGAAGAGGCTACAGATGCATGACAGGAGGGCAGAGGCTACAGACGCACGACAGAGAGTTTGTTGACGTGCAACAAGGAGAGTTTGTTGATGCACGACATTGAGAGTTTGTTGACGCATGATAGGAGTACAGAGGAAGTAGACGTGCGACAGATAGTTTTTTTATGCGTGACACGGATATTTTGTTGTCACGTGGCCAGAGGGTGGAGGCTGTAGATGCGTGATAGAAGATTTGTTGACGCATGTCAATGAGGTTCATTAACGCACATCAACAAGGTTGTTGACATGTGTTAGCATGGTTCGTTGATGTGTGTTAACCACCTTGTTGACGCGCGACAGCAAATCTCCTATCACACGTCTGCAACCTTCTGTCACACCATTTAAAAATCAAGTGAATTTTTTTCTATCAGACCCCCAAAAAATTCGCCTTCCCGCGAAACGGGTTCCAAGGATATTCGCCAGGTATTTTCCACCTCTGATTTCTAAGAGGTCTCTTAAAATTAACCCTGGTGCTAGATGAGTTATAATGTGTTAATAACTTTCTTATATAGTCTTCCATACATGAGATATTATGATAAGGCTAACACTAGAAAGATGAAATGAACCAAAGAATGATTTAGCATTGAAATCAAATTTAGTGATTGAGAAGGGGCAAGACCATATAGGTCGCCAAAGACCATACCCCAAATTATGACCCTTTTATATGATTTTTACTAGAGGGAACCATCAGACATGTATCATTGTTATAAAATTTAGTAGAAGGATAAATGTATGATGATGTAGCCTTGAGATTATAATGGTTGGGATTAGTAGATTTGAGAAGAGAGTGAAACATTGATACATATTTGTTGATAGGGTTAAAAATCGATTACTAGAGCTTTTCATTAGTAATTTCAATGGTTACAATATCACTATCGAACGAGACAATCATTGTTGTCTATGGGGGTGCATTTATATTGAGTTGAAGAGGTGGTTGTAATTAATTTGAAGTGCTATTTTCATGACTAGATATACCTACAACATAGGTGGGAAAGGATCCAAAGGTATAGGTTATTATGGGGAGTGATAACGAGAACTTGAGAAGTAGAAGTATCAACTTAGAAATATTTTAAGGGTTTGGGGTCATCAACTACAATATACTCACATTTTTCATGTATAAATTTGACACATTGGTGAGTAGTGGATGGGATTTCTTGTATAGCATGGATCCAATGATGAACTAGAAGGATATTTTAATGAAAATTTATGTCCATTATGTGGAAGGTAGTAGGGAAAATTTTGTGTCCCATAAAAAGATTAAGATTAATATTACCTAATATAGGATAGGTAATCTTATCGAATCCCTACATAGTAGTAATGTCTATGTCAATAAAATGCATAGAAATACCTAATTTTTTAAGAAGAAAATCTGTGAAAATATTGAGAGTATATCCATTATCAATTAGTGTTCTCTTGATAAGGAAGCCCCCAGATTTTCATGTAATTAAAAGAGCTACGAAGGTGTCCTTACAATAGGTGGGATATTTTTTGGGCTAAAATTTATGGTCTTATCAATTTATTTAAATGTGTCTAAGATAGAAGCAAAAGAAACATGTTATGTAGTGGAAGGTAAAGTGAAAAATTGCTATGTTTAATATAATATATCCTTATAGATAGGTAATTTTTTAGTAATTCAAGAAAAGATATCTTAGCAAGAGTATTATTAAGTTGGTATAAGATATAAAATCCATTAGAGGGTACACTAGTCCTTGAAATAAGTGTTATAGGTATTGGAGACAATGGTTGGTTTCCCCCAATAGGTGGCTTAATACGAAGGGTTGAGACAACATTCACATTAACAACATAGGGGAAGAAGAAAAATTAGGTAGATGTTGTCACTTATGAGGAATATACTCAACTTTTACATCAATGTATATAGGCTCTCCTTCAATCATGAAACAAGTGGAACCATCATGGAGGCACCATTTTTTAGATTGGAGATGGGTATGGACTTGGTGAGAGGGATGGTAACTCATAGAAAAATGAGGAATTGAACCACTAGGTTTTAAAAAATGATCATAGAATATTGAAGGAAGATGCATGATTACTAAGAATATGTTGGGGCTCATAAGAAGAAACCCTAGGGAAACTAGGGATTGGGAAATAGATTTATTTCAAGAGTCCCACTTACCAAATGTGTATTCCTTAGTTATATTTTCTAATGAAAAGGATGTAAGGATATGTAATATGTAGACTATTTTAATCTTATTAATTTCCAACATCAAGTATGTATGACCAAAACAATGCATTATAACTAGTTGTAGTTCTTGCAGGATCATGTAAAAGAAACATAAAAACCACAATACAGGGAAAAGGGCTTACTAAATTTGGGTCACAGGCTCAAGTAACAAAGTTGGATTGAGTCACAAAGTTGGCTTCCAATAAATTTAGTACCCATGGGATGACCATAATTGTTTGAAGAAGAAACATGAAAACCACATAAACTAAAGGGCAGAAAAGATTAGTAAAAAAAAGATCGCATGTTCAAGTCATGTACATTGAAGGGTAGGAGAGCTTCCCAATAAATCTAGAACCTAAGAAAATATTTGAAACAAGAAAAAACACCTACTAATTAATAATATTTTTAGTATATTAATTTTTAAATATTTAAGGATACCACTGTTCATAACAATAAGGCAATTTTTTTAAAGAAATTGTGTACAATTTTAAAACTCATATGGTTTTTGCAAAAAAATATAAAGAAATGTCATAGTGATATTCCAAACATAAAAAAATAGGTGTGCCAGTTACTGGAAAACATATCTAAAATGATGTAATCAACCCATATACTATCCATCCAACCTAGGATAAAATGATGAAATAGATTTTAAATATAATGGGATTGAAAAATCAATGTTGTTGGAATATTCATATAAAACTAAACATCATATATGCATGGAAAAATATAAAGGAGCTCCTTCAAGAATTTTTTTACCCCTCTTTGTTTTCTAAAGGGGTAAATTCCATGCATTGTATATGTGCATGTGATAGATATATGGGCACTTTTATTAAGTCACACGCATCTAAAAGAATTATCAACATAGAACATCACACAGTGCAACAAGAAATTGAAGGAAATGATCAACATAGAAAGTATCTTTGTAATTTTTCAGTTTGTATATTCTCAGTTATTTCAAGACTGCAAGTTACACTTTCATCTCTAGGGCTTAATGAGAAGAAAACGTGGCATGATCTAGTAGCGGTTGGATGGAGGAGAATTTTCACAACCTTGTAGTTGGAAGTTTCTTAGTTTTTGTAATACTAATAACTGCACTTTCATCTCAAGGCATGACAAAGGGGGGCACGCAACACCATATGGTGGAATCAAACAATGAAGGAAACTTTGTAGCCTCATAATTGGTTGTTTTACAATTTTTGTAATATTGATAATTTCCTTCATACCCCCACCAACTCGAAGGAGAGGACACATTTTAGTACCTTATGGATCATAAAAGCATAACAAGTTTTCAAGCCACATATGAGGACCAAGCAAATGAGAAAGTAACATGTCACTTAAGTAAGTCCAGTGTGGCCAATTTGTCTATATGTAAGGCCCATATTCAAATGTGGATTATCGAATTAATGGTCATATATATGAAAAAGTTGTGGAGATATAACTGCCATTAATGGGAGCATAAAAAGAGCTATACGATTAAAAATCTTGACTAATCTTGTACTTTGCATTCAAAATTTGAGATTTATACATACTCTGGATCCCTAGAACAAGAAGAATCCCTAAATTCTATGATTAAGTTGTGCAAGGACCATTTTCAGAGCTCCAATGGCACCCTAAGTATTACCATTGGTTCAAAAGAGAGTTACAACTACATGTTGTATGGGTAAGTAGTTAAACGAGGTATTTGTACACTTTTCAAAATTGTGAGGTACTATCAAACATTAGAGGAAAAATTCATACATATAGGATACTAACAGTCCATTCCTTAAATAATCTTTCCTACATTCTTAACCTAGAAATAATCAAGATTTAATTGAAACGTGTCCCAACCTTTTCCTGCCTTACTTATGAACTAGAAAATTTCATGAATACAAATTTAGGAAATGCATATTTAGATAAATTCCTCCAAAGGTTGCATGCAACTAATTGGAAAGAAATCATGAAGAAATTTGACAGAAGTGTCATTTCCCTAAAAGCCACATTTTCCCCCTCAGTTCAATATCCAAAATTGATATTAACATGTGCCCAAAATTATCAACCTGAGAAGAGAGAGGTTAGAGATGGAAGTGTTGCTTTGGTTTTATCTTTGACCCTAGATACTTTTGATTACATGTTAGGGCTCATGGATGTTGACCAAGTGGTAGACCTTTTAGTGGAAAAGGAAGATTTTTTTTGGAGTGCAAATAGTGCGAAGTATTCCAAGGTGTTGAATAACCAATGGATTGAAAAACTGAGGATCTCTGCTACTAGAATATTTAAGAGTTTAAGAAGAGTTGAATTCATTAAAGATATTAGGGACCTTATCATGTTCTTGAATAGGATTGTGGGTAATGAAACTTCTTATAATTATCACAATTGGATGTTTATATATATCCAAGTCATCATACGTGGAAATACACCTATCTATTGGAGAGAGCTTATCAGTGACTACATCCATCAACAATTCATCAAGTTAGCAATACAAATTGAATAGGATTCCAAGACCAAATATGAATTCTACATGACCTCATATCTAGTAGAAAATATTCCATGCTATAAATCCTTCCTGGGATTAGTAAAGTCCAAGGATTTTTCTTAGTCATCATATTATATGATGTATACCCACAACTTAACATAGAGAGTCAAAATTATAACTTCAAGATGGTCCATGATGCATTCCTTTCCCATGTTCTTTATTTGTTCAAGTTTGAATGGGAACAATATAGGATTTCAAATAGGGCAAGGGAGGCGATCACTAAATATGGATATTTTAGTGAAATAATTTATCGTGTTGTAAATTATGTGTTTCCACCAATGCTCATTGGGCTACACCCCTCCTTCTTGTGTAAGGGGAGGCTCCCGTAATTGAATGCACACTATACTGATTCTATCTAAATGTTATGGGGTGGCCAAATAGGTCAGCGATCATATAGGAACACTTCACTGAACCTATGGAAAATTTCTTGCACAAGGTATAAGGGAGGAATTTACAACGATGAGGGATAAAGGAGAGAAATTAGGAAAGAGAAGGCTATTGTTGTGAGTAGGAACTAGTAGAGTTCACCCATAATAACCAGAGTAGTTCAACATTCAATCAGAGGAAAGAAATAATGTAAGGCATTGTTGAGACTAAAAAACTAGAGACACACAATTCTTTAGATTCATTAATCATGGATACAATGTTCCTTCTTGATCATTAAGATTGTAAAGTGTAGAAAAAGAAAGAGAATAGGGTAAAACATGAGAAAGGGAAATGGAAGAAATGTAGCTTCTATTTCTTGTATTAGTGATACAAAGACCAACATCCAAACCACAATCCACAATTACTACAGAAGATTAAGATTCAAGGATCCTTTAGAATGGAGTATCCATTCTAATTTGTAGCATTTTGAAATTCCCTCCCATCTACCCCACACATGACTCTTCATGTTCTCGTTCAAATTATGACTTTACATCTTCCTAGGAAATGAGAAATAGTTACCTTTTTATAAATCAAAGGGAATTTTGCAATTCAAATTTGGAAATTCACTTAAGTGAATGGGACAAATTACCATGATTGCGTACAATGAAGAATTAGAAAGGGGGAGAGAAGACAAAGGGAAAAAGAGAGAAGAAGGAGGAATTTTCCTGATTTGATGAAGAACTTGCTGATTTATGATCCCTAAGAAAGATTATCTAAAACAAGATCCTGTCCTTTGAATTCTTTGCCAAAATAAGCTACCAAATATGTCAACTTATCTGTCTCTGGAAAGCAAACCCAACTCAACACCTTGATCCATGCCCTAAGGACATCGTTGATCTTCTTACATTGACTGAGCCATATTTTGCGATCTTTTACAATTACGGAAATGGAACTTCTTATGTTGGCTAGGAAATATAAGTTATAGTCATTGAAAAAAAGAGATTCACCTACCTCTTTCTTGACCAATTATTTAAAAGGAAACAATGAGTTCTTCCGATGATGAATTCTTGGTGAGTGGAGGGAACCCAAGTTCCTAAATACATTTGCAAAATTTGTTCAAAATCTCAAAATCTTTTTGTTCACTAGAGCCAAGTTCACAGATGGAATATACTATCATATCGTATCTTTCATCAATGATGTGGACCCAAACTAGAGACAATTTCTCGACAGTTGTTACAAAAAAATTCTTACTCACAAGGGTGTGAGAGTCGAAGGAGCTCATCTTGGACACAAGTGGGAAACCCTCATACTAGTGGATCTTCTCTCATAATATCCTCACTATCTTTCCTCCATTTTTACAATATAGAAAGAATGTACTTGATTAGAGAGATGACCTCTGGTAACACTATCTTACCTCTCTCGATGATATTCTCAATCCACTTCTTATTAGACTTCTCATGTATCATGTAACCTTGTGTTTTCTTGATCACCTCAAGATCAACACTGCTGATTGGAGGAATGTCTTCTATAGGAAGAGAATATTTCGAATCAGGATCTAAGAAGGGTTGAATGTGAGCACTGAGATTTTTTACCTGTTCCTCCAATTGCTCAATTGTTCTCTTGTACTCTTCATTTTGAGTAAGAAGGAAAGAAGAGGATTCCTTGAATATATGAGAATCACCCTCATGTGAAGCTTTACATAATGGGATGTGGATCAACTCATAATCTAATGGAGTCATCTCCTTGATAGGATTTTAATTCATAGGCCTAATAATTTCCACATACTGGTTAACTGAGGTACCATTGAAGAAGGAAGAAATTTTATGGGCATTCTTCTTTCGCTTGGATTTAAAGGTTCTAGACATAGATTTAAGATTGGGCATGATAGCTTGCTACATTGTTCTTGGCTCACATTTGAGAATTTGTTCAATCCATGGGAATGGATCCTCAAGAGTTAACATGATGTTTATATTCGGAGAACTTTTAGGAATTTGATGCAAGATCAATATTTTTATTCATGGGGAAGCTTTGCCATTGGGGAAGACATACCTAGATGCTTCTAGAGAGATTGATGCTGCAATGGATCACTCTTTCTTGAATCAATATTTTTTTAGGATATACAATGAGTTTTTCCTTCTTACGAGCTCTCCTGGAATATGGAATCACTTTGTGCTCTTTGTTCATTATCTTTCCTTTTAAAAATTCATGCTTAATATATCTTACTTGCAATGTTTCACCTTTAGAGGACCGATAATTTTATCTGATGCTTGGTTAAGTGTTTAAAAAAACTATTATGTCAGTGTCATCAAATTCAGTTTGGATGGTTTCTCATTCTCATGTATAAGGTTCCCCAATTGAAGATCACTTATCTAACATTCTCAATACAAGAGCCTCTCTGGAAAGAAATCAGATTCATGGATACTTGTATACCTCGTATAGGAAAGGGTGAGCTCTTGATCCTTTATGTATAATGGCTTGAATGCTCATATGCTTTGACTAGTTCAATCACCTCACTTAGCTCACTTGGCTCACTTGGCTCAACTAGCTCACACAACTCAACCAACTCACTGGAGAGATGCTAATGGGTCCAACTTGACTGATGAGTTACGATGAACTAGTTATCTTGAATTTAAATGTAGATCTTGACTATTTTTCAATATTTTCCAACTGCATAATGTATCTTTCTTTTACCTTTTACACCTTGTTATGTTCTTTCTCGCTCCTTGACATAATTAGGACCAGGATGATACTTCAGGATCCCTATGAAGAGTTAATTTCCTTTTTGAGCTATGTAACCACGTTAAAACCTTGTGAAGATGTCAAAAATTAGTGAGCTAAGTGAAATCAGAGCCAACTGTAACTTTTTGCATCCAAAACTGAGACTTTCTATTTTCGGCAGGTGGGACAAAGACCTGTTATTTTAGGAATTTATGGGATATTTTCTCAAATTTTGTCTTATAGACCTCCTAGAACATTAAATTCACATATATTGACAATTATTTACCATTTTTATAAAGTTTCTATTTTTAGTAGGTTTTTTTTTCTAGACCTCCTATTTTGGGAAAATGGCCAATTGTTTCCTGCTTGTTGTTTTACATTGTTTCCAAATGAGATGAGTAATAAAGGCTTGAAATTTGAAGTAATATTTTTAGCTTGTGAATGGTAATGGAATATGGTATTTTTATTAATTTGTCATTTTATCCTTGGTTTGTATCGGAAACATCATTTTTGAATTCAACTCCTTGTGATCTTATGCGCCAATTTTCTATGTGTTCCGACCACTGAAACTCTTGAAAATCAAAAAAGAAAATTTATATGGAAATGGTTTCCAGTATGAATAGTTTATTGCATCCATTAATGGAGTATTTGAGTTACATTAATCTCAAGGATTCTTGAAAAGAGAAAAATCAGTTCAAACCCTTGGTGCAATCAACTTTCTAGCTTGTTGACAATTAGAAAAACTCCATTTTAGCAACTATGGATATCTTGGAAAAAAAATTCAGCATGGTGGCTATTTTTAAGCATTATTTCAGGTTTTATGGCTTCAAAAATGGATTACACTTTGAATTGTGTGAATACATGTGCTTTAAAATAAGTTGTGTTGAGTTGTTTAGCTTCCTAACAGTTAGTTTTCTGCATGGTGAAGTAGAATTAGTTAAGGTAAGAATTAAGGTTTGTAATGGATGAGAATGGGGAAAAATTTTCTATCCCCATTTTACCATTGGGAATGAGGATAATATGTGAAATAAAATTCACCTCACTCTAGTATTGACAAGTGTCACTTTCTGATTGTGAGATGGAGAAATGGAAAAAATAACCATTTAATACCGTACAAATCGGTCTGGGTCATATGGACAACCATGAGAGATGCTAGAGTGGGGAAAAAAAATTTGTCCCCTCTATCCCCTTCAGAATGTGGAAAAGAAGGAAATTTTTTTTTCCCTCATCTGGTGATGAAAATTTGTGGCATGAGATTCAATGAGGAGAAGACGGGGAAAGACTAGCTTAGACACCCGGGTGCTTGAACTTGGTCATATGAAAAACTACAGGGATTACTAGAGAAGGGAAATTTTTTCTTTCCCATCTATTCCCTTGGGAAATGGGACAAGAGGGATAAGAATCCAACAGAGATAAGGAATTTCTTATTCCTAACCCTAGACCAGAATGTAGAACTATGCTCACAAAGAATGCCAGAAACAAAAGAACCACCAAGGGAGGAAAATTTGAAAAAAAAAATCTTAAAATGACACGTTGCTTTGTAGTAGAAAAACATGAGAGAGATGAAATGCCTGAGAAATTAAGATGTAAAAAAATTGAAGGTGAAAGGGAGATAATGGAGATCAAGGTGGAAAAAGAAAAATATTATTATCAGCCTCTGAAGATAAGCATAGAGAATATTGATACAAATGGAGAAGAGAAACTTGCCAAGATAAGAGACTATTGGTTAGAAGAAGAAGTAACAAAGGTAGTTGATCTTCTTACATAATTTTAGGACATACTCCCAAAATATTTCAAGGAATTGAAGGGTATAAAAGAATAACTTGGCACAATGAAGATACAAATAAAAAAAGAGTTTAAACCCTTGAAAAAGAGACCATATAGGTTAAATCCTAACCTAAAAGTCAATGTAAATACTGAAATAGATAAAATGTTGAATGCTAGAATTATAAAACTTGTTGATGATTTAGAATGGATAAGTACAATGGTAATAAAAAAAAAGAAAACATGAGAAATAATTATATGCATAAACTACAGAGAGTTAAACAAAGCTTGTTTAAATGACACATTCCTGACCCTGTTTACAGAAGAAGTGTTAGCTAATGTTGCATGAAGAGAAGTATATTCTTTCACTGATGGGATCTCTAGATATAATTAGATCAGAATTTCCAAAAAAGACCAACCAAATACTACTTTTTCTACAGAATGGGGTTCATTTATGTATATTGTTATTCCATTCAAACTCAAGAATGTACTAGTGGTGTTCAGTAGAATAATCATTACTGCATTCAAAGAACCCATTCATGATTTCTTTGAGGTATACCTTGATGATTGGATGGTTTACGAATTATTTAAAAACCACATTCAAGTATTGATATTGACGTTTCAAAAATGTAGAGCATTACAAATATCTCTGAATTTGAAGAAGTGCATATTTTTAACCCCATTTTGCATATTATTGGGACACATAATTTGTAAAGAAGGGTTGTTAATTGATATAGTGAATACTTCATTGATTGTTAATCTACCACCCCCCTAAAACAAAAAAAAGATGTGAGAATAATTATGGGCTACACCGGGTATCATCAGAATTTCATTAGAAATTATGCAAAGATATGTGCACCATTGGAAGAATTATTGAAGAAGCAGACAAAAAAACAAATACCATGGTCAAAAAAATGTGTCGATACCTTATAAATCTTGAAGGATAAAATTCTGCACGCACCTATCCTGATTTTTCTAGATTGGAAGGTTCTAAGAATTTTATTTTACTATGGCTATTAAGCTAGGAAAGTTAAACAATGGGCCAGATTACTTGTCTAAAATAGAAAATGGAGAGGATGAAGGACCAATACTTGATGATTTCCCTGGTGAACACCTATTTAGAGTTGAAGCAATTCCAAAAGAATTAGATGAAATACCCCAGTTGCTTACCAAAAGGAAAATTTACAACTGAGTACATCAAGCAATAGAAAAGAAGTTTGTTAAGTAGATCATTCCCATTCACCTTGATTTAAGGCCAATTGTACAAGAAAGGTCATGATGATATCCTCAGAAGAGTAGCCTTAAAAGATGATAGGAATAACATTTTGACAGAGGATGATGAAGGAGTAATAGGAGGCCATCATGGAGGAGACCAGATAACAAGAAAGGTAGTAATGGTTAGGTTATGGTGGCCCACATTATTTCAAGATGCACACAAACATGCTAGATCTTGTGATATATGTCAAAGGAAAGAAAAACAAAATTCTGATGATGAAATGCCACTCAAACCAGTGCTATCATTGGCTCCCTTTGAAAAATGGGATATAGAATTTATTGGACCAATCAAGCTAGATGCGATACATTCACAAACCAGTTTTATATTCACAAGAATTGAATATTTGACAAGATGGGTGGAAGTAGTTCCTACTAAATATTGTAGTACAAAGAATGCAACAAGGTTTCTATATGAGAACATTATTACACACTTTGGTTTCCCTTTAAGCATTACCAATTATCAAGGTAAACATTTTGTCAATGTCACCATCCAAGAATTGTTAAGCAACTTCATGATTAACCAAAACAAAAGCACACCTTACCATCCAAAATAAAATGGCATAGTCGAAGCATTCAACAAGGTACTGGAGAAGGTACTTACAAATATATGCTCATTAAAACAAGTGTATTGGGACTTGAAGATACATGTAGCTTTATGGGATTACTGCACCACATATAAAAGATTGACAAAATACTCACCTTTCACATTTGTTTATGGATTGGAAGCTGTGGTACCCATAGAGTTTTTACTCCCAAGTTTAAGAGTGGCGGTAACATTTATAATGAATGAAGATGCTTAACTTTATGAGAGGTTAATTGCGTTAGAAAATATGGATGAGAAAATATTCATATCCGCACATAACCAAACTCAAGAAAAAGAAAAGAAAAAGTGTAACATGACTGCCACATAAAGAGAAAAGAATTTTTTGTTGGGGTTAAGGTGCTATTATATGATAGTAAGTGGAAACAACCTGGTAAACTCAAAATAGGATGGTTGGGACCATAAATTGTCAAAGAGATCCTACCTTCAGGATCCATAAAACTACAAAATCTACAACAAAAGGAACTACCAGGATATGTCGATGGAGCCAGACTAAAAAGATACAATACTTGATATATATATATATATATATAATAAAAATAAAAATAAAATTCGGCCTATCTAAAAACTAACAATTCGGTGGATAGGATGAGGGGTAGGATGAAAACCTGAAAGGGCATCCTTACTTTAATAAATGTAGGGAATAAGAAAAACAAAGGGAAGGAAGAGACTTGAAGGAAGAATACCCACACAATAAGGAGAAGGAAAATCCATGGAGGGAGCATATCCATGTAATAAAGAAAAAAAAGAAAAGAATAACCATGGCGGGAGAAGACCCACATAATGACATAAATAAAAAGATGTAGTATAATAAGATTCGTGGAACAAAGGAATGAGAAAACAAATCATGCAAGAAAGAAAGGAGTAAGTCGCAACAGGAAGGGATGAGAAAAAATGTAGAAGGAAGAAAAAATAAGAACTATGGAATGAAATAAGACAAGAGAAAAACCACGAAATGAAGGAATACAAGAGCAAAACCGTGGAACGAAGGAATATAAGAGAAAAACCACATAATGAAGGAATACAAGAGAAAAACAAAGGAACGAAGGAAAAAAAAAGAACAAAGCCACTAAATGAAGGAATGGGACAGAGACACCACATGATAAAGGAAAAAATTGCACAATAAAGGAAAAACCAAAAAACAAGGAATATAAAGCAAAAGTCGCAAATAAAACAAAAAATTATTCCACCAACATGTAATAAATGTGGTAGGTACAATAAGAAATATTGTAAAAGGAATCAATAAGGAACAAACTAAGGCACAACAAATCTAAAAAAGAGATAGAGGATTCACCAACTAAAGTGTGAAGAAGTGAGCTAGGGAAAAACTAAGGAAAATTAAGAAGGAAAACATGGACAATCCAATCGAGGTCACACAAGTAGACCTCCCAAAGAAAAAATTCATGAAGCATTCCATGAAATAAAATAAACATGATCCAAAGGGCGCATTTTCACATATTCCCTACAAAGTCACCCATACACAAGATTTACAAAAGTATATTCATTCTCAAATTTTTGAATATGACCACACAATGCTCGAGGTAGATAGAGAATTACTCATAGAAGAAGACCCCAATATAAAGCATCTAGTATATAAGAAGAATACCAAAGTGATCAATGAATTAAAAATTGATGCATGAAACCACATTCTATATTTCCATTGGGAAAATCATGTAATTTAGGTTCTTTTGATCTAGCTACACAACTAGATGTTGTATTTGGATCAAGCGTACCCTATTGATACAAAAGTTATGGCTAGGCATACGGGATTATGGGCACAAGGACACTCAGAAATTACAAAGAAGAAGATGACACTGAAAGATACGACACTGGCGTTGGGAGTGACAAAGTCAAAGCGTGCAGTATGCATCGCAAATATTTCTAATAATGCACTCAGGTATGTCGCTAAGGCCATATGCTTAAAGATATATCACACTAATAGAGAAGATGGTGCCCATGGACTTAGAGCACAATTAGCCCTAGAAATGGTGAATTCACATTCAGAATATAGCCTAGCTAAATTATTGGCCTCTGAATTTCATGAAAACACAAGGAAAATAAAATAAGGAAAGCACTCATTTTTTAATGGATCAATATTAATATGTTTAGCTATGTATTTCACAAAAACCCTACCCAACAAGGTGAAATTTCTGGAATAGCGGTCAGATACACTGGTGGATGAGAAAATTTGGGTACATATGAGTAACTTAGATGAAGTTAACCAAATTACATCATTATTGGGATGGGTAAATAAAATAAGGAAAATTATCAGAAACATGGCACAAGTTTCAGATCAGATAATGACACAATACGAGAAATAAGTCTACTTCATTGTTGATATTGATTATACCTTCATTAGACCCATAAATCCATGCATAGATCACATACCTCCATTGTCATACGAGGCTTCTAATGAACTAGTGGCCATATCAGCTGAAGCAATCAGAAATCTACACTTGGATCCTAGGAAAAAAAACTACCAAATTTTGATGAGGTGATTGAAGAAACATTTTAAGAATAGAGGAAGAAATACCCATATCAATATGACAAGATGGAATCCAATAAATGAGGCCCTACAACCTATAAAATTATACCACAAAAGGACCTATTGTGGTCAAAAATACCACCAAACGCCACAAATCACTGACATCTACAAATAAATTGAAGGAAGTTGTGGTCAATAAAGAGGAAGAAGAATCATCACATGAAGTGGAAAATATTTCTGAATTAGATGACAAGAAAACTCCATCATCCTCACCATTATTATCACCACAAATAACTAACATAGTTTTAATAAGAGGTAAAGCCATGGGTGGAAACTCAACTGACTAAAATAACATATGGATGTTATAAGAAGTTCTTATATCTTGGCGGTATTTCACAAGTAGCCCAAGAATATGAGTCTAGTAAAGAAAGTGAGAAAATGGCCATATCGGAAGCCATAGTATATTACTTAGACAAATATGACTTAGTACTTACAAATATTATACAACTAATTCCACTAGAGTTGGCTAAAGAGATCCAGGAACAGGTAGAGGTGGAAGAAACAAACCACCTACAAGCACTGCAACAAGAAAGAACAAGTTTAAAGCACAAGAATAAGAAGACTATCATGGATCAAAACTACATTTAAAGGAGGTAGAAGGATTAATTGAGTTACTAATTAAAGCAATAACAGAAAGAGAACAAGAAGACAAAAATCCCACAACTCAAACATCTCAAGACATAAAGGCAGTAGTGGAAGAGAACAAGAGGAAATGCCTTGAAGAAGAAAAACATAAATCCATAGAGGTAGACCAATAGAAGAAGATAAAAAATACAAAAACAACAAGAACAAGAGGGAAAATAGAAATAAATTGAGTGAAATACAAAAGTAGCTGAAGATGAAAGAAAAAAAGAGAGTTGGAGAGTGCAGAGAAAGAAGAGGCAAAAAGAAAAAGAAGGAACATGAGGAACATGAAAAAATAAACAGATAACAACAGAAAGAAAAGTAAAATAAAAACAAGAGAAAGAGGAAATGGAGAGGAAGAAGAAAGAGGAAACATAAAATAAGGAGAAAAAAGAGAAGGAAAGAAAGGAGAAAGAAGAGAAGGAAAGAAATGAGAAAGAAGAGAAGGAAAGAAAGGAAAAAGGAAAGGAAGGAGAAAGAAGAGAAAGCCAAGAAAGAGACAAAACTGAAAGAAAAGAAGGAGCATGAAGAGACAAAAAATAAAGAGAATGAATCAAAGGAAAAGAAAGAAAAAGAAGAAGCAGAAAGAAAAGTAAAAGAGAGGAGGGAAGATGAGAAGAAATAAAAGGAAGAAGAAGAAAAGAAAAGAAAAGGTAAGGAATTGAAAGAGAAAGCACATAAAGAAAAAGAAGAATAATAACAAAAGAAGAAGGATGAATATGAGAAGAGGGAGAAAGAGGAAAAATAAAATAAGGCACAAGACCAAAAGAACACATTACCATCAATATCAACCTTGGAAACATCTACAAGTATGATAATAGCACAAACACCCAGAGATTATTTGGCAAAGATCAAACAAGCACTGCAATAATGGAAAAAGGAGCAATCAATACAATTATAGCAAGGGTGGCAGAACAAAATACAGAGTGTTATAAGGTAAATAACTTGTAGCCAAGTGCTAGAATAAAGTGCCAAACAAGATTGGATGTAACGTTCTGTTGACATAGAAGAGGCAATGCAAAAGATATTATCATCTATCCAAACAAAAAAGCTGCATATTAGTACTTCATCCAATCTACAAATAGAAATATAAATAGAAAAAGAAGTAGTGGAGATATAAAAGAAAATTAATTTGGAGGCAAAAAATAAGAAGATCCGTGAGAGTGTTGTGGAAGAATATAAACAACAAATCCTTAAGCCCTAGAATCTAGAGAATCAGATAAGAAGAACAAAATTACAAGCCATGGTAACTAGGTTGGAGATAGAGTTACAAAATGTTGTGACCTATTACACCTATACAATTAGATGGCCCAGCAAAACTAAGAAAGAAAAAGAAGAACTAGAAAAGTTGGAAAACAGATTCATATAAAATCAATAACATATGACATCAATAAGGACAATGATAGATCTCAAAGAATAAGGATAGCTGAACTGACTGATAAGTATCAAATGTAATAAAGGGCATGGAATTAAAATATATTGGAAATGCAATAATACATCACACCACTAAATAGAGCCATCATTCAGATGCATCAAGAGCTCACCACCGCCCAAAACAGATGGAGTCAAGTACAAGTAAATTCAACACCATATGATATTATTTAGTTAATCCAGGAAAATGCACAAATACAAGACTGGACAAAGCAGATAGATGCTTATATAGAATTGTGGTATACTTTTGAAAAGAATATTACACCACAAATAACTAAGTACATCCCCTCTGCTCCACTCTAAAGAAGAGTAAGAGGCAAGGCATCCCACATACCCAGTCAGGTGAGTCGAGCGAAGGAACTCTTCCTTACACCAGATGTCTAAGTTTCTTGGGGTTGATGCTCTTACCCTCCATAGTTGGCATCCTGTAATTCCAGTCAAGAAAGTCAAGTGAGGGAACCTTTCCCTATGCCAAATGTATAAGTTTTGGGGGTTGATGCCTACATAACATTTTTGGAGAAAAGGACATGGTTCTTCATCAGTTGTTGTCTTGAGGACAAGATAAGGTTTGAGTCAGGGGAAGATGTTGACAGGGTTCTTTATCACATTTTGAGATATACGCAGAGATAAGGAAACAACTTCCAAAGCTAGGAGATAGCCACGGAATATTAGAACAAGCCACAGATAGTAGGAGGAAAGACGCAGGGTAGTGACAAAGCCATGATACATTAGCAAAGCCACATAATAATGAAGAAATCCATGATACACCGAAAGAAGTTGCGAGATATTGTAGGAAGCTTCATAAGATAACAAAGAGTTGTGAAATGAAGACAAATCAAAACATTACGAGATAGAATCTAAAAAAGGTGTGAATCAAAATAAGTGACTCTTGAATGATTTGTATTTTGTGTATTTATTATAATTAATATTTTGTATAGAGGTGTGCCACGAGAGATGTATGTGAGCATAAATGGAAATATATGAGAGAATAGAGAATATGTGTATAAATATGAGACTAATGTAATGAATATTGAAATATGAATGAGAATTGATGTTTTGGAGAAAAAAAATTTATGCATGTTTACATTCTTTCTGTTCACAATTTAGAATGGTTTATTTTTCCCACGTACATCACTAACAATAAGTCAAAATTTCCTAAGTCTCACACTACTATCAATATTTAGGGTTAGAAAACAAGAACCCTAGTATTTCAAGACACTATGTGGACCAATCCCTTTTCCATTGGGCTTATGGAGACATTGATTCCAAACAAACACACAGATGAAAGGAAAATAAACCAAAAATGAAAAACAACACACAAAGGAAAGCGATACTATATTACAAGGGAGGGATATTTAGATAGGTAGGGAAATAATGTACACATACCCAGAAATGGGTTAGGAGAAGTACACACCATCATGGAACAACAAACTGATTTATGACCTCTGAAGCTCGAAGAAATTTATCTGATCATGACATGTTCTCATGATGGATTTACATGGTTTGAGAAGAAAGAGAGAGAACAAGATTCATCTCTGTACATATATTGTACTGAAAAAATTATTGAATTTAGTGAACACTTTGTTACCCATTTGGAATAATTGCTTCTTGTAGCCTCATCCTGATGTTTTTTGAACATGAGAATCCATTCCTCCATGTTCTAAAAAATAGAATCATTTATTTTTTCATGAAGGAATTTACCATTCTTGAATGATGATTTCAACATGAAATCATTCCTTGAATCAGTGAGGAAATTAGAGGATGTGAGAATAATTTTATTCTATTTCCATTCAAAAAATTCTTCGAGCCTCTTATTTTGCTTCTCTAAACAATTTTACTCAAAAAACGAGGCTACATCAATGGTGCAAAGGTATTCATCATTATCGAGTGAGTTCTGTAGCATGAATTCATACTTAAAACTAGAAGGGATTTTAGAAATGGTGAGTGAAAGTTGGCCTTCTTCTCATTCAAAAGACTCCTACACATTCTTACTTTGTTGATCCATATAATTATCTTTAATATAAACCAACCCAATGTTGACCATGACATCATTTTATATGGTGGAGGTACTATCTTCATGATTGAGAATATATGTAGGAAATTTTATACTTTCCTCTCTCTCTTTTTTTATCGTAGATGCACTTTTCTTCACAAAAAGAGAAAGGAAAAAGCTTACCTTCACATTCATGCTCATCTGTCAAGACTTTGAAAAGAACATTGAGCTCATTTTTTTGATCCATCTCATTATCAAACATCGGTGCATGGAAAGGAGAAACAAAACTTGACTTGTACCTATATTGCACTTCCATAACTTGGGTTAGGATCTCAATACTGTGTTGAGGGTCCTTAGTATCTTTTGCACTCCTCATGATGTCTTACATTGATTGCTCTTCAAAATCTTCCATAAAATCATTTTCATCTTTAGTAGAAGATTCTTTGCATTGGGCCTCAAAGAGATGATTGAAAATTTAATTTCACACATGGCTATAATTCATTTAAAACATCCACAATCTCCTGCTATATGTTTCTTGTCATACAAATCTCACGTTCTTACAAGAATGGACATACTTGTTTTTCATCATTTTCAAATAGGGAAAAGAGGTTTGTGCTACGTGGGAAGGGAATACCTTTGAGCTCAAGAACCATTAGATCATCCTCATGATAGGAAGGAGAATATAATGTTGGGGAAACAATGTAAGAGAAATATTCAACTCCATCTTAACCATTCCTTAAAGAATATTCTTGTTTTCAAGGAAACATAAAAAATCCATACTCACTGTGATGATCAACATTATGCTTCTTTGGTAAGGATGGTGGAATCAAAACCTCAAAGATTTCATGTTCAATTTACTGCTCCAACTCCGTTTCAAGAAATAAATTGGACTCTTCCATTTTTTTATCCATGATTATATAGAGAAGGGAATTTGATTCTTCAATTATATCCATTTCATCATTTGACATTTGTGCATCACTTGGGGAAGCAAGATCGGGAAGGATACTATCCATGATTAAATCAAATTCATCATCTAAATCCAGGATAGAGGATTGCTTTCTCATAATTTTTCATTGTTGGTGGAGTCCTCAGAAAACACTGGGTCATCAGTCATACAACAAGAATATTCCTCTCTTCGATCCATTACTTCTCGAATTGGTTGTGCCTCAAGCAAAAATGAATTGATGAATGTAGGTTCAACTACCATATCTTCTTCATCATCCTCCAAAGCTATCATTTGATTCTTATCATAAGGTTCAAGTACATGGCCTTCATCAGAAGTGAAAAAGAATATTTTAGGAATGAACAAATCATAATGTGGACAATCATCAAGATCTTCTTTTGAAAGATGAGTTCCTTCTTCCTCAACATTATAAAGTGATTCAAGATGCTCATACTTTTTTTTCAAGGCCAATACATAATTCCAAACTTCATGGCAGGATATGGGATCATAGTTTCCTTATTCCATGCTCGAAATCCTTTTCAATAAATTTATTCTCGAGACTTCCATTTCTTCATCTTTATATGCAAGGAAACATCTAGAGGAAGGGAGATGATGGACAATGTTCTTAATTTTTTGGTCAGATATGTGAAGATAAAAATGTTACCTTCAGTATATTCTCTGTTATCACGCCCTTCATACATCATTTCATATATCTTATGAATATTTCTCATATATTTCTTGGATTCTCGATCATTAACATGTGTGATTCCCATTCTATTTCCTTTAGCAACAGTCCACTTGAATTGGAGCCACGATTTTTTGATGATATGATCTTCACAATAAATAATTTTATCCATTCTTGATAATATTTTCATAGATTCTACAGAAAAGGGACTGGAATTCTTTCCCTTAGTTGATTGCAAGTTTTGGTTTGAAATAAGGGACTTCTTCACTGTCACATAATTCCTTTGTAAGAGATGTTCCAGAATGATGGCTGATCAAATATTTTCATATCGGGGTCTTCTTATTCTTCTTCTTTGTTGTCACTAATTGGTTTTGGAAACCAATCTTTAGACTTTTTCATTTTGTTGAGGAAGACGAATGTGACACGGATTCACTCCTTGAAAAGGTCACCTTCAAAATGTGATTTTCTTTGAAAGATGAATTTTATTTTTATTTTTGGAATATATGGTTTTTTTATATTTTACAAAGATCGTTGTGGGTACAAATGAGTAGATATCTCCCCAACAGAGTCACCAAAAACTATTTGTTAAATAATGTTGGAAATTATGTGTTTCCACTAATGCTCACAGGGTTACGACACTCCTTATTGTGTATAGGGAGGATCCCATTATTGAATGTAAACTATCCTAATTATATCTAAATGTTATGGAGTGCCAAATAATCCAGGGGTCACACATGAACATGTCAATGAACCTCTAGAAAATCTCTTGCATGGGGTACAAGGGAGTAATTTTCAGCGATGAGGGATAAAGGAGAGGAATTAGGAAACAAAAGTCTATTGTTGTGAGTAGGGACTAGTATAGTTCACACACAATAACTGGAGTAGTTCAACATTCAATTAGAGGAAATAAATAATGTAAGCCATTAAAAAGAATAAAAAACTAGAGACACACATTTCTGTAGATTCATCAATCAAGGATACAATTTTCCTTCTTGATCACTATACTTACAAAGAGCAGAAAATAAAGATAACAAGGAAAACAAGAGAAATGGAAATGGAAGAGATGTAGATTATATTTATTTTGTTGGTGATACAAATCTCAACATCCAAACCACAATCCACAATTGCTACAGAAAAGTAATATTTTAGAATCCTTTAGAATGGAGTAGCCATTCTGATTTATAACATTATAAAATTCCCTCTCATATACCCCCCACACGAATCTTCATGTTCTCATTCAACTTGTGACTTTACATCCTCCTATGAAATAAGAAATAAGTTCCATATTTATAAATTGAAGGGAATTTTACCATTCAAATTTAGAAATTCACTTAAGTGAATGAGAAAAATTACCATGGTTGCGTATAATGAAGAATTAGAAAGGGGAAAAATAAAGAGGGGAAAATGGAGGAGGAAGTTGCATTATCTGATGAAGAACTTGTTGATTCATGATCCTCGAGGAAGATTTTCCATAGTGGGATCCCATCCTTTGAATTATTTACTAAACTAAGATACTGTAGATGTTAACTTGTCCGCCTCTAGAATGCAAATACAGATCAACACCTTGATCCGTGCTCTAGAAACATCATTGATCTTATTGCATTGACTGAGGCATATTTTGTGATCTTTTACAATTACAAAATGGAACTTATGATGTTGGTCAGGGACTCTAATTTATCTTCATTGAAAGAAATATAGTCACCTGCCTCTTTCTTGAACCATTCTTAAAAGGAAACAATGATTTCTTCCAATGACGAATTCTTGGTGAGAGGACACAACCCAAGTTCCTAAACACAATTGTAATTTTTTTTGAAAAATCAAAAGCCTCTTGTTTGCTATATTCAAGTTTGGAGATGGCATCTATTATCATACCGTATCTTTCATCAATGATGCATACCCTAACAGTAGACAAGTTCTCGAATGTTAGTGTAAACACATTCTTACTCACAAGGGTGTGAGATTTGAAGGAGCTCAACTTGGAAACAATTAGGAAAACCTCATCCCAGTGGATATTCTCTTTTAAAATATCCTCCATCACTTTGTTCCCTTCTGACAAGATGACAAGAATGTACTTGATTAGAGAGATGAACTTTGAAAACACTTTCTTACCTCTCTCGATGATATTCTCAATCCACTTCTTGTTAGCCCTCCCCTGCATCATGTAACCTTGTTCTTTCTTCATCACCTCAGTATCAACACTCTTAATCATATGAATGTCTTCTATAGGAAGAGAAGATGTCGAATCGGGTTCCAAAAAGGGTTGAATGTTAGCATTACGAGTTTTTACCTATTCCTAAAATTTATTAATTGTTCTCTTGTACTCTTTATTCTGAGCAAAGAGGTGGAAAGAGGATTCCATGAACAGATTAGAATTGACCTCATGTGAATCTTGACCCAATGGGATGCAGATCAACTCATAATCTAACAGAGTCATATCCTTCATAGGATTTTCTTTCATATGCCTAGCAACTTCCACATATTGGTTACCCGAGGTGCCACTAAAGAAGCAGGAAGTTGTTTGAGCCTTCTTCCTTTGCTTGGATTTCAATATTGTTAACATAGCTTCAATATTGGGAATGATATGTTGTTGCGTTGATCTTAGCTCACTTTCAAGAATTTCTTGAATCAATGGGAATGTATCCTCAGGGGTTAGCATGATGTTTCTTGCTGAATACCTTTTAGGAAATTGATGCAAGATCACTTATTTTTCATCATGGGGAAGCTCTGTTATTGGAGAAGACATACCTAGATGCTTCTGGAGAGATGGATGCTGCAATGGATCACTCTTTTCTGAATCAAGAAGTTCTGTGTGATCTACAATGATATTTACATGCTTACAAGCTCTCCTGGAATATGGAATCACTTTGTGCTCTTTGTTCATTATCTTCCCTTTTGAAAAATCACGCTTAATAGCCCTTACTTGTAATGTTTCACCTTTAGAGGACCGATCATGCTATCTAATGCTTGTTTAATATTTTAAAAACACTATTATGCTAATTTTGTCAAATGAAGATTGGATGGTTTCACATTCTCACGTACAAAGTTCCCCAAGTTAAAATCACTTATCTAAATTTCTCAATACAAGAGCCTCTCTGGATTGAAAATAAATTCAAGGATGTTTGCATTCCTCGTATAGGAAAGGGTGATGTCTTGATCCTTCATGTAGAATGGATTGATTTCTCAAATTTTTTGAATGGTTTAATCAGCTCACTTAGCTCACATAGCTCATTTCACTCAACTAGCTCACCCAACTCAATGAAGAGATGTTGATGGATCCAAATTGACTGATGAGTTCCCATGACCCACTTAGCTTAAATTTTAATGGAGATATTGACTCTTTTATAATTTTTTCCAACTACACAATGTCTCTGGCTTTTACCTTCTACACCTTGTTATGTTCTTTCTCACTCCTTGACACAATTGTGACTAGGATGATGCTTTATAATCCCTATAAAGAGTGTATTTACTTGTTTGAGATATGAAACTACATTAAAACCATGTGAATATGTTAGAAAACAACAAGATGAGTGAAATTGGAGCCAACTACAAATTTCTACATCCAAACCAAGAATTTCTATTTTTGGCAGATGGGACAAGGTCTTACTATTTTAGGAATGTTTTCCTTTTTTTTCTCAAATTTGGTCTTCTGGACCTCCTAGAACATTCAATTCACCTCTGATAATGATTTTTTACCATTTTAGAATTTTTCTATTTTAGCAAGTTACTTTTTTCGGACCTGTTATTTTTGGAAAACGACCAATTTTGTCATGCATGTTGTTTTGCAAAGTTTCCAAATGAGCTAAGTGATCAAAGATTAAAATTTTAAGGACTTAATAATTTTAGCACGTGAATGGGCATGGAATATTATATTTTTAGTAAGTGGTCATTCTGGCCCTGGTTTACATTGGAAACATCATTTTCAAATTTGGCTCCTTGTTACAATCATGTGCTTCAATTTTCGTTGTGTTCCACCAATTGAAACTCTTGGAAATTGAAATAGTAAATTTTAGGTAAATAATTTTAGGTTTGAATTTATTATGGAAGCCAATAATGGATTCTCTGAGTTATAGTGATCTCTGGTATTCTTGAAAAGAAAAAACTAAGCTCAAACCTTCGGTACAATCATCTTTCTAGCTTGTTGGCAATGAGAAAAACTATATTTTAGCAACCATGGATGTCCTAGAACAATTTTGGTAGAATGGTGTCCAAATTAAGGTGTTACTTCAGGTTTCATGGATTTAGAAATGGATGAAACCTTGAAATTTGAGAAGACATATGCTTTAAAACAAGTTGTTTTGAGTTTTCTAGCTTCTTGAAAGTTATTTTTTTACACGGTGAAGTAGAAGTAGTTAAGGAAAGAATTAGTATTTGTAATGATTGAGTATGGGGAAAATTGTTTTTCCCCATTGTCCTCTTAGGAATGGGGACAATATGTGAAAGAAAATGTGCCTCACTCTGGTGCTGATAAGTGTTACTTTCTGATTGTGAGATGGAGAAATGGAGAAAACAACCATTTAGCACATGGGAGTTGGGTCTATGTCATTTAGAAAACCATGAGAGGGGATAAATTGGGGAGAATTTTTGTGTTCCCTATGTCCCCTTCAAAATGGGGACAAGAGGGACACAAAAATGGCCTCTCACTTGGTGATGACAAGTGGTGATATGAGATTTGGTAAAGAGGAGATGGAGAAAAACTAGCGTAGACACCTAGGGGCTTGAGCTTGGTCGTATGAAAAACTAGAGGGAGTGCTAGAGAGGGGAAATTTTTAATTTCCCCTTGCAAAATGGGACAAGAGGAACAAGAAAATGCGCCCCCACCCTATGTTGCTAAGTGTCACCACACTCATCTTGGTCATGTGGAAAACTTGGAGGAAGGGTTTGGGGAGGGGAAATTTTTTGTGTCCCATATATACCCTTGGGAATGGGAACAAGAGGGATAAAAAATTCACCCTCCCTGAGAGGTGACAAGTGTCCTCACCCAAATATGGCTAAGTATGAGAAACATACATCGCATGAGAGAGAACTTGACGACGAGATTGTCATAGCTTTAGTAGGTCTTTTTTGATGAAGTATTATAGTATTTTGACTCATAAGATCATTCTAAGAACAATGGAAGGGGTGTTAACCTTAATTTCCACCTAAAACTCCCTAAAATATATTTTTTCCTCGAGATAGCAGGGTGTGTCTACAAAGAATAATTTTTCCTTAGAGATACTTGAGTCTTGTAAAAATCTTGAAACTTCCAACATGTAGAGAATTATTGGTTATTTCAAATGAATATTTGACTGAATCCTAACTCCTTACATATCTCTTGTAATCATCTACAGAATATTAGGCCCCTTATTTGACTGCTTACTCCTTGTACCTTAGAAACTCGTTGTTAGACAACTTGTCACTGAACCTATAAATCTTCCCAAAACTTTCCTAAATCACTTCCAACATGTTCATTTCTCTTCTATACCACCTCCAAATGAGTGTGGTATTTTAGGTCTGTTAGGAAATAGGAGATAAAATATGTGGAATAATCCCTTACAAAATCGTAACAGTAGAAACTAATATGCAGAAAATATTACAGATCTCAAATAAAAGAGAAGAATAAATAACACAACACAGAGAGACAATATTTAACGTGGTTCACCCAATATGGGCTATGTCCACCAAGAATCACTTGCTCAGATTTTATTACAAGCCTCCACTCTCAATACAATACTCAGATCCATTTGGAGCTATGCTCAACAAACTCTACAGAATTCACACCCGAATTCAAAGCACATCTGTAATACATTTGCTTGTCTATCTATCATATGCATAAGACCATATAAATAGACAATTGCTTAAGCAGTTTGATACAAAACTGTGGGTATCAAAACCATGGGCAAAAAACTGTGGGTATCAAAACAATGGGTACCAAAAAACCATGGGCCAAAAAACATCCCATAATGGTTACCCATTACCCATGGGTTAATAAACCATCCATGAAAATTTACTTTGGGGGCTTCACCCTCAAATCCCCCTGACCCACTCACCGGTGAGTGGGACTGCCATAAAAATACCCAAGTGTAACACATAGAAGGTGTACCACACTCTAACATGAAAATAGGCTCCACAAACATAACAATCTCCCACTTGGAGACTGATTTCCACTGAGAAAGCTTCTTAACCCTTCACTGTCATCTGCGAAGGCCAACCAAAGCTGAACATAGCTTTAGTTTATCCCTTGTGACCACCTTGGTCATCATGTCTGCAGGATTCTGACTGGTATGAATCTTCTCTAACTTCAACTTATCTTCTTCCAAAGTTGTCCTGATGAAGTGATATCTCAACTGTATATGCTTCATCCTAGGAGTGGAAAGTAGAGTTCTTAGCTAGGTGTATAACACTCTGACTATCACTATGCAGCTTACATTCCTTCTGCTTATGCCCCAACTCCTCAAGAAATTGTTGTAACCAAATCATCTCTTTGCTTGCCTCTGTGGCAGCAACATACTCAGCCTCCGTGGTTGATAAAGCCACCAGCTTCTGTAGTCATGAAATCCAGCTCACTGCTGTCCCACCTATAGTGTAAATATAACCTGTCGTGCTCCTCCTGATGTCAACATCTCCAGCCATGTCTGAATCTACATAACCACGTAAAGTGGTGTCTGATCCACTGTAGCACAAAATTGTCCCCATGGTCCCTCTCAAATACCGAAGGATCCACTTTACTGCTTGTCAATGCTCTTTACCTAGATCGCTCATAAATCTACTCACAGCTCCCACTACATGGGCAATATCAGGCCTAGATGCACACCATAACATACATCAAACTGCCAACCGTTGATGAGTAAGGTACCTTGGACATGTGGTTTCTTTCCTGCTCTGTCTTGGGACACTGATCCTTTGATAACTTAAATGGCCTGCCAAGGGAGCCCTAATTGGTTTAGCATCATACATGTTAAACCTATCCAATACCTTCTTAATGTACTCTTCCTGAGATAAAATCAACTTTCGTTCCTTCCTATCCTAAGTTATCCTCATACCAAGGATTTTTCTAGCTACCCCCAAATCCTTCATATCAAAGGATTCACTTAGCTATTTCTTGAGTACTTTTATTTCTTGCATGTTTTTACCTGCAACCAACATGTCATCAACATACAAACATAGGATAATATAACTTCCATCCTCAAATTTCTTTGTATACACACAATGGTCAGAATGACATCTGATATAACCTTGCTCCATCATGAAGCTATAAAACTTCTTATACCATTGACGTGGAGCTTGTTTCAGGCCATACAAGCTCTTCTTCAGTTTGCACACCATCTCCTCTTTACCTTTGACTTCATATCCTTCTGGTTGTTGCATATATAGCTCCTCCTCCAAATCACCATGGAGAAATGCAGTCTTTACATCTAACTGTTCTAAGTGCAAGTCTTCTACTGCCACTATTCCAAGAACAGTTCTAATAGAAGTCATTTTTACTACAGGAGAAAAAATCTCATCAAAATCTATACCTTGTTTCTGTACAAACCCCTTGACCACCAACCGGGCCTTATATCTTTTCTTTCCTCCTTCTTCATCTTTAACTCTGTACACCCACTTGTTCTGCAATGCTCTTTTGCCTTCTGGTAGCTTCACCAAATCCCAAATCTGGTTCTCCATGAGAGACTTATGCTCCTCATCCATGGCTTGCTCCCACTTCTTCCTAACATCTACCTGCATTGCTTCATCAAAGATCTCTGGCTCTCCACTATCAGTGAGTAATAAATAATAAAGAGAAGGAGAAAAACGTTTAGGTTCTCTTCTTACCCTAGAAGACCTCCTCAATATAGGAGTTTGGGGTTCCTGTTGAGGGGATTCCTGAACTGATTCATGTGTCACTTTCCCATCCGGAAGATCCTCTACCGCTGCATATTCTTTCTTAGATTCTTCCCTATTTTCCTGCAACTACTGCTTATACATGACTTTCTCATTAAAGACCACATCCCTAGATTGAATGATTTTATTGTCCTTAATACTCCAACATTTATATCCAAAGTCATCACCACCATAACCAATGAAAGTACATTTTTTTAATTTATCCTCTAGCTTGGTCCTATCATCCTTGTCTATATGAACAAACACCTCACATCCAAAGACTCTAAGAAATGAATAATCAACTTTCTTACCATACCAAGCCTCCTCAGGTATGCCTCCATCCAAGGCACTTGAGGGTCCTCTATTTATCAAGTACACAGTTGTGCTCACCGCTTCTGCCCAAAAAGAAAGAGGCAGTCCTGCATGTAACCTCATGCTCCTAGCACATTCCATTATTGTTTTGTTCATCCTTTCTGATGCCCCATTCTGTTGTGGAGTTCCTGGAACCATATTTTTCCTACAGATTCCATTCTTAGAACAATAATCATCAAATTCATTACTGCAATACTCCCCTCCATTATCTGACCTGAGACATTTTAGCTTAAGACCTGTTTCATTCTCTACCAAAACTTTCCATTTAAAAAAGTTGCCAAATACATCAGATTTGTTTCTAATATAATAAACCCAAACTTTCCTTGTTGCATCATCAATAAAAGTAACATAATAACTTGAACCCCCAAGAGATGATACCTGAGCTAGCCCCCACACATCAGAATGTACCAGCTCTAACTTACTCTCTTTCTTTGTAGGTCCAACCTTGAGAAACCTTACTCGCTTCTGTTTCCCATATATGCAGTTCTCACAGAAATCCAAACTTGTTTCTGTATATCCAGGAAAATTCTTCTTTATGATGTCCATGCCCTTATGGCTCATATGACCGAGCCTATAGTGCCATAATGTTGTATCTGCATCTGAAGCCACAAGATTACAATCATTAGTACTATCAGTGGATAAATACAAGGTTCCAACCTTCTTACCTCTTGCCACCACAAGAGCACCCTTGGTAACCTTCCAAGAGTTAGCTGTAAATATCACAATACAACCATCACTTCCCAATTGCCCCACCGATATCAAATTTCTCCTTAATGTAGGCACATGTATGACATCCTTCAATAGCCATGTATTCCCATTCTGCATCTTAACCTGAACACAACCTTTTCCAACTATACTGCAAGGCTCATCATCACCAAGAAAAACATGCCCAAAATCCCCTTGAACATAATCAACAAAATAATGCCTATGTGGAGTAGCATGAAAAGAAGCCCCTGAATCTAAAACCCAAGATTCAGTAATATTATGCAAAGAAAGAATCAAAGCATCCTTACATACATTACCCAATGCCACATTTTCCTCCTTGTTTTCTTCCTGTTGTTTCTTCTTATCCCGAAGCTCCCAACAGTCCTTCTTTGCATGCCTAGACTTTCCACAGTTCCAACATACAATCTTGCTCTTGGATTTTGACCTTGCCCAATCTTTCGATTTTCCACGGTTTCCTCTATTCTTCTGTCTCCCTCTAGTTTCCACTGTCAAAGCATTCCCTGAAGTAGAAGATTCCCCAAAGCTTTTTCTTCACATTTCCTCGCTTAGAATCACCCCTACAACATCCTCAAACTTCAACTTCGAGTTAGGTGGAACCGAGTTGCTTACCGCCATTACCAGGCTATTCCAACTTTCAGGTAAAGAGCACAGAATTAATAAAGCCCTAACTTATTCATCAAATTCTATTGTAACCGAAGCTAGCATATTCACAACCGTATTGAAATCATTTAAATTATCTGCTACTGAACTATTCTCAGACATCTTCATATTAAACAACTTTTTCATTAAAAATATCTTGTTAGAGGCAGAGGGTTTTTCATACAACTTCCCTAATGCATCCATTAGATCTTTTTTAGTCTTTTCCTTTGAAACATTAAATAATACCGAAGATGCAAGACACAGCTGGATCATTTCAAGTGCCTTCTGATCCAACAAATCCCATTCTGCATCTGTCATACTCGAGGGTTTGTTCACCTTCTCAAACAGCAGAGTATAAAGATCCTTCTGATAAAGGTAATCTTCCATCTGCATCTTCCAAAGACTGAAATTCTACCCGTTGAATTTATCAACCCTAGATCTTCCATCATCTGCCATAGCTCCCACTCAAGCTAAAAAATTTCCCTGCGATTCAACACTTCAGCAAACCAAACCAGGCTCTGATACCAATTGTCAGGAAATAAGAAATAAAATATGTGAAATAATCCCTTACAAAATCGCAACAGTAGAAACTAATATGCAGAAAATATTACATATCTCAAATAAAAGAGTAGAATAAATAACACAACATAGAGAGACAATATTTAACGTGGTTCACCCAATATGGGCTACGTCCACCAAGAATCACTTGCTTAGATTTTATTACAAGCCTCCACTCTGTCAATACAATACTCAGATCCGTTTGGAGCTATGCTCAACAAACTCTACAGAGTTCACACCCGAATTCAAATCACATCCGCAATACATTTGCTTGTCTGTCTATCATATGCATAAGACCATATAAATAGAAAATTGCTTAAGCAATTTGATACAAAACCGTGGGTATCAAAACCATGGGAAAAAAATTGTGGGTATCAAAACAATGGGTACTGAAAAACCATGGGCCCAAAAACAGCCCATAACGGTTACCCATTACCCATGGGTTAATAAACCACCCATGAAAACTTGCTTTGGGGGCTTCGCCCCCAAACCCCCTGACCCGCTCATCGACGAGTGGGACCACCGTAAAAATACCCGAGTGTAACACATAGAAGGTGTACCACACTCTAACATGAAAATAGGCTCCACAAACATAACAAGGTCCTTCCCAGAGGATTCACACCAATCCTAAAAAGGCTAAAATTAGCCTTTCCAAGCTTGTTGGAGAACTAGCCGTTGGAAGTACTTCGTGATATGAGATGAATGACCTTTTAATCTCCTTTCAAACACTAGGTAAGGCTTGTTCAACACATAAGGGAGCCTGCAAGGTTAGGATGATCACTGTATATAAGGAAAAATGATCAGAAGATGAGGTTTGGGAAGACTCAGGAACAAAATTTTCAAATTTGGCTTAGTTTTCATAATTGAAAGTCTGAAATTTTTATAGAACACATCTACATGAAAACAAGGCTCTATCTTGGGGAATTATTTTGGATAAAACATAATGAGGACATGATAAGTAGGAACCCCAAAATCTCAATAAAATACATGGACTAGTTCCTTGTCCATTGGGCTTATGGAGTCATTTCTTCTAAACAAACACATAGATGAAAGGGAAACAAACCAAAAATGGAAAACAACACACAAAGGAAAGGGACACTATATTATAGGGGAAGGATATATATAGAGGTGGGGAAGAATTTACACATACCCAAAATGGGTTGAGGAGAAGTACACACCATCATGGAATAATGGACTGGAGTTCTAGACCTCTGAAGCTTGAAGACCTTTATCTGAGCATGCCATGCTCTCATGATGGATTTGTATGGTTTGAGAAGAAGGAGATAGACTAATATTCCATCTTCATATCATATGTTATATTGCAAAAAATTCTTACATTCATTGAACACTTTGTTACCCATTTGGAATCCTTACTTCTTGTAGCCTCATCTTGATGTTTTGTGAACATGAGAGGCCATTCCTCCACATTCTCAAAAATAGAAAAATTGATTTTATTGTGAAGGAATATGACATTATTGAATGAATATTGCAACATGAAATCATTCCTTGAATCAATGAGGCACTTAGAGGAAGTGAGAACAAGCTAATTCTCTTGCCATTCAAAAACTTCTTTGACCCTCTTATTTTACTTCTCTGAATGATTTCCTTTAAAAATGGAGGCTACATCAATGGTACAAATGTCATTCATGACTTATCCGAGTGAGTAATCATAGCTTGGATTCATACTCAAAAACTAGTAGTGGTTTTGGAAACATTGAGTGAAAATTGGACTTCCTTCCCACTAAAAAGACTCTTGCACATTCTTACTTTTTTTACCCCGAAAATTATATTCAATAGAAACTAGACCAATTTTTACCTTGAAATCATTTTGTATGGTGGAGGTACTATCTTCATGATTGAGAATATCCCTAGGAAATTTCAGAATTTCCTCTCTCTTTTGTTTATTATAGATGCACTCTTCTTCACAAAAAGAGAAAGTTGAAATCTTACCTTCACATTCATGCTCATATGCCAATAATTTAAAAAGAACATTGAGCTCATCCATTTGCTCCATCTCATTATCAAACATCAATTTTTAGAAAGGAGAAACACAGCTTGACTCGTACGTATCTTGCACTTCCATAGTCCGAGTCAAGATCTCAAGAATAAGTTTAGGATCCTCAGTTTCTTCCACAGTAATATTTCAAGATGTCTTGAATTATTTTCTCTTCCAAATCTACCATATACTCATTTCCATAATTCATTATAAGAGTATTTACATTGGGTCTCAAGGAGATGATTGAAAATATGATCCACACAAAGAATAATTTTTTTGAAACATCCTCATTCTCCTGATCTATGTTTCTTATCATCTAGATCTCGCCTTCTTATAAGAATGGGCATCCTTGTTTTTCATCATTTTTAGAAAGGTAAAATATGTCCATGATAGTGGGACAGGGAACACATTTGAGCTCAAGATCCATGAGATCATCCTCATGATAGGAAGGAGAATATAATGTTGGTGGTAACAACATGAGAAAAATCTTCAAATCCATCTTGATCATTCCTTAAATAATATTCATGTTTGCAAGGAAACAAGGAAATATTCCATACTCACCATGATGATCAAGATTATGCTCCTTGGGTGAGGATGGTAGAAATCAACTTACCTTAAATAGGTCACGATCAATATTACTCATTCACCTTGGTTTCGAGAAATAAATTGGACTCACCCATTTGTTCATCCATGATTTTATCGAGAAGGAAATTTGATTATTTGATTATCTCCATTTCATCATTCAACATTTGTGCATCAATTAGAGAGTCAAAATTGGAAAGGAGACTATCCATGGTTACCTTGAATTCATCATCTTGAGTACAGGATGGAGGATTGATTTCTCATACTTCTTCATGTTCGTGGAGTCCTCAGAAAGCATTGAGTCATTTGTCATACAATAACAATATTCCTCTCTTGATTCCATTATTTCTCCAATGGGCTAAACCTTGATCCAAAATACCAATTTGATGAATAGAGGTTTAACTACCATATCTTATTCATCAACCTTCAAAACTTGCTGATTTTATTCTCATGAAGGTTCAAGACATAAATCATTATAGAGGTGCAAAAGAATCTTCCAGGAATAAACACCTTGTAAGTGAAGAAAATCATTAGGATCTTCTTTTGAAAGATGATATTTTTCTTTTAACATTATGAAGTGCTTCGATATACTCATACCTTTTTTTCAAGGCCAATGCATAATTACAAATTTCATGCTAGGCTTTGGGATCAAAGTTCCTTCTTCCACACTCATAAGAATTTGCACAAAATCTCTTCTCAAGACATCCATTTCTTCATCTTCATTTGCAAGTAAATCATCTAGAGGAAGGGAGATGAAGGACAATGTTCTTAACTTGTTAGTCAACTACATGAAATTAAAAATGTTACCTTCAGTATATTCTCCACCGTCATGCCCTTCATATAAGATTTCGTATCTCTTATGAATCTCCCTCATAAATTTCTTGGATTCTCGATCATCAGCAATCGTTGTAAGTTCCCATTCTCTTTCCTTTAGCAGCAGTGCTCCTTGAATTGAGCCACCATGTTTTGATGATAGGATCTTCACAAAGAAATAAATTTATCCATTCTTGAAATATTTTATGGATTTGTAGAAAAGGTATTGAACTTTCTTTCCCTTAGCTGATTGCAAGTTTTTGTTTGAAGTAAAGGTACCTCTTCACTGTCGTAGAATATCTTAATTTGCAAGAGATGTTCCGGAATGATGGCTGATCAAAAAATTTTCATATCGTGGTCTTATTTTAATTCTTCTTCATATTTTCACTTTATTTTCATTTTCGGACACAGATCTTGATAGCTTTTTCATTGTGTTATGGGATAAATGAATGTGATAGGGATTCGTTCCTTGAAGGGTCACCTTCAAATTTAATTTTGCTTATCTTTTCTTTGGAATATAAATATGGTATATTTATATAATATATATATATATATATATGGGTGTACTTTTCAGAGTAGGTGTAGAAGATCTCCCCTAACAAGTCACCAATAAATTTTTGGTGAAATTATTTTCATGTTGTAAATGTGTTTTGACCAACGCTGATGAGGCTATGCCCCTCCTTTTGTGTATAGGGAGGCTCCCATTATTTGAATGTAAATTATCCTAGTTCTATCTAAATGTTTTGGGGTAGCCAAATAGGCTGGGTATCACATGTGAGAAACTTCACTAAATATGTGGTAAATTGTTTACATGGGGTACAAGGGAGAAATTTTCAAGTGATGAGGGGTAAAGGAAAGAAAATTAGGAAAATGATATCCTATTTTTGTGAGTAGGCACTAGTAGACATTCACACACAATAATTAGAGTTGTTCAACATCAAATTAGAGGAAAGACAATAATGTAAGCCATTAGCGAGACTAAAAACATAGAGGCACACAATTATTTAGATTCAACAATCAAGGATACAAACTTCCTTCTTGATCACTATGCTTGTTAAGTGCAGAAAAGAAAGAGAATAGAGGAACACATGAGAAAGGGAAATGAAAGAAATGTAGCTTTTATTTCTTGTGTTGGTGATAAAAGATCTCAACTTCCAAACCAACAACCATATTTTATGCAGAAAAGTAAGATTTCAGGATCCTTTAGAATGGAGTAGCCATTCTAATTTATAAGATTGTGAAATTGCCTCTTCATCTACCCCCCACATGAATTTTCATGTTCTTGTTCAACTTATGACTTTACATCTTCCTAGGAAATGAAGAAAATAAGTTCTTGATTTATAAATTCAATTAAATAATTTTAGGAGTTAACTACTTTACTAATGATATACTTAAGTGAATGAGATAAATTAGTCATGATTGTTAGCAATAAAAATAAATACAAAACCCTAAGCAATAGAGAGAGAGAAAAGAGAGGAGGTAATTGATCTGATTTCTGATGATAGAAGCTAGGATTCTGTTGAAGAAATTGACTGATTCAGTGATCGTCAGAGGATATTAGAGTTTTCAGAGAGGACTCTTATCCTTAGGAAATTCTTGACCATGAGATTGAGATGACATGCTTGGGTCTCAAAGTGTCCACCTCTTAAATAAAAATTATGATCTATACCATTAATCCATGGCCCAGGAACTTTGCATTGTCCTCTTACATTAGCTCTATATTTTTTGATATTTCACCATTGTACCTAAAATTACAAAATCTGATGTTAGCTACACATGCCCACAAAGTTTTCTTAATTAAAGATGATGTAGAATGGGGAGTCAAACTAAACCTGATGGTCACCCATTCTTAGAGTGGATTACAACTGAGCGCTTCTTCAAAATTCATGTAATTATTGTGTGAGTAGGGTGTGTTAATGATGCTAAATATAGTTATAAATATTTGTCAAAATATCAAAATCCTCTTGATTGCTAGAGTCAAGTTCAGAGATGACTTCTATTATCATACCATATCTTTCATTAATGATGCAGACCCAAACTAGAGACAATTCCCCTCTTATGTAACTGGTGTATGCAAAATGATGTAGCCCTGGTCCCTTATGTGGATGTGAGTAGATGGATCTCATTTCAAACACAAGTGGGAACACCTTATGCCTTTGGATGTAAGCTTAGGTGATAATAGATAATCCCTTACTTGCTTGGCCCTTCTAACATTTTGGAAAGAGTGTACTTGATTAGAGATATGACATATGGAATATTTTTCTTACCTCTCTTGATGATTTTCTCAATTGACTTCTTGGAAGGCTAACCTAAAGTATTAAAAGATAGCCTTTTGAATTCTTGATAGACCTCAAAAGGCTAAGAAAAGTTGATTAGAAGAATTTATTCTACAGAGAAGACCAATAGGGATAGAATTGCACCTGTATGTTTGTGTTCTAATGTGGGCACTAGGAGTTTGTCCAAGTTCCATAAAAGACAAATAAGTCCAATTTCATTACAGGGTTGTAAGGAGGTAGGTAGAGGATTCATTGAATGAATGAGAATCACCCTCATGAAAAGCTTGATCCAATGGGATGTGGATTAATTCATAATATGATAGAGTCATCTCCTTGATAGGATTTTCATTCATAGGCCTAACAACTTCCACATATGCTTTAAGACCTAGAAATGTACCACTGAAGAAGTGCATAGTTTTCTGTGTCTACAGTTCCCTTCACTATAGAATCAAAGGGAATTCTTGCACATAGCTTCAAGATTTAGCATGATAGCTTCTTGTATTGTTGAATGAACAAAATTACCATGAATTATCTTACAATCCATGGGAATTAGAATCCCCGGGAAAGTTAAGAGAATGAAGCTTATCAAGAGCACTTGAATGATCTTGCTACTAATGAAGAGCTTGCTGATTTGAGGCATGTTAATTTAAATTCTATCCATTGGGAAGATGCACATACTTGGATGCTTCTAGCGAGATGGATGTTGAATGGATCACTCCTTGACTTGAGAAGTCTTGATGTGATTCTATAGATGACCACATACATCACTCATGATGATATCCTCCTCGATCCATAGTGAGAGTGACTTTGATGCACTTTTCTCATTACTCCTCATGTTTTCACAATGGACATTGATGATCACATAACCAACTTCCATGCAATGCTTGAACCCCTTAGATGTAATGACCATACAACGAAATGCTTGAGTTGAGTGTTTAAGGGCACTGTTATGCCAAGTGTTCGTCAATTGAATTCATGGATGGTTTCTCATTCTCATGTACAAGGTTCCCTAAGTGAAGATCAATTATCTAACTTTATCAACATAAGAACCTTTTTGAAATGAAATCAGATTTAGGGATGTTTGCATACCTCCTATAGTAAAGGATGATTTATTGATCCTTTGTGTAGAATGGCTTAAATTCTTAGATGCTTTGACTAGTTCAATATGCCCACTTAGCTCACTTGGTTCAACTAACTCACCCAACTCAACCAGCTTACCAGAGAGATGTTGATGGATCCAACTTGATTGATGAGTCACGATGACCTGATTAGATTTAATTTCAACAGATCTCTTAAATCTTTTCCAACTACACATTGGCTCTGGCTTTTACCTTTTGCACCCTGCTTTGTTGTTTCTCACTCTTTGACACAATTGTGACTAGGATGATGCTTCATGATCCCCGTGAAGAGTGAATTTCCTCTTTTGAGATAAAAAACCACCTTAAAACCCTATAGATATGTCAAAAATTAGTTAGATGAGTGAAATTAGAGATAAATGCAACTCTTTGCATCCAAAACTGAGACTTTCTATTTTTGGAAGGTAGGACCAGGACTTGCTATTTTAGAAAATTTTAATTTTTTTCTTAAATTTGGTATTTTGGACCTCCTACCACATTCAATTCACCTCCATTGAAAATTTGTTACCATTTTAGAAACTTTCTCTTTTTAGTAGGTTACTTTTTCTAGACCTGTTATTTTGGGAAAATGGTTAATTTTGTCCTGCCTGATGTTTTGCACTGTTTCCAGATGAGATAAGTGATCGAATATTGAAATTTAAAAGAATTAATATTTTAATCATGTGAGTGGGCATGGTATATTATATTTTTATTAATTGGTCATTATTTCAATGGTTTTCATCAGAAACATCATTTTCAAATTCGGATCCTCATTGTGATCTTGTGCTTCAATTTTCATTGTGTTCCACCTGCTAAAACTCTTGGAAATTAAAAAAAAATAGGGAAATGGTTTATGGTTTAAAGATGTTATGGAAGAAATTAATGGATTATATGAGTTATAGTGATCTCATGGATGCTTGAATAGATAAAAATTAGTTCAAACCCTTAATACAATCAACTTTCTTGCTTGGTGACAATGAGAAAAAAGTTTGTTTTAACAACCATGGATGACCTAGAAATTTTTTTAAAGCATGGTGGCTATGTTCAGGTGTTATTTCATGTTTCAAATATTTATAAATGGATGGAACTTGAAAGTTTGTGAAGATATATGCTTTAAAATAAGTTGTTTTGAGTTTTCTAGCTTCATGGTAGTTAGTTTATTGCACTATGAAGTAAAAGTAATTAAGGAAAGAATTAGGGTTTTCAATAGATAAGTATGGGGAAAATTTTTCTATCCCCATTTTACCCTTGGGAATGGGGACAAGAGGTGTAATACAATGTTCCTCACTCTGGTGATGACAAGTGTCACTTTCTAAATTTGAGATGGAGAAAATAACCATTTAGCACCCGGGAGTTGGGTCTGGGTCATATGGAAAACCATGAGAGGGGATATAGTGAAGCACATTTTTGTGTCCCCTCTGTCCCCTTGGGAATGGGGAAAAGAGGGAGATAAAATTTCTCCTTAACCTAGTGAAAATAAGTGGTGGTACAAGATTCAGTGAGGATGAGATGGGGAAAGACTAGCTTAGACACCCATGGGCTTAAACTTGGTCGTATGAAAAACTAGAGGGAGTGCTAGAGAAGGGAAAGTTTTTCCCCCTCTTTCCACTTGGGAAATGTGACAATAGGGATAATAAATGCGCCCTCATATGTGTTGCTAAGTTTCATCTTCTCATTACGCGATGGGGTGAGCTAGAAATATTCCAGATATGTGTCTGAGTTGACACATATGGCTGAGGAAATCTTGAAGAAAATGATGAAGTATGTCTTTGTTGATCAATCTACTCCAACCCAAGTTATTACCCATCCCACCTCCATGACCAAATTTTCTATCACATAAAGGAAAACCCAAGCATGTGCATCATCTTCTGCTTCAGAAGGGCCACCCAGAAATGGAAAAAGGATGAGTGTTTCATAGAGACAATCCAGAATGATTCCAATATTATAACCCATCCCCAAGGAGGTAGAGGAGGAATTGATTACCAAGAAATTTATGAGAATCAAAATGGAAAATGTGGTAAAACCTACAACAGAAATGGATATTAGTGCACCAATACAAGAAGTTACACCAGGCCTTGAGATACTTTCCAAAGTATCATAAACCCAAAGGTAGTTGATACTACCCCACCTCTTATGTTACAATAATTCCTTGTCTTGACCCTAAGCTAAGAAAAGTAAGTGAAATATTTTCTTGAAGTTGTGGAACAAGAAGAGAAAGGCAAATCACATGAACACGTCTTCACTAACTTATTACATGGCTTGAGTTAAGATGTTAGAGCTAACCTTCACAAAAACACATCCAAGTTGCATCTATTACACCAATTGAAGTAAAGGAAGAAAGACCAACATCTCATAAATAATCCACCATAATAGAGGCTACAGTGATAGGAGTAGAGAAACCAAATTTTAGAGAATCCCCATTGGTTGAGGTTAAAAAGGCAGAGGTAACAGATCCTCTTTAAACAACTCCAAAAATGGTGGAGAAAATAATTGTAACTCATGAATCTATACAGGACATTATAAAAAAATGCTTATGATCAAATATAAATATAGATTGAGCCAATCAACGAGTCTTCTTCATACAGAAAGGAAGGGATTGAAATTTAAGTTGCTAAACCAACATATGTAGGTAATCTACACCCTTCAATTGAGATCTAGGAGAAGAAGTAAAATATAAAGGGGCAGAGGAGGGAAAACCGAAGTACAATTAGTTAAAAATGTGAAAACACCACAAGTACAAGTTAACTATTCCAACCTCACACTCTCTGAATCACAAGAAATTATGATTGTACCAAGTACTTCCTAGCAACAAGCACAAGGGGGGGAAATAATCTGGGAGAATGATAGCTGGGATAAAAAATCCCAAAGAAGGGGAAATTAAGAGTGAAAATGGAAGAAGCATACCTTGATAGCATCCTATCCATGAGGCCATCCAGAGAACCAAAGAAAGCCAAATTTTTTTATAGAAATATGGTGGGGCATCAAGGAGATAGGTTTGTAGAGATTTTCATTCCACAAGTTAATGTATTAAGGGATGAAGATACCCCATTAGATTACCAAATCACTAAAGTCCCATTAGGAAAAATGATCACCGAGGGTATCAAACATGACGTAAAAGTGGAAGTAGGAGATCTCTTCCATAAGATAGATAATGAAAAAGAGACCGAGAAACAACTAAGGGAAAAATTTGACATCTTGTTAACCTACCTGCAGAGATAGATATAACCTCCTTTGGAGAGCCAAGAAATTTATGAAAATATCACCCCAGAAGAATTAAAAATGCTGATGATTTGAAATATAGGGTAGGCTGGTAAGGAGTGGGAGAAGGAATTGACAAGCAAACGTAGCAACATCCTCAAATATATAATTGAATGCTATAAGCCAGTATCTGAGAAAATATAGGAAAGTAAATTATTAATTGACAAGTATCAGATGTAGGTTGAATATTGGGATGGAATGTTGTAAAAGCTTGAGATCATCATAGGGATGGATGATGATGTGGTGGAAAAGGAAGGAATAATACCCTTAGATTTCCAAGGGAGATAATATGATTATAAGGGGGATCTCAAATTGAGAATGGAAACCTTGGGGGGTTGCATAAGAAAACTCCAAGATATAAAGGAGAACTCAAGGGAGTATGTAGATGAAGTTGAGTCTAAAATTGAGAAGATGATTCCCCTCAAGGATACTTACATTCCAGGATCTGCAGACATAAAAGATAATTGAAAGTCTTCAACAACATGTTGCAAGGGAGTTAGAATCTCCAAATGACTTTAATTATTCTTTTATTTATAAGTTCATTCATTTCGAGAGGTACATTGATAAATTTTCTAAGAGAGCCAACAGGAATTAATATTTTTCTAATGAATTTGACAGTGTTTTATCCAAAAAAGAAATAGTCTTTCTATATCATGGAGGGCCAGATGAAGAGCCTATTTTGGGGATGTTCGAACATTTTGATGAGTATAGGAATATGTTGGAAGAGGAAAAAAGGAACAAGAAGATAAACCTATACCCTTCTTAATCATATTATTTATTTTTCTTTCCTTTCTCTATTCTTTATTCCTTCCCATTTGTTATTTTTCCAAAAAAAAGAATCAAATCAAATGATTGCAATAAGTAACAAACTCTTCATGGGAGCACATGCATGGTGGTGACAAGGAAAAAAGATAAAAATGAGTTTGTTTACAAAAGGAATATTCTCCACTCCTCCACAAACTTCAATCATGGTTCAGAACCGTTCCAACCTAGTGCATCAAAATGGGATATTTTTCAATTAAAACAACTTATCCATCCATTAAATTGATAGATCAAGGATGACATCCCTACAATTTTCTTGCTTTCAATTCTTCTTAGGGGTATCTAGGTATATTCCTTAAAGGGAAATTTTGTACAAAAATTATGGCATGTCTTCATTCTAGATGTTGTGGTTCTAGTTTTGGGTTTTTGCTAAGGTCATTACATTTTATAGTCATTATCGGGAATTGAGAGAATTTTACATGTATCCCTTGTCTAACAGAAGTATACAAAACCATTTTCCATGCTTCAGTCAAGAATTATGGAATGTAAATGAGAGCATAGTTTATGAATATAAATTTTTATGTAATCTTATGCTTGTTGAATCAATAAAATGCAATAAATTATTTCTGATTATTACTTAGAATTGGTCATTGAATAAACATTGTGTTGTAGTGTTACTTTGAAATATTTGTTTATTTTTAAAATCCTTTCTACAATATTACTATAGAGGTGACTACTTATAGCCCTTGATTGTATCTTGGGTGTTATGGAATCGATGCAATAAGCATATTTGTTGAGATTTTATGCACAAGTGTTTATGTTGAAGTTTCAGAGGTTATGTGATAGTGTTTGCATAAATTTGGTATCAATGAATGCAAATTCCCCTTTGAAGGTTATGTCCTTTTACTTTTATCCTTCTACATTTTGGAAGCAACAGGTTGGAATGGTGAGCACTAATACTTCTCCCCATTGGATCCACCTCCTCCTACCTCATCTAACCAATTAACGTTCTATCCCACCCCTATAAATCACATTACCATTTCCTATTTTACATGTGTTTTCCTGCAAATTAAATCTATCTCGCATATTTCAAGTGTATTTACCATGATGTATGAAGATTAGCATCCCAACATCATCATATCCCAAGTTATCATTTATTTTATGTAGAGATGATGTCCATGATCATATTTTATCTATCTTTAGTGGCTTGTGTTTGATGTATCAAATGTTTGTAATGCTTGTGTGACCGTTATTTTGAACAATCATTGAATTTTTTTGTTGCATTTGATCACAGATTGATATTTTGACAAGTTTGAGGGTTTGAAATATAATATCTCCATTTCAATTTCAAGCCACCCCTCAAGTCCTCTCACCTTGGTTCAGGAAAAGCTATAAAGTAGTAGGAGAATAACCACATCCTTGGTCATGTGCCTCTCTATCATTCCCATAAGGTAGGGTCAAAATATATAGATAGATTTTTCCCTGGCTACAAAATTACGTGTGAAGAGGTCTGTATTTTTTTTATTACCCTCTTTGCATCATTTCCTTATTTAGGGTGTTAAATTGGGAGCCAACAGGGGAATATCCTAAGCTTCATCAACTTTAAATGAAAATTAGTTGTATAATTTACATAGTGTTGTAAAACTTGTACTCAACAATGGTGTGAAGTAGTGAATCATATGGTGAAAACTCATATTTACAAGTTTTAGATATCTAATGCACACGTTTAGGTCTAAATTATTTTTTAGTACATTTCAAATATGTTGTTTTAAATCTTTTGAAAATGTCACTTTCCCTCTAAGTAAACATAAGAAATGAAAATATATATATTAAAAACACGACGAATCAACTATGGGATAAAATTTAAGTGTTGATGTAACACCATTTAAATGCCACTTGGATGCTAAGTTAGGGTGTATGAGTAAGGGTTCCTCTCCCATAGTATTAATTTTTAATGATGGTATTAAATTCATAGAGGCTCTAACACATTTTAATAAGAAGGGGGTTGCATTTGTCACTTTATTCAATCTGGTTAAAGGGTAATGATTATAAAAAGTAGATTATTTTTGTTTGATATATGTAAACATGGTTTAAATTTGACCACTAATTATGGCTATGAAACAATTTGTTGTGATAGTAATTTTTACAAAAAATTTACAAAAGAATACCCCTCAATCCTTGATATTAAGTTGAAGAAGATCGACTATTCATGGAATGATACTATTAGATACAAAAATTGTTAGAAATATCTTGTTGTTTTTAAAATTCAATGAAAAAATAATGTTCCCTCATAGTGTGCACATTAATATTATCATATGATATACAAATAAAAAGGTAATTTGTTCTCTCTCTCTCTCTCTCTCTCTCTCTCTCTCTCTCTCTCTCTCTCTCTCTCTCTCTCTCTCTCTCTTCTCTCTCTCTCTCTCTCCTCTCATCTCTCTCTCTTCTCTATATATATATATATATATTATATATATATATAATTTTTATATTTTGAAATTGCAAGCTGGAATAAATGGGGATCTCAAAGAATTACAAGTATTATAAGGGTAAAACATGAGAAATGTGTTAATAGACATTAATTTTTAAAGCCTAGATGTAAATAATGTTCTATTATAGTTGTTAATGTTTATAAAAAAATTACGTCAGAAGCCACAAACCAAACATTTTATCTTTCTGAAACACCTATTTTTCATATATTGGGTATCTATTGTAGTCACAAAATCATGCACTTACTACTATTATTATACTACCAAATATGTTAATTTATATATGGATCTTGCGTAAGAAAAGTTTTCACTGATGACCCATTCTATAGTCCATTCGTCTGTCTTGTTGGTCTTAATTGTTGTCTATCTTACACACTCGTCACTCACTTGCACAGTTCTAGTCAGGTCTCAGGGATTCATATCTGTCAGTACTCACTCAATTTTCATCACCAGTCTCTGACTAGGGCACCTAGAGAAGGATTAGGGTGTTTAGGGCGCCCTGGTCCTTATTTTTAGGTTCTTTGGTCCCCGTCACACTTGGTTTTATTTTGGACATTTAAGGTCGGTATTTTTGGTTTTCCCTCTCATCTCCTCAAGTACTAGTCAACATTTTGGGTCATTAGTGTCTAAATTTGAGTAAGATATCCCTATATAAACACAACATACATACTACATTAGGGGAAAACTATTTATATTAAGGGCTAGCTATCTACATAGAGCAAGGGACTACATTTGGGCACTACTCTACATCATACATTGCATAGGAAGGGGATTTCATTCTATTCCATCCACCATTTTACATTTTATCTAGCTACTTCCCACTATCTCTACATCATTGGTGCTAGGGAAACCTAGGCACATTAATGCACACACCAAACACACGAAACTACATTGGGTTTGAGATGTAGTGAAACGCTTAGTAATAAGTCTATCCATTTAGCAGCTGAGGACAGACCGACCACTCATACACATATTTATTTTTGAGGATTTGATGCTTTGTGTGGGGTTTTACAATTGATTATTCATTGTAGGTTTATGATGACATCAGTGAAATAGGTAGTGACATCCATGTGACTAAAGGTGAAGTACTGTGAAGACCTAACGACCATACCAGGATCAGATTCTAAGATGTTTCGGAGACCAAGGCACCCAGATTTAAGACCAGGGCACCCTAAATTCCCTCATCTTTCCCCAGGTGCCCCAGTTTAACAAGATCTTCCTCCATTGTAATTTTCTAAGGTTTGTTGCGATACTTTATACCGTTGTTTCATCATTATGTTCAGTCCTAGATCATTGCACGGTAAGTTCAATTTAGGTAAATACCTTCCCCATTTAATTTCATTTCATTTAAAATATCAAATAAATTACTTAGAATCTACATTCCAGTTATTACATTGTTGTAATCTTAGATTCATAATAAAATTCAAATTTTATAGAATCATTTTGGTGAACCCGTAGATTAGAATTTTTTTCCCTATGATCCACTAGCATCATAATGGCTAAGGATAGATCTTCTCCTTCTCATCTCATCATGCCTCATGTTAGAGTCAATACAATCTATGATGAGGCCACTATCGCTAAGCTCATGGCTCATCATAGCAATCTTATTGTGTCATATGAGATTAACCAACAAATCTTAGCCGCTAAACGTCATCTGCCCACTAGCTTTGAAAATGCTAATATTGGCCTTGTTTCTGATGTGATGAGCTTCAATCGTTGTAAAACATGTTATATGGTTAACCATGATCCTCAGTAGACACACAAAGGATGCACACGTGGGAACAAGGCACGTTAGAAGGTGCGAGAAGATAGGAAAGGAAATGTGCGCCAGAACACTTTAGCTCAGGACTTAGCTATTTTTATGGATAAGGGCTATTTTTGGAGATAACGTGTGGAGCACACATAGGATTAAAGGCTTGTGATATATACAATGATATTTTTGGAACAAGGGGCTAATAAGTGTCATGTATGGTTTGAGATAATAATAGGATTGCTTCTTCCAGTTAACTATAGGACATCTATTATTATAACACTTGCATGTACGCATGCTATTATAAAGGTGCATGACTATTATCAGCATGTGACCTATTTCAATAAGTACATAGGAGGTGAAGGGAAAGTCCCCACCTCTATAAATATGTATTGAACTGTGTAGTTTAGGGGGGACTGAATTATTGTAGAGTTATGATGTTGGATCTGATGCGCGCATGACTTATGGATATACGCTATAATGTAGGAAGCTTCTGTGTTTTACAGTGTCTAATGTAATGGAGTATATTGGCTCGATAATGGTGTTGAACATAACTGAATCTAGTTCATGTATGGTTAATATTATTATAGTTATTGTTTAATTCATGATTCTCTAAGATCTAGATTTGGATTATGCATTGTGGAATTTTAATGTTTAATTATGGATCTGAATATGTTTTATCACCATCACACTAACATCATTGCAAAAGTAAACTCTACAAGAGGAGCCTGGTACCTTTGAGCGTTCTTTGGGTGAGTGCTCAACTCAAGTTGGGTGATGTGTCATGTGCACCTAGGTTATTCATAGTAGATTCTAGGCTTCATCATTGGTTTCATTTTCGGGACCTCTTTTTCAATTGTTTTCAGGATGTTTTGTGATGGAGAAGTATTGGTTGACCTTAGAAAGTTTTGAGGAGTGGATAAAATATTTGGAAGAAGAGTACACTCGGAGGTTTAGCATTGGATATTGATTTTGATGCACTTGCATGGGTGGAGCAAAATTTGTATGATTGTTTATATTAGAGCCTCTTCATGCTATCTTTCTCGGTAGAGTATTGTGTGAGTGTCTAGCTTGATTATGCATCTAAAAGGAATTGGGGGTATCACACACTTGTTTGGATGTAAGTAGAATTTCAGTCCCTCTATGATGCTAATCTAATTCCGACACACACCATGGATACTTGGTTCTGCATGGTGTTCTAAATAGCTATATTTTGGAGTACTCAATTTCCACTTACTCTTTCTCAGAGGTAGCTAAGTTCCAATTTTTTATGGTGTCCCAGGGGGACTTATTTGCAAGGCATTCCACTGGCAATTAAAATTATGATGGTAACCCTGAACTTGGAAGAAACATTTGATGGCTAGCTAAACCCCACCATGCATGTAGGGGTAGGAGACCAATTTTGGTGAAGTATGGTGGACCTAGCAGCAGAGAGGTCAAAGAGAAGAAAGTTTGATTAAGGACAACTGAGGCACATGAGAGGGAGATAGAGAAGTAGTATTATATTGCCATAATGGATGGCATTGAGGAGAGAGATGGATCGTGAAGGATTTGGAGCTCACACAGAATGACATGGAGCCATAGAGCATTTGGAACTCCCTCATTTGGGAAAGCATGATAGGGAACCCTCCTTTGCCTCATATGGGAGATGTGCACCAGCAGAGGCAACATGGGTCCGCAGGTGTGCGCATCTTAATCTACATGGCAACCTATCCCTTGTGCTTGGTTTTCCAATATCTAGTAATACCAGTAGTCGATCAAGCTAGTTTTGGTAAGTAGTAATAACATGATTAAATCAATTATAAAGTTCTTTTGATGGCCGAGAAAAAATTTCTTATTTATTATTTGGAGGCACCTTTTCAGGTGCATCGTCGGCCACGAGAACTCAAGCGCACATAGAATTTTGGACTCACTTCTGGTTAATAGTACCACCTCACAAATTGTAAGGAGTTTAGTTTAGAACCACTATTAGGACATAAGGAAATACATCCACTGGTCTTCTTCCGGATATAGGTGGAGGATCAGGGCGAATAGGTGGCTCTACATGCTTGTGGATCTGATGGGTCCTAGAGGTAGAGGTATACACATGAGGTTCTGGATCAAGTGGGCATGGTCCTCACCAAGCCCTATAATATTTACAAGGAAATATCACTTCGTCTTCTAGAGTATATTGGAATAGAATATGCTTCCTCAGCCACGTTGCACATGTGTGAGATATTGTAGTGCATGCAAAAGTAGATTACAGCTTATGAGCACAAGACGAGTCAGTTTTTAACTACATTGTAGGGACATTGCTCATAGTTGGTAAAGGAAGTTTGACCCTGATCAGACTTGCATAAATTATGTAGCACTATAATAAGCTTTATTTAAAGATAGTTTTATATACCTAAGTTCAAGCAAGAAGAGTATAAGCACACTTACAAGGATATTAAGCAGGGAACTACTAAGAGTGCTTCAGGAATATGATGCCCATTTCAAATTTCTCTTGTCTTAACTTTTGTATGATATCCATGGAAGACTAGCATGCAAATTGGTTCATTGGGGGCTTGATCACACCATTTAAGGAGGGCGTTGTCACATAAGATGTATAGGGATCCACCTGAAGCACTTGAAGCATCGTTTCTCGCTAAAGCAGTCAGAAGTATAGACACTGTGGTGAGACCATTTGTGGAAACACAGATTATAGCTATGACAAAGTAGTTCGAGAAAACTATTAGTCAATTTAATACACGAGACACACACTAGAATTTGGTGTATAGATACTGAAGTTAAAGGGTATAATAAGGATAGTTGTCCCCATAGGTTGGCATAATGTTCATTGTTTTTAGACTGTGAGATATGTCATTTAGACCATGATGCAAGTCCGATGCCCATTATTACAACTGTGTGATAAAAAAGAATGTATTTTGCTATTGTAATATTTTTTGGTCCATGACTCACAATACAAAAGAGTTCAAGTTGATTGATCATATCCATGATGATATAGATATTGGTGTATGATTGAACAGGAAGTATCGAATAATTCTACAAGTAGAAGTGAGCACCATGATCATGATCACACTCAAGGGTGCTACGATTGGAATGAAGGGTGCTTTTAAAGGAAGTCATCGAAGAGGGTCAAGGATACCATGGTGGATTCAGGGGTCCAAGACTATGGTGTTGGGTGAGGTTAGTTTTCTCTTGGAACATGTTTTACATGTGGATCTCCTGACCACTACCAAGGCACGAATGCCCTCCATAATATTACTTGTTCTTTTTTGTGGGAAGAATCATTAACTATGATAAATTCCTAGACTTATATTATCATCTTATTAAGCAGCATAAACCTAGGAAAGCAAGGGCGCAGTGATGGTTACGATACATCAGATGCCATAGAAAATTAGTGGATGCCAAAGATTGGCACCAAAACCCGAGGTGTAGTACCTATGAAGATTACTACACACGCTGATTGTTGTGCATGCCAGAGAGATGTTACAACAGAAGCCTACCATTACTAAGGAGGAATTTTTACATGCAAGATATCTAGATTGTACACATTAGAAGGAGGTCTATCAGGAAATCATGGATGTACTCATAAATCTACATGGGGTGAAATACAATGTTTAAAGGAACAGTCATGGAAGTTGGAACAAAAGAAGTCAGCATAGACGATAGTCCAGTCAGATGTTTATGATTTGAAATAGGTATGACAAGATGCTACGCTAGGAGAATATTATTCCATTATTAGGGAACTGGTTAAAGGGGAACACTCCACATCGAAATTATTGAGAATGGATGGAATGGATCCTACATGTTAATCTTCCCCCTCATATCTTATATTATGACAAGGTGATCACTCTAAATGCTTTCTGTGGATGGATGGCATTTTGAGCAATATCTTAATTGACATAGGTGTGGAAGTGAATGTTCTTACTGTTAGATGCATGGGTACAAATGGGCAGATACCTCCATTACATACCATCCTCTAATGTATTATTTTATGGCTAATCGAACTAAGGCCACTCTAATCGGAGTTTTAAAGGATGAATCCATTACTATATAAGGGCCCAAGTTCACTAGGGACTTTAAGGTTTTTGCACTTACTATAAGCAGACAACTTCCTAGCTCTACTTCGGGAGCCCTTGGTATTATACAAATAATGCTAATCTACATTTCAACAAGGGGTATTTAATTTTTGAGAACCAAGGAAGAAAGAGTTACTATCCCTTTGACATATGGGAAATCTTCACCTTATGCTGAACCTTTGAGTGAGGAATACTTAAATAAAATTTATGTATGTGCCATTAGAGATCTGTAAGTACTTGAGCCATCTAAGGAAGGAATCCTCTAGTGGGAAGATCCACAGTCTATTAATGATACTACGAGTATTGATTTTGATAATTGGGTGGATGGAACCTATGATATGGTTGGATGTGAGGTGAGAAGAACATTTTCATAGAGGAACAAACCTCATTGTATTAGGAGGATTGGTAACAACTTTGTACATTGGTATACTAGAGAAGAAGATCTGACCGTATTTTTTCATGCCATGAAGGAGTAGTGGATTGGATCAAGTAGTAAAGATGAAATATCTTAGTGTATACCCTACATGCGGGATGGACAATGCATTGGTATATGGTTCATAAGGATAATCTCATAGAATGGAACAAAGTCATAATTTCTCTAACAACCTCAGTTTTGTCAAGAGAAATGCGCCTACTCAAACCTGGCATATATCATGGTAATCAACCTATTCAGCACCACTTTCAACAATGTGAGAGACTCTAGATAGTAGGGGGCAGGAAAATTTACCACCTTCACTTTGGGTGCACAAATTTTATTCCACTTTACAAGGTTGCGCACGACGCTTGGTATGTTTATGTGGAATTGGATAGGGAGGAGACTAGAAATTGGTAGCGAAATTGATTGCATGAATGGTCTAGAATTTTTACTACTTCTCTACTAAACCTCCAGGTGAGAGAGGACATTAAGGGTTATGGAGTGCTTGCCTATGGGAGATACTGTCAAGGATAAATAACTCATTTAGGAGTTATTTGATGAGGAAGAACTAGGAGCACATTTTGACGAAACAAATAAGACAGATGCCAAACTATTTAAGTGTGCCTACTTTGAGAAGGAGAATGGAAAGATGTTCTACATAGTGGATGATGAAGAATTAGAATTTTTGGACATAGATCATTTAGTAGGTACATGCGTGACATTTTAGATAGTGTAGATAAAAACATGTGCACACCTATCATGAACCTATGAAGACCAAGAAAGTGAACAATTGGCATGGATTTTGAACGTAAAGAGGCTATAATTGGGGAATTATTGGTCTTATTCTGAAGTAACAAAGATAATTGAGTGACTACGTGATTTCTAGGACTTATTCCCTAGGGGCTACCATGAGTTAAAGGGGGTGCATGAGTCATTAGGAGAGATGAACATTAAGAAAAAGGAAGGTGCATGCCACATGGTCAAGGAAAAGATCTTATAGGATGAACCCTAACTTTCATGTGAAAGTTAAGGAATAAATTGAGAAAAATGTTGAAATTTAGACATCATTAAGCCCCTAGAAGAATCAAATTGGGGTTAGCCTCTATTGATAATAAATATAAATAAAATATTTTTGGATTAGGATTTGTGTGTATTATAGGGAGCCGAAAGGTTACATGTGTGATTTGATCCTTTTCCTATGCATTTCACTGAGGAAATATTAGAAGGTATTGCAGGGCAGTGAAGTTTATTCTTTCATAGATGGATTCTCCGAGGGTATCACCATGTTAAAATTACACCAAGAGGATCAAGAGAAAAATGAATTTCACCACTGAATGGGGAAGTTTTCCATATATTGTGATGCCCTTTGGTATGAAGAATGCACCTGACTGTATTTTTGTGCGTCGTTGTTAAAGCATTCTAGGATTTTATTCACAAATTATTGCATGTTTACTTGGATGATTGGATGGTATATGGGCGTGTTAAGGATCATTTTGAAAACTTACATGCTTAATGTATGAAATATGTAGAAAATTAAGCATCTATTTAGATATCAGGAAGTGCATGGTGTGTGCTACACCTTTTGGAACTCTATTGGGGGCACATCATCTACATGGAAGGATTTGTAGTAGATCTAGATAATGTTTCCAGTTATCGTAGGCCTGATAGGAGCCTACTAGTCAGAGTGAGGTGCACTAATTTTTGGGACACAGGGTATTACAAAAAATTTATCAAAGGATATGTGAAGATTTCCACACCCTTGGAAGAGTTACTCAAAGAAAAAGGGACATTCTATTGGGGAGAACCGCAACAATGCACATTTGAGGCATTGAAGGAGAGACTTACTACATTACCTATTCTAGATTTTCCCTCATGGCACCAACCATTTCACGTACATTTAGACACCTCTGGCATGGCCATTGATGCAATGTTAGCTCATCCTGGAGAAGGTATTATCGATCATTCTATCTATTTTGCTAGTAGAAAGTTGACTCTTGCATAATAGAATTATATAACTACAGAGTGCGGGGCCTTGTCAATGATCTACATGTTACATAAGTTCAGACATTATTTTCTAGCAACACCATTTGTATTTTATACATATCACATGGCATTAAAATACTTGGTAAATAAGTTGGTTTTACAGGGGTAAATATGTCGATGGGTGCTCTTATTCCAAGAATTTGACTTTACATTCGTGGCAACACTAGGTAAAATTAATTTTGGACCTGACCACTTATCAAGAATTCAATCAAGAGAGGATGTGTAGACAATTGAAGATATAATGCCAGATGCATAGTTGTATAGGTTACATTGCGCACCTTTCAAATTGGAGGATATTGTCGTCTTTTTATGCACAGGCATGACACTAAAAGAAATGAAATCCTTAGAGAAGAAACAACTTGCAATTCACATAGCACCCTTCATGTTGATCATTGGTGACTTACACAAACTAGGTTAAGATAAAGTATTGCACCGGTGTGTATTGGAACATGAGCACACATATATCATGGAAGAGGCTCATCGGGGTATTGCAAGTGGATACTATGTAGGTGATGCCACTGTGTGCAAGATTCTACTCACAGGATTATGGTGGGAGACCTTGTACAAGGATTGTAAAGAGTATTGTAAGGTGTGTGATCACTATCAGCACCTTGGAAAACCTAGGGAACAAGATGAAATTCCTTTGAGGCCTATTACTAGTGCAGATCCATTTGAAAAATGGGCTATAGACTTTATAGGTCCTATTTCCCCAGTCACGTGTATAACCATATTACACTACATAATCATTTGTACAGATTATTTTACAATATGGGAAGAAGCAACACCTACAAAGAATTGTACAATGGCTACAAAAACAAGGTTCTTATGGTAAAATATTCTTACTATGCATGGATGTCTGTTGAGTTTGACAAGTGACAGGGGCACACACTTCTTGAATGAGAAAATCAGGATATTATTGGATGAATTTGTTGTTGCACACTACAACACTACACCTTATCACCCTCAAGCAAATGGGACTGTCAAGGATTTCAACAAGATATTGGTCCAAACCTTAACAAAAATTTGTGATGTTGGAAGGAAAGATTGGGATGATAAAGTTTCTAATGTACTTTGGGCATATCGAACAACCTACAAAAGGTTGAATAAGGAAACACCATTTCAATTGGTGTTTGGCATAAAATCAGTTCTTCTAATAGAATTCATGTTACCTTCTTTATGTATTATGCACGTGGGAGGTCTAGCTAATGAGCAAGCGTTAGAAGAGATAATTTAGAAGTAAATACATCTGGATGAGAGGCACGCCATAAAACATTGGAGTCAAAAGTATGAGAAGGCCAAAAAGAAGGCATGACATGATAGAAACATCAGGTATAAATAGCTTGAGGTTGGAAAGATGGTACTTATTTATGATTCTAAGTTTCTGCGCCATCCAGGAAAACTTAAGGTGTATTGGTTGGGACCATATGTTATCACTCGCATATTTGAATCAGGTGCTTGTCAATTAGAGGCACTTGTTGGAACATGGTTACCCAGTTACTTTAACAAGAGTAGGCTGAAGCCCTACTATAAATAAGTCTTCTTGGTGTTTGTAATAAGGCAATATTTCCATTTATTATAAATTTCCCTTTCTATATTTATTTTAATGTATTTCCTTCTTCTTCACTATGGTTTGTAAATTTAGTTTGGTGTTTTGTGTAATAAGTGTGTTTGCGTAATGGAAGCTAATTACAATTTGAAGTATTTTTATGCATAGAGGACTGCACATACCATTGGTGTGGGGTGGTTGTTATTTTTTATTAAAAAATGGGTACACATAACAACAAACTGTTACATATTTTATTCAAGTATGGAAAGGAGCTACTAGAAAGAATATTGCTCCTAGAAAAGATCATAGCTGGAAATAAATGAATGAACAATATAATGCGAGGTAAGATGCAGACGTAGAAACTAATAGAGGAAGGCATAGTGGCGAGGTACTTCGACGCGTGGATGTACGCAGAAGGAGGTCTGTAGCCAGAAGGTAGGAATGCACACTAGAAGGTTATACCTGGGGCGCATAGGTGTGCCACGCAGAAGTTGGGAAAATGGTCAATTAATGAGAGGATCGATGGTAGGTAAAGGAGAAATAAATGCAATAAATTTTCAAATATATATATATATATATATATATATATATAAAGACGTGATGTGGGTTCATTTTTACCTTTAATCACAAGTATTTGAGTAAGCTAGTTGTGACCAAGCCAAGCGAAATGTATTGAGGTGCGGAGAGTTGCAAAGTAGACGTGGCAAGAAGATTTGTGTGCAAAAGTGGCTTGCGTCCCCATTAGAGAAGGGTTTGAGCGAATCAAAAGCATTGAGAAGGAGTTAGGGATCTCGGTTTCAAGCTGGGGCATGAGGTTTTGAGCTAGGGCACAAAAGCTTACTCGACAGAAGAAAAAAGGTGAGATTTTTATAATGGCACTGAGGAAGGCACATGTAGTAGGTACAAAGGGAAAGAAGAAGGTTGAAGTCGAGGTCAAAGTTTCTTCTGAGAGAAACTTTTTAGAAATGTAGTATCTAGGAGAAGTTCTTGTAGAGTAGGATTGGGATTCCCATATCCGGCGATGCAAAGTAAGCAATTATAAATACGACACCACTGACAACAAGGGAGATTTGGATGCTTTTCTGAATGAGAAGAAAACGAACACACTAGATGAATGGAAGACATTGGAGGCTAAGATAAAGAATGAATATCTAGAGCTAATCCTCCATGTTGAAGAAGAGGGATTTGTAGAGTAAATATTCATTCTTTTGTACAATGATTCTTTAATTTTTTCAATACTTATTCTTTATTATTTGGGAACGTTAGAAAGAATTCCCATTGTTAGGACAACAATGTAATTTAGTGTGGGGTAATGTTCAACAGACAAAATGTTTCTCTAAGGATTTAACACACATGAACAAGGCACATTAGAAGGCATGGGAAGATATGAAAAGAAACACGCACCAGAACACTTTGGCTCGGGACATATCCATTTTTATGGATAAGGGCTATTTTTGGAGATAGCGTGTCGAGAACACTTAGGGATGAAGACTTGCACTACACACAATGATATTGTGGGAACGAACGGCTAATGAGCGCCATGCATGATTTAAGCTAATAATAGGATTGCTTCTTCCAGTTAACTATATGACATCTATTATTAGAACACTTGCATGTATGCATGCTATTGCAAAGGCACATAGTTATTATCAGCATGCGACCTATTTTGAGAAGTACATAGGTGGTGAAGGGAAAGTCCCCACCTCTATAAATATGTATTAAACTATGTAGTTTAAGGGGAACTGAATTATTATAGAGTTATGATGTTGGATCTGATGCCCACATGACTTATGGATATACATTATAATGTAAGAATATTTTGTGTTTTACAGTGTCTAATGTAATGGAGTATATTGATTGGATAATGGTGTTGAACATAACTGAATCTAGTTCATGTATGGTTATTATTATTATAGTTATTGTTTAATTCATGATTCTCTAAGATTTAGATCTATATTATGCACTGTGGAATGTTTATGTTTAATTATGGAACTGAATATGTTTTATCACCATCACACTAACATCTTGCACAAGCAACTCTAAAGAGGTGCCTGGTACCTTTACATGCTTCGGGTGAGATCTTAACTCAGGCTTGGTGATGTTTCAGTGCACCTAGGTTATTCACAGTAGCTTCTAGGATGCATCACCTTATTTTTGATGTGATGAGCTTCATTCATTTTACACCATGTTATACGGTTAGCCATGATCCTCTTGAAATTTTAAAATCAATTCTAGATGATTCTCTTATTGATTTCATGCTTGGTCTTGACGATAGTACACATGTGCCTACTGATTCTCCTCCTAGTCAAACCACTAATATAGTTGCATCTCATGCTTCTCCTATTTTTGATATTGCTTCTTATGATCCATCACATACTATTTCACATACTGCTTTATACTATGTTCATGATCCAATTGATGATATACTTAATGAAATTTTCATATCTAAGTCTCTCTCTGATTTCGATGAAGAAATTGATAGTCATGATTCTACAACTTTACATACTGCTAAGTGTGAATCTCTTGGTCCATTATGATCTTCTTCTGAGGTTGTATCTAATACCATGCATGAGTTATCTCCATTTATTAGTGCATCTCCTCCTATTGTTTCATCTCCTACTATTGATTCATCCCCATCTATTAGTTCATGTTCTCCTATCATTACATCTCCATCTATTGATTCATCACCTAAGGGTGTTTCCAATGCTAGTCCTACCACTTCTATGGATGTTTCATGTCCTTCATCACCTATAGATTCTTCGACACCTACACCTAGTGTGACTTTAGCATCGTAATCTTCTTTGTCTCAACTCGATGTCCCTATGATTACTCACAATGGCAAGATACAACCGCTTAACACAATTTTTCCATCCTCTACTATTCCTTCATAGGACATCTTGTCTCTCATACATGTTGTGGGTCACTTACAATCTTAGGTTCAATCACTCACCTTAGAAATAAAGGCCTACTATTATTCCATTGATAGAAATTCATTTCATGAAAATCCTATTCCTAAGAAGATTCATAACTCAACATTTCCTAAGGATTTTATCATGCCTACCGTTTCATGTTTTGATGGTACTAGAAACCCTTACTTGCAGCTCAAGAAGTACCACATGGCTATGGATTCCTATTCTAATGATCAACTATTTCTTAAGGCCTTTCGACATAGTCTTACCAATGATGCTTTAAAATGGTATACTCATCTACCATTTGTATATGGTAGCACTTATTATGACATAAAAGAAGATTTTCTCCATTGCTTTATTATCAAAAATGGCCCTAGAGTTACCTATGATCATCTACCTACTTTAATCCATGGAAAAAATAGCCTATTATGGATTATATCTTACATTCAATCCATGTATGCACCAATTAGTCTTTTACCTATAAATTTAGAGAAGCAATTTATCTTTTGTTATGGTTTGATTTCCATATTTAAAAAAATATTGCAATACAACACATGTGAATCATTCACACTTCTATGTTATGGAGTCATTGATCTAGAACAAGACCTAATTACTACACATGTTATAGATCCTCCACCTATTATTACTACTACTACACCATCTAGTTTTTCTCCATTGCCATCAGTTGAGGGTCCTACATGATCTTCATCTCCTCCTCACAAGAAAGTTCATCCGACTACATCACAAAAGCATCCTTCTTCTCCTACTCTGTGGTAGGTTACACCTTAATCTTCTACACCTTTTTCACGTGATCCGTTTCATTTCTCTCATCACGCTCGACCACATGATGTGTTACATGCTTTGATCGACAAGCATTTAATTTTATTACCTTATAACCAACATCATCCACAACATCTCTTACAACAGTAGCGTGATTGACCCTACTGTAACTATCATTGTATCAATGACCATAGGGACAATGATTGTTTTTCCCTTCATGATCATTTCCAATAGTTAGAGGATAAGGGAATCATCTCCTTTGGATATCACTCACATGAGCGGTCCATATATCCTCTCCCTCATTAGTGAGCTACTACTCCAGTTTAATTGTCTCCTCCATCTAGTGCTAAGGTTATTATTCATCCATCGCCACAAGTTGTCACTCATGCACACTCTCCATCTCGTCCATATATCGTTGCACCATCACATCTATCTCCTCCACCGCATCATGCTATTGCTTCACATTGGCTTCGAAATCATTTAGAATTTTCACTTCCCACTGCTGCTCCACTTGAAATTCAATTTGGTTTATACATTCATGTTGCTTTCATTCTACATGCTTCCACCACTTCACGTTGGCTAGGTCTTTGGTAAGTGATTTCTATCACCTCACCCCCCGATGAAGCACTCATGTTCTTATGGTTCTTACATGACTGTTGAGGGATCTGTTACAATAAGAAACTCTCTTCGCATGATCTATCACTTAATATAGCACACTATATCCAATCATTTCTTGATGATGTACTCTTTCTTTATGTGGTTCATTCTTGACTACTGAGGGTTCTTATCTAAATGAACCTCATCATCTATAATTTGGGGGAATTTCTGATCTTCCCCCCTATCCTCATCATACTAACATATTACGAACGCATCTCACTTTTTACAAATCACTAAGCATTCATCACATACATTATAATATCATCATCACTTCAACTACGCATTACAAGTCAATTCAACAAACATAAACAATATTCAACACATCGCATATTGCAACAATCATTCAAAAATCATATATCCTCAATCACATCATGACATCAATACATAGTGAATAAAAGCATCATATGCCAATAAATCCATCTCTATAAAGTTATTACAATTATAGTTACAAAGCATATCATCAACGGGGGGGGAAACTCCCCTACATCAAATACATCAATACAAGTCATATCTCATCATTGTTGTCACTATCTAGTACTGTAAGAGCTCTAGAACTCGACACCTTTCCACTAACTCTGTGTCATTGATCGTGACCTCGATACCTCTCCACCTTCCTCCATAGTAATGTCACCTCTACTTATAAAAATGACTCTGCAACGTGATAAATTGTGTAAACAGATCCTACGCTAAAGGACCACCATCCGCCGCCTCTCTGGATTGTCATGTCTCCTTGCGTTCCTTGTCTTTCTCATCCAACAGTACACCACATGCCATTAATGCTATGGCCACTGGCTTAAACAAATGGGCATACTCACCTACAATGTTTTCTACATGTTCCAACATCCCTCCACCCGTAAGTATGTTGGTGGGAACATTCCACGTCAAGATCCGGATATATTTGTCCAAAATCAAGGACCAATACGAGTCATCTAAAACCAATAGAACAACACATTAGACAACCATAACCATCAGATAAGAAAGTAATCTCATACACCATAAATATATAGATACTCACACTCCACTATTGCCACCACTACATTGTTGGGGACATGCGATTTCCAATCCATTCCTCCTCCCTCTGGTAATCCCACCACATCCACCAATAATGGAAACAAAAATACCCATCAATGCACCACCCACCATACATGATATGGATTTTTACACCCCACATCATATGCGTCTACTATCTCTATCACCACATTGACCTCATCTATCCTAAGAGGTAATAATTTCTCTCATGTGGGCCTTGGTCTAGCTTCGACTCTCCTCGGTGCTCTAATAGCTCTAACCCATACATATGGCTCTGGGGCACATCTTGGGTCATACCAAACTATCGAGATACCCACTCCACATGGAATAAATCAGTCACCCCTAGAAACCGATCCTCAACCATGTATTCCTATGAATGCATCGTAGTTATACTGCATCCTTTGACCATCCTCCATAGTCTCAACATGACCTCCATTTCACTTCCTTTGGCCCCATGTGATATATCAATGCTCTATAGGTTTCAGTATCCATCTTCTGCTCATGCACATAAATCTATCTCCTACCAAATATGTCTGGCCTAACCCAATCTTCTTGTGGACCCCCAACTAGCCTCAATATTGTTATATTCTCATAGGCCCATACATATAATAATATAGTAGCTCCAATCCCACCACCATGATCCTCCTGTGTAAATATGTAAAGGTATCTATACAAGTGGTCCAACACACATCGCGTCCACACATATATAGTACTCTCATCCTCTATTTGGTTACAAATATCATGCATCTTATATAATATGCCCACAACCCTCTACTACAATCGATGATGTGATAACCATGGCTATAAACTTCTATAAGCGCGGAAGCCCTGAACTCAAAATGACATCCAAATAAATAATGGCCTTGTAAGGTACTCAAGTCCCTACAAAATACCACCTAGTGGACCTCATCTGTCTCTCCATATCCTCCAATGTGACTGTCATCTCACCTGTAGGTAGCTAAAACATACGAGTGTCCACACACCATCTCTCACAAAAATTTGTTAACATAGGAAAATTATGGGGCATATCCCCCATCCTTGTTATGTGAAGTTGTTTCACCAATAATTTGCATATGAACAAAATAGAAAAGGTAAAGGTGAGGAGGAATACATGTAAAATGAAGGTGTAAGGTAGAATGCGCACATTCTGATTTCCTGATCCAATGCAGATTGCAAGAACTTCCTTTTTGCTAGGAGAAATTGCTTGTGAGTGCAAAACAAGACCACAAGAAGAATATTAAAAAATATATGTCAGTGGACTACCTAGTGTATTCTAGATCTAGGAAGTGTTATACTTCCTATATGGCTATCAATCCATTGTTTATCAAATAAATGAAGATAAATGCAAGAAATAGAGGTCATATTGCTAACAAGTTGATTTCGATATCTCAAGTTACTAACAATATATTAGATTAAGTCAAGTATTACAATATGACATTAGATCTAAATGAGATTGGGTTATGTTTTAGGCAAGGTAGGTAGCCAAGGTGATTATAACAAGTCAGGATCATGTTTTTGGTGATTCTAGGTTCTTTGGGTGAAGGTTATTAGGTCACTATTAGGCAGGATTACCAATTACAGAGACCAACGTCAGTCTGGTATGACCAATTCCGATTGAGAGGGAAACCGATGACGATCAAGGTGACCAACGTTGGTAGAGGAAGAATGGTAGAAACTCAATAAAACTTGGTTTTGGAGGTTCCCTGTGATTGCACAGAGAGTGGAAGAATGATGGTTAGGTTGGTAAAGAATCTAAGAATGCTCAAAGATGTCTAGGGTTGAATATGCGCAGATAAAAGGTTATGGGTGGTTGGATGGGTGGATTAGCAGGGAGGTGAGGATGATGGGATGCAAAAGAGAATAAGTTTTAATGAAAAAAAAAGATAAAGAAATGATGATCCAAGTATGGAATGGTGTAGATCAAACCACACTTACTTGTATTTGTAAGTCTGGTGGTCAGATGAAGGTGATGGTTGCTCTATGAGACTAGTGGTCAGTGCTGCGGTAATGCTTATCAGAATGCTATTGTGAATGCCAATGCCTTCAGATCAGTCTTGGTGCAAAATAGGGTTTTGTCTTGGTGCATGAGTGGGCTCTGATTCAAGCTTGTATGCAAATCTCTCTCTCCAAACTTGAATAATTATTCCAACCTCTTGAGAAAGGTTACCAAAGTGAATATATGGTAAGCAATGACGTTTTAGGGTTAACTGGCATCGGTTACGATAGGAAATCCTAGGTTTTCCAAAATAGCAGATCTTGGCTATCTTTTGGCCAGTTATGCCCATTGGTTCAGGTATAAAATGGTATTTTCTACTTAAGTAAGTGGGCATGCTATTAGAGAAATAATAGGCATATAATGTTAGGGTTAGACTAAGTCTCAGTTAGTTATGATAAATAGAAATTGGATATTTAAAAGAAACATGCTAAGAATAGGTTTGTGATGAGGTGTCTAGGTGATGTAGTTAGGTGAGGTTATTAATTAAATTAATTAAGGTAATTAATTCAATTAATCATGTACACTATGGGATATGAATATGTAAGGTATGATTAATTTAATTAACGAGGCTATAAGGGTGGTACGACCTAATTTTGGTGTCTACATTTTGCCCCTTTTTTATCGCGTAGCTTGTATTGGTGAGTGATTCTAACATAAAAAGGAATTTATTTCCCCATGTGTCGGTGAGAGTGAGGTTTCCCTAAGTGTAGGTGAGACTGAGGGTGCCCCAAGTGTGGGTGAAGGTGATCCCCCTCAAATTAGGAACTGAGGAGGTGTTATACAGAAGCGGTGAGTGGTTTGATAAATGTGTAGTTGATGTGAGATAAGGTAGGTGGGGAAGGGTATGAGTCATTTGGGAAAGGGTAATGGTTAACTCAGGTAATAGGTAATAGGTTGGGATCAAATTGGGTACTAGGTAATGGTAATCGAACGCATACACACATATATACTACAACATGGTACCAGGTTGAAGAGCTTGCAAACTCTACATCATCCAAGGGTGAAAGGTTTATCCCAACAAGGTTGAAGTGATTCAGGTATCTAAGGTATAGGATATGGTCTGAAAACACAAAGTAGGTCAGGTGTAGGAACATTTAGGTATGTTCTGGTACACCAAAGGTTGGGTCGGGATAAACAACACAACAATAGGCAAGGTAAGGTCATTAGGCCAAACAACATCGGTAATGGAATCACAAGGTATAGCAAGTACACAAGGTCAATGGTCACACAAATTAGGTCAAGTCCAGGTAAACATGCCATGACATGGGTAAGGCCAAGGTATAGGTAAAATAACAAATACCTAGACGCAATTAAGGAAATATAGGGGTACCTTGGGCTTGGAGGTAGGTTGCAATAAGTGTGGATAAGGTCAAAGGGTATCAGTTAATAATGAGTTGAGGTCAAAATGGGGAAAATGGGGTGAAAATTGTAATGACAGCTGACCGATGTTGGTTATAAAGTAATCGACGTCAGTCATATCGAGTTAGGGTTAAAAAAGGAAAAATCCAATTTTTACAGAATCATTTTTCATTTTCTATTTGTAGAAAATGATAGAGGAGCACATGAGAGCTCGGGAAATGACAGGACGAGGTGAAGAGTTGAGTTGGCGAGCCTCATAGGAGGTGATTGGCATTCTATTGGTGGGTCCACGAGATTGATTCAAGTGATTGGATTTGTAGGGAGAATCGAGTTAGATTTGTGTCATGGCGGAGGTGGGAAGGGGTTTAGGTGGGCCACCAACGCAGCGGTCAGACATAATACCACGCAGATGGCATCGAGATGAGGTAGGAATCAATCTGATTATGTTCTTTGGTTGAAAATAAGTTGTTGAGACCGGTTTGGGTAAAATGTTTTTGGATGGGAGTTTTATTTTGAATTTGTGGGTAAAATAAATTTAATGAGGGAGGGGGAAGGTCTAATATAGCTTAAATAGGGTTGGTAATGAAGTTAGGTTAGGTTTGGGTAGGGTAGAGTATGTTTGTAGGTTGTTTTTGGGGATTTTGGTAGATGGGGAGGGGGATTTTAATTTGGACGCCGTGACAGAGACCAACGTTGGTCTAAGGGCAGCCGATGTTGGTTTGCTTTAGCTGGCATCGGTCTGGTCGTAGGGGACCGATATCGATTTAATTAAATTTATGTCGATTAAGGATAACCGGTGTCGGTCAGGGTGACTGGCACCGGTGAGGGTGTATGAAAAATAGGGGTAAGAAAGGTTAGGTGGGAAAAAAATAGGTAAGATAGGGGAAGGGAGGGTACATGTAGAGTGATGGGGGTATAAGGTTGGCGTTGGCGTAAAGGATAGGTAAGTAGGTGAAATGATGTTTTTAGAATGGTGAGTCATGATTGCAATGGAGTAGGAGGCTGGTAGGTGAATTAGGTAAAATTGGGTGAGTAGGATTGGTGTGGTTGGGTATGGTTCGGGGGGTTAATAGATAAGTGAAGGTTTTCAGGTTTGTAATAATGTTGTGGTTTTGTTGGATGCAAGCTAGGGACCAGTTGTAGATGCGGGACAAAGTACCCCCTCTATTTCTAGCAATATGACCGAGTGTGATCATGGAGGAGTGGAGGCACGTGATAGATGTTGGCCTGAGTGGGATCCGACATTACAGGAATGTAGATTGAGATCCGAGTTTGATGGTCACACTCATCGAAATATGGGACTTAGCGACCAACACATTCCACTTACTGATGGGTGAGATCACTATCACCCTAGAGGATGTATACAGGATCCTGCGGCTACTGATAGTTGGGGAAAAGGTATATTCTATTACGTTAGAAGCATCAGAGGAGCCGATAGTGGATTTTTTTGGAGAATCGATGGCGGAGCTGAGGTACCATAGTGTGAGTCTGAGCTATGGAGAGTATGCAGCTCATCCTCAAGAGATGCGGTTAGTGGTTTTGGTGATGGAGGTAGTATGTTGTTTTGCCTTTCTAGATGTGGAGGGTGGGAGATTCCCACGAGCACTTATGGGGATTCTCAAGGACATGATGGAGGAGTAGTTCTATTTTTCCTAGGCACTGGCATTCTTGATGTAGTTGTACATAGATTTGTGGGCCTATGGGAGGTTACGGAGGTTCATTTTATGTTGTACCTTCCTTCTACACTCTTGGGTGTATGAGCACATCACATGCGTACATCCGGTTGGCTTGCCCCAATAGGATTGGTTCGGGGTGGTTTAGTCAGGGTTGGTTATAGGCAATCGGTACCACTTGGTGGAGAGCATAGGGGGATGAGGGCCACACACGATGCAACATATTACAGGTGAGTGCTGGAGGGGTTATTTGGGGTTGATATTATTTGGAGGCTATATGTTGGCTTACCTTCATATAAGCGCATGGTTGAGGAGTTAGAGGAGCTGTAGCTACTCTGGTGGATAGAGGGGCACTATGCCTGCGAGCACAAGATGATACCAGTGGACAAGGTTAGGCAGTAGTTTGGGATGTCATAGGAAAAGCCTCCACCATTCCCCCAGTACGTGAGAGATGACGTGGAGAGGCCTATGCCTCTACCACAAATGGCTGTGATGACAAGGTATGAGGAGAAGGCGCTAGACAAGTGGATTGATGATGTTGGGGTCACAGACAAATATAAATAGTGGTGGGTGGTATAACTATGGGTGACACCACGGAGGCCAAGGAAACCTGACTTAGCTATTATCACAATATATAAGGATACCTTGTAGGGCCATGTGGCCACCCTTCAGACACAGCTTGGACTTTACAGGGGCAGCTCATAGGATCCGAGGCATAGGTTTCCACTTTACAGGTGTAGGTGGTAGCCTATATGCCCAAGTTGCATAGGGTGGTGATGGATACGGGGGACAGGTAGCTGCCCTACATACGCAGATAGTAGGTTTGTAGGGTCAGTTGTCTACTACACAGGCTCAGATTGTGGCCTTACATGCACAGGTTATAACACAGGCAACAGTGGGACAAGGTCCCATAGTATAAGGAGGAGGACAGGGTACACAGGTACAGTGTTTGAGGCCAACCCTAGTAGAAAAGAGCTCACAGGTTATTATGAGACCTATGACACCACCCTAGACATTACCGATGGTGAGGTTCATGGATTCTCTAAACTAGGCACAGTATCACAAGGATCACCTGATGACCTTCGAGATAGATGTCCCCTCCTATGTAGAGTACAGGGCATAACAAGTATCGAGTGAGATGATGAGAACCCATACTCATAGTGCAAAGAGTCCATGGGGCCGGCAAGCCCAAAGATAGGGTTAGGGTGAGGCTACTAGTTCAAAGATAATAGAGCCAGCTGCGGGCTAGGCAGAAACTAGACCGAGACCCATGGAGGGTGGAGAGATGTTGGCAGGGTGTTAGACAGGAAGAGAGGAGGAGATAGATGAGACGGGCCCTGAGGGTTTCAAGTGGGGTGATGATTAGTCACTTTGTATGATTTATTTTTTAATATTTTGATATATATATCAGCCTGCGACCTGAAGATAGTGAGGATGTACATGAGATTTTTTGAGATTTTTTATCATATACCGGCCTATGTGTCAAAGATGGTAAGGATATATATGATAGATTTAAGATACTTATATGTATTTGTATTGGTGTGTGTTTGTATTGATATACAAACTTTCATTGTTATAGATGATGAGATTTATAGCGTGGATGATGTACTTGTGTTTTAATTTCCATTGTTATATGTGTATGGATGGAAACTAGGTGAATTAGGCATGGTCGAGTCGATGTCATGTAGGCATGGATGGGTTAGGTCAGTTAGGCATGGATGAGTCTAGATCATCTAGGCATGGTGAAGTCAAGGCAAGTTAGGCATGGTGGAGTCTAGGTGAGTTAGGCATGGTGGAGTCTAGATGAGTTAGGTAGTCAAGGTCATGTCTTTATGTTTGATTTAATTTCCAATTTTGATAGTATGGAGCATAAATTATGATGTATATGTACGTTATGGTGTAGATTTCTAAATATTTGATGTCATGGAAATATGAAATTATTGATTGGAAGTTTTAAGGATGTGATAAAATGGTAGGTATGTATGTTTTTTTTTTTTTTAACTTCCAAGCATTGTGAAAAATAGAAACTAAGTAAGGTAAAATGTTAATAGTAAATGGGGGGAAATGGGTTAGGGTAAAGAGTGGCTGAGCTAACCTCCAAGGGCCCCATGTCGTTGGAGTGCTACCTATATAGCCCTAGCGAAAAGGGGTCTCAAGATGATGTAGTTCTCCTTTAAGCTAGGGAAGAATATGATGAGGTAATGGAATGGTTTGGTAGGTCCTATGCATGATTGAGTTGAGGTCAGTTAGGCACAATTGAGTCTAGGTTAGTTAGGTATGATTGAGTCTAGGTTATTTAGGCATGGTGATGTTGGTGAAAGAGGAATTCTTAAATTGTAGGTTTCGATGGGCTGATTCTGTATAAGATAATTAACAAGTAATGGAGAAGGTGAAGGGTAGGAGGTGACTAAAAGAGTCACCTAATTAGAAGAACCATAACAAGTATACTGTACTAAAGGTGGGATTCTGAACACAAGACCCTAAAGGCGTTGCGTGATTGACTATGCTATGGGTGAAGAAAGTCACATGATCATGAAATGTCACTTTTGTGGTAAGTCCCTTGAGAACGTAGGAGATTAGGATCAAAAGGCCATGAGGTGAAAATGATTGGATTTTGCATAACTTAGTGTAAGAAAACATGCCTAATTGGTAAGAGACCCAAGATCAAAATAGGAAATTCCATGAAAAAAGGTTATCTTTTTCTCTTTTTACTCTTATTTCTGATAGACTGATCGATGCGGGAAGTCTATATGGGATGAGTATACTATCTCCTTGAGGTCTTCGTGAAGTTGGTCGATGCAGGAAGCTTCTAAATATTTTGTTTTGTTTTTGCAATAGCTTTGTATAGCTATCCTTTGAGGGAGCAGTATATTTATAGCGATGAGATAGAGAGAAGATATGCCCCTTTTGAGGAATTCATCTTTTTGCTGGAAGTTTGACTGAGGACTTGAATCCCATTTTATTTTTTAGATTATTTTTACTTTTTGGACTTTTAAGTCATAGACAAGACTATAGAGGAAGATTAGGCTCTTGTTTAGAAGACAAAAACCGTAACACATAGAGTTTAACTATGAAAGAGACGGTTTTAAGCGATGAACAACCATGGTATTACATCTTGAAAAATATGAAAAGTATCCATGAAAATCATGCCATGAATAGATTCGTGGTACTCATATTGAGGATAAGGGTGAAAGGTGATGGTTAATCAAATGATTCTTATTTAGTCATTGACCCCAAGCATACGTAATATGAAAGGTGAAGGGTGCTCAAGAGAAGAGCTGAAAATATACAGAAGATGATATAGGACTTGATTCAACAATAGAACGGTCGAAGATGCAAGGCCTTCAGGGGTTTGGGTTTTGGTTTACCTTTAAGAGAAGATAAATGATAAGCACCTGATCCATAGGTATGGGTAACGATATAGGGTCCAAGCCAATTAGGAGCAAATTTTCCCCGTTTACTTTTCTCTTCTTTGGTTACATGTTGATTTTCCTTCAGGACAAGGTCACAGACCTGGAATTTTTTCTCATGGACATGTTTGTCATAGGCAAGTTTGATACATTTTTTGCATATTTGGAGATGATAAAGAGAATTGAGATGACATTCATCTAATAACTCAAGTTGTGTCAAATGGTCTTGGAGAATGTCATCATCGTTGAGCATTTCTTGGAGTGAGATACAGAGAGATGGAATCTAGACTTCGAGAGGCAAGAAAACCTTAGTACGGTAGACCAAAGAGAAATGTTTGGCAGCAGTCAAAGTGTAAATACTAGTGTGGTAAGCCCACAAGGTGAAAGGAATGTGCATATGCTAATCCTTCCCAGTATTATCAACTACTTTTATAAGAATTTTGTTCAAGGTTTTATTGGTTCATTCTTCTTGGGAAATTGTTTGTGTGTACTGAGGTGAAGAGAACCTGAGTTGAATGTCAAAAGTGTCACAAAGATTTCATAGGGTTTTGTTTTTGAACTGCTTTCCATTATCAATTATGAGACGGCGAGGAACACCAAAGTGACAAATAATGTGATGGTTGATGAATTCACAAATTTTCTTGGCTTTTGTAGAAATGAGGGGAATGGCTTCTACGCATTTAGTGTAGTATTTAGTAGTATTTATAATCCATTGATGGCGTTGTGAAGAATGAGGATTGATCTCTCCAATAAGATCCAAACCCCATTGAGAGAAAATCCAAAGGTCTCGTGTGACCTGTAAGGCATGACTAGGTGTGTGATGAAGATTAACATGCTGCTGGAATTTCACACAACATTTGACATAGTCAAAACAATCACAGTTGAGGGTGAGTCAATAATAGCCTAGGTGAAGGATGTGTTTAGTGACAGCTAGGCCACTGAAGTGACCTCCACAAATTCCTTCATGAAATTCATTGATGGTGTAGGGAATTTCTGACCTTGTAAGGCATCGTAAGAGAATACTGTCGAAGCAGTGTTTATAAAGAGTAGCACCCGTGATAAGAAAGGTGAGTTGTCCATTACGAGTAAGATCGGGAGGTAAAATGGAAAGGGAAAGGTAGTTTGAAAGGTCACATGGGTCAGGTGCAATGGTTCTAATGGAGTTTAAATTTTGAAATAACTAATAAGGTGATTGCAACCTTTTTATTGTGACAAATATTTTGGAGTCGGCAGGTGAAGTGGGTATCTAAGAATCAAGACAGGACATGGTATCTACAAATTTATTAGTATAACATGGGGTGGTTTGAAGGTCATAATGGTCAAAGGTATTCAAAAGTATGTTAGCATGGTGTTTATACTTTTTAATTATTTTGTTACAACATTGGTATATACCATTGACTTGGTTTACGACTATTTGAGAGTCACCAAAGAAATTAATTGATTTGAAATCTAAGGCGATGGCAGTTTGAAGGCCTAATACAAGTGCTTCATATTCGGTGATGTTGTTAGTGCAATCAAAATCTAGTTTGAATGATAACGACATAGGTTTTTCATCAAGAGGAATGAGGATAATGCCTTCACCACTCCCACGCTGATATTTGTAACCATTGAAGAATAATGTCATTTGGTAAACGATATCATCCAAAGAGAGGGTATCAATGGATTTTTTTGAAAAATTGAAGTTATAGGTTGATTTCCAAAAAGGGGTGCATCTGCAAGTTGGTCAGCGATGGTTTGGCCCTTGATATACTTTCGATGGATGAATTCAAGGTCAATGTCTGTGATAAGTGTAACCCAATGTGCAACATGTTGATGTTGGTACGGTTTAGCATACATGTAATGTAAGGGGTCTGTGTTAGTGATGACAAAGGCTATTTGGTTGAGTAAGTAATGACAAAGTTTAGTGGCGACAAAAAATAAGGCTAAGAATTTTTTTTCGACATAAGTGTACCTATTTTCATAATCCAAAATGGCATGGATTATGTAATAAACCACTTTCTCCTTGTGTTGCTCATCACAATGAGTGAGCATGGCACCTAAGGAATGATTAGTAGTGGAAATGTACAGGTAAAAGGGTTGGTCATCCTTAGGAGGAATGAGCACTGGTGGTTGGAGAAGGTATTATTTTAAGGTGTCAAAGGATTTTTGGCATTCATCATCCCATTTGAAGGAGACATCCTTTTTGAGGAGGTGTTGAAATGGTTGACAGTGGTCAGAAAGTTATGAAATAAACTGACAAATAGATTACAACTTACCCTACAAACTTTGAAGTTGGCGGAGATTAGTAGGCAGAGGCATTTCGAGAATAGCCTTTAATTTAGCAGGATCAACTTCTATGCCACGCAAAGAAATGATGAAACCAAGGAGTTTTCTTGAGAGCACAGCGAAGACACTCTTCTTAGGTTAAAGGCGAACACAATACTTGATGAGGGGATCAAAGATGACCTTAAGGACTGTAAGGTGTTTGGCCCGATGTTTAGATTTGGCAAGGATGTCATCTACATAATATTCTAATATATGATGCATTGTGTCATGGAATATATAAGTCATAGCCCACTGATATGTAGCACCAAGGCCAAAAGTAATGACTCGATAGCAGAAGGTTCCCCAAGGAGTGATGAAGGAAGTTTTGTGTTGATCTTCCAGAGTGAGTAATATTTGGTTATAACTTGAGAAACCATCCATGAGTGATAGCATCTCATGACCAGCGGTGAGATCAACTAGTTAGTCAATACCTGGTAGAGGAAATTTGTCTTTGGGGAAAGCTAAGTTGAGGTCATGTAAATCCATGTAAATGCGAAGTCCCCCATTCACTCTTGTGACAAAAATGATGTTAGAAATCCATTGGGGATAGTCAATGGGTAGGATGAAGGAAACTAAGAGAAGTCACTGAAGCTCTTCTTTGACAAGAAGGGAAATGTGAGGATGCATTTTCCATAGCTTTTGTTTTACAAGTTTGGCTTTTAGAATGGTTACGATATTGTGGACCACAATGTTTGGGTCAATATTGGGCATATAATAATAGGACCAAGAATAAGCGTTGGTATGATCTCAGAGGAAAGAAGTAAAAGCTTCCTGTTCAGTGGCATCTAAAGATTGGCCTATCTTTAGAATGTGTGGGTCGTCTTGAGTGTTAATATTGACTTCGATGGTCGATTCATTTAACATGGTTTACATTTTAGAAGGAAACAACCAGTGAATATAAGAATCTTCTGCACCAAGGTAGGTGAGGATAAACTCATCGTCCTGATAATGAACGATGTTAATAGAAGGTGTATCATCATCAATCATGTCAAGATACAAGAATGAAAGAGAATTAGTAGCCTCACCATAGCGTTGATAAGCCAGATGTCCCAGGGAAATGGTGTTCATAAGAAAAAAAGTTAGGAGGAATAAACTCGAGATCTATGGACTCCGTGGGTGAAGGTGGTGATGTTGGTGAATGGGGTGGAGAAGGTTTGTCATCCTCAATGAGGTCGATGCGGGTCTTCTTGGAAGATGGTTTGGTAAAGCCAATGCCACTGTGATCTTTGTGTTTATGGGTGGTACATGGGATAATGGTATGATGGCCTTGTTTGTAAAAACCAAATCCAAAGCCTTTCCATTCATAACGGTAAAGGAAAGTTTTGGTGAAGTGGCGGTTAGTGAGAGATTGGAGATCAGATGAAAATGGTTATGTTTGGGATGGTGGTTTGGGTGAATAGGTGGAAGTATCAAGTCCCCCATATGTTAAGTTGGTGCGAAGGTGGGGAGGACCATAAGAGAAAACCTCTCCTATGCGATAGTCATAACAAGGATGTTGGTGTAGGTTTCCATACTCTTGTGGAGTGAGGAATGTGTTGATATTGTAGAGGCGGTACTCCCCCAGAGTGAGGCATTGAAAAACACCCTCTAAGGGATCGTTAGTAGATATGTGGGTAGTGGGGATAGATGAATTACTAGGTGATTGGGAAGGAGGGGTATCGGTTGGTTGGGAAGTAGATGGGCCAGCTACAAAGGCTACAATAGTAGTATGAATAGAAGAGTTAGGTGTGGGAGAGGTGGCGGAAACATTGGTGGATGGGGTTATGGGTGAAGGAGAAGTGGGGGTAGTGGTAGATGCCTTAACTGGTACAAGGACATCGTTAGGTCGGTACAACATGTTACAAGTTTTGAATGGTGATGGGTCAGCTGGGATGGTATAGTTATGTCCTTCATGTTCAAATTTTACACAACGGTGTAAAGTTGAAGGAACACAACCCATGACGTGAATCCAAGGTCATCCAAGCAACAAGTTATACTGGAACTCCCCCTCTAAGATGTAGAACAATTCTGGGATAGTGCGAGGGCCCACACGAACGTGAAGAATAATGGTGCCAAGGGTGGAAGTGATGGCGTTATTGAAGGAGCACAACATAACTGGGTTATTATGCATGTAATTTGAAGGGATGCACATTTGATTATACATGTGGGAGGAGATGATGTTGATGCTAGCACTACCATCGATCATAACACGTCGTACATGTATATTATCAATATAGATGGAGATAAAAAAGGGTGGGATCAGGGTCATCTGATTGGAGAGGTATGATCTCCTCATCAGAAAAACTAAGGGTGGCTACTTGATGAGTGGGTGTGGGGGTAGAAGAAGGAGATGATTTGGTAAGAGAGGCCATGTGGTGAGGGGTGATAATGGAGGCTACTGGTGTGGGGTCATTAGGTAAAACCTCGATGGATTACAAAACCTCCATAAGGGCTTGTCGATGAGATTCAGAGGTTTGGATGAGATCGTACAAAGAAATTTTTAGAGGGGATTGGTGTAATTTTTTTATCATTGTACGATGGGTGACCCCATTAGAAATAGGGTATGTGGGTCCTCAAATGGTGATTTTGGGTGTGGGTGCAGATGGTATATTGGGCACAGTGATTGGTTGATGGGCTAGTTGCTTTTTCTTTTCCTTTGTACTTTTGGGCGTGAGTGGCAACTTGGACCATGTTAATCTGAGGGAAGGAGGTAGATGGAGAAGGTATGTCATGAGTAGTATAATGACATGATGGAAAAAAACCTAATGCAGGGTAAGAACCTTGTGAAATGAGTAGGGCACACTGGCATTTAGGTGGTGGTTTGGCCAACTCTCTGATACAAACCATGTTGATCTCAAATTTTGGAGGTGGATAAAAGGGTTGTGGGGGTGGAGATGAAGGTGTGTGGTGATAGGTGAAGGTGGAACAAGGTCCTCATCAAGAAGATCATCATCATCAAAATTTGCTTCAGGAGGACATAATTGGAGGAGAACGGTTTTGAGAGCCTTATAACCTTCTACATCATGTCCTGGCACATGATGGTAGGCACAAATTTTAGTTTCATCAAACCCTTTTGGTTTGGGTTTGAGGGGGTCGTAAGGTCTAAGCGGTGGTAATGTGATGACTGAGGTCTCTGAGAGGTTACATAGAATGTTGGTGTAGGAACCTGCCAATGGATCACAGTGGGAAGTGAGTGTGGGTTTGGGTAAAGGTGTGGATGATTGTGGTGGAAGAGGCATTATAGGAGGGGGAATAGGTTTGACCACTGGTTTGGTAGGTGGTATTGTCTTAGGTTTTGATGGTATCTGCTTGGGTAAAGGTGTGGTTGAAGAACTAGCAATGGAAGGTGTTTTCAGTTTAACTACCCTTGTTGGAGGGTAGTGGGTTCTTGTCTTTGGATTGCACCTTCTTGGGTAAAGGTGAGGTGGAAGTACATGATGTAGAAGGGAAATTAGATGGTGGAAGAGGATGGGTTACCCATGGGGACAATAGAGTTATGGTGGAAGTGGTTGGTAGAGGTCAGGTGGAAGGTATGGGTTGAAGTCGTATAGGAAAAGTTGGGGTTATAGTAGCTGGTGGAGGTATAGGTGGTAAGAAATGTATGGGTGAGGGTGAGGGTGTTTTTTGTGCAAGTAAATTGGATGTAACAAAGGATTGTGATGATGAGGTAGGTTGCTTAGCTTTTGATTGGCCTTGGGTAGGGGTTGTTTGGCCAAGGTTGATGGGTGAGGTCCTAGGATGGATGGAAGGGGCGAAGGTGACAAAGGTGTGGTAGGTGAGACTAGTGTATGTGGCCTAGAAGGTTGGGTCTTCCTTTTAGGCAGAGGAACAATTTTGGTGTGGGTTTGGGAAGATGTGGCTAAATCTAATTTGATGGGTGGATGGGTAAGGCTTGACATCGGCATGACACCCAAGGTAGTGATGGGTCTAGATATGGATGAAGATGTAGGTGTGGGTAGGTTCTTAGGCATAGGAATGGTTTTAGTCATGGGTAAAGGTTCAGATGTAGGTAAAGGTGACAAAGAAGAAGCCATTTCGACAGGCATGGTTAGGGTCAACCTGGTTGTTGGAAATACCTTTGGATAGATTGTGAAGGTATTTGTAGGCAACATTTACATTTGAGTTGAAAAGGGGAGCCGAAGATGTCCCCAAAGCATGGAATTATCAATGTAATCCAAGTGATTGACAAGTCATGAAAATGGGATTGCTGTAAGAGGAGATGCAGTTGGTTTAGTGGAAATCCCTATAAAATATGTCTGTGAGACAGGGAATTGGTTAACCTCATACTCTTTGGGTAAAAGAGCCGAGACCAGATCAATGGGATCCTGGAATGCTAATGGAGAATTGTCCCTAATAGGTAGTGGCATGTCTAAAGGAACTCCCATGGGTATGAGAGATGGTAGGTGGGGTGAGGTAGAATTCTCTTTTGGTGGAGGAGAAAGTGATGATGATTCTCCTTCGGGTAGGAGAGTTAATACCATTGATTGTTCGGTAGGTTACGAGGTAGATGGTGAAATGACATCAATAGAAATCATGGACTCCTCCATGGGTGAAGGGGGAGATGAAGGGGACTCCTCTAAGGGTGAAGGAGTGGAAGAGGTATGCTCCTTCATGGGTAGAGGAGCTCGTGCCAGAATTTCCTCGATAGACGAAATAGGTGGAAATTGAGGAATGACCGATACAATATCGAAAACAACATGGACTTCACGGACATTGCTATCATTGGTTGAAGGTTCACCATTTTGATTAGATGATGGTGTATGGTTAGGGAATGAATTCTTTAAAGATATGCAAGTTTTGATTTTCTTGTGCGTTCGGGTTATCCAGGATGAGATCTCCATTATCTAACATTTCTTGGACAATGTTCTTAAAATTTATGCAATTACCATCACTATGGCCTTTGACGTGATGATAATTACAATAGTCATGTTCCTTATACCATGTAGGCATAGGAAGAGTGGGATCGAAACCAATATGAGGTTTTATGGGGGGTAGTGCAATGGCTCCGGTTTTAAGAAGCTTTTCCAAGACTGAAGAATAGGGCTCTCCAATTGGAGTGTACTTTTGTTGTTCTTGCCAGAACTGAAAAGTCTGAACATGAGAAATATTGGAGGAAGGTTTGGCTTGATTAGATGGATGAGATGGACCAGATTTGAGAACTACCACGTTGGCAGATCCTTTGGATTTTGAATAATTATTTTGGGGATTCAAAGATGAAGAGGTGTCATTTTATTTGAACGTGGTATTTGTGTTGCCCAGCTGAATTTTCTTCTCTTTGATGGCACAAATTTCTAGTTTTCATGCCATGGTAAATGCTTCATCAAAGGTAGAGAAAGTTTGTACCTACATAGTTGGTGAGATGTGTCTGGCACAAGCTCTAGTGAATAACTCTATAAGCTCAACTTGAGGTAACTGGAATGTTAATTGGTTGATAAGACTTCACCAGCGAGCAATGAAATCTGTGATAGATTCATTGTCATATTGTCATGTCGAATATAGGTCAGTCATGGTGACTTTTTTGACTACATTGATTGAGAAGTGGTCCAAGAATGCTTGAGCCACTTGGTTAAAGGAGTAGATGGAATGTCTGGGTAAACTACTATACCAATCTAAGGTGGGTCTGGTCAAGGACATGGGGAATGTCCGTAGGAGTAAAGCATCATCATGGGAAATTAGATAGCACCCATGTTTGAATGACCGCAAGTGTTGTTGTGGGTCTTCTTTACTATTGAAATGGTTGAACTTGGGCATTTCCCAATGTACGGGGTATGGGTGAATAGGAATAGATGGATGAATAGGCTCATTACAGATTTCATCATAAGTTAAGGAGTTGCGAGAGCCAAAAACTGATGCTTCTAATGTTTGCATATTTTCCATCATCATCCTAATGAGGTCATTGGTGGGTTGTGAGGAATGGGTGCCTCCTGCAGTAAAGGGAGGTTGATGATGGGTGTATGATGTGGATGACATCCCAGTATATGGGGGTGCCAAATATGAAAACTACGAAGGGGGAATAGATGCGGGTGGAAGATATCCTGAATAAGTGATGGACAAGATTGGGGGTTACTGGTGATGCATGTAAACAGATGGGGTATTCGTACTGACTCTCATGGTAATTAGGGGTAGAGACTGAGGGATGGAAAGGACTAGGTTTTCAAATGGTGTGTGGGTTTCTGACACCAGGGGTGGTTGTGATGCAACTGGTATATACAAGGAAAAGGAAGAAAATGGGGCCATGCTTAAGGTGGTTGGTGAAGGAATGGTCGACACCATGGGTGTAATAGAAATCATTTGTGCAGTAGCTACAGTGGATGTGGGGCCTAGTTGAGATACCACAAGGGGTAAAGTGGATGAGGGTAGTGCCGAGCTAGTGGTAGCTGACGTGGAAGTGGGGGTGAGGGAAGGAGGGATAGATATGGGCATGTCATATACTAGTTGTCCTGAGGAGTCTTGGGTAGATGAGTGGGCAAGATAGTATTGTAAGGCCAGTAGGATTCTGGTCAAGGAGTCTTGTGAACTCCTCATCACCGGTAGTAATGGTGATGGGCTGAGTTGGATCCATAGGTGACAAGATGGAAGGCGGTGATGGGATAGGTGGGAGTGGCTGAAGACTAGCGTGAAATATAAGGGTGTTAGTTTGGTTGTGAGTCAACACCATGTGAATTAGTGTTGACCTGGTAAAACTGTACTCTGTAAATGACACATAAAATAACAAGAATAGAGAAGGATGAATTCTAGGAGGTAAATTCTGATCAGTGTTTTAATTAAAAATCAAACATGGAACTTGAAAACAGTCAGATTGACCAATGATGGTTACAGGGGAATCGATGATGGTTATGATAACTGATATTGGTTACTGTGGGGAATCAACAGTTCTACAAATGAGGCAAAAACTGATGAAAATAAAATAATGGAAACTATACTAGGCTGTGATATGAAAGTTCTAGGGATATGATGATGTTTTGAGAACTTCAAATAGAACAACATATTTGATGAATGTTATCTTTGGGTAAAATGACCAAAAAGAGTTGAAACCGACACTAGTTAGGTAAACTAATGACGGTCAGATATAAACTGATGACAGTTTATGGACCGACACCGGTTACTGTGAAATTAGAAGAAATGAAGAAAAATAGATTTTTTGTGAATTAAATCAGATGAAACATCAACCCAGAAATTTGAGGATGATGGTATTAGACCCTGACACACTCAGAAATAGTTAGAATACTCCAACTATGATGGTGGAGTGTGAAAGGAATAGGAAAGTGGAGAACGTAACCTCACAACAACTCAGGAAAAATCTAAAGCTAAAAACACACAAATCCTATAAGTGAATTTTATGTGTTCTTTTTCTTATGCCATTTAAGACTGACTTGTGAATTCAGAACAAAAATTTTTTGGTTGGGAAGGTGTCCTATGAAGAGGCAAATTCTAAAGGGTGGTTTCAGGTTATGTTTTGGTGGGGGTGGTCCTTTCTCTGAGATAATGACTGGACAGAGAAACCAGTTGGGCACCCACTGTCAATCCTCTGATCGTGTGATCATTGACAACTTCTTCCAGGTAAGGTGTTGTTTAAGAAGATGTGTGAATTTTGTATTTGTGTAGTTTGGCAAAGAGAGAGAGAAGAGAAAGTTCTTTCTACGATTCAATTATGTCAACCATCAGCTGGGCATGAATTCCAGCATATAGGTTGCCCTCAATTTTAAATGTGAGCTAATAATGCAGCATACAAGGATGAAATGCAACAAATTTTATAACCCAAATCGACAATTATATTTGATGTAGCAAATGATGAATAGGTCAAGAATGTGCTCTTTCACTACTATGCAAATGCTGGAAGAAAGAAATGATTCATTTTAAACACCAAATCACAAATGTCGTTTAGACAATTAGAAGAAAAGAATGTTACCAAGGGAGAAGATTAAATGTGTATTTTTCAAAAAGAAAGAAACACACAAGATTTCCCTATATGAAGAAAATGCAAAGAACCCAAGAGAGGGTCCCACTGGGCATGCCAAAATGTTTCACCAATAAGTTGCGTACGTATGAGAAAAATAGATAAGGTAAAGGTGAGGAGGAATACCTGTGAAATGAAGGTGGAAGGTAGAATGTCATGTCGTTCTGATTTCCTGATCCAATGTTGATTGCGAGAACTTCCTTTTTGCTAGGAGGAACTACCTGTGAATGTAAAACAAGACCACAAGAATAATATTAAACAATATATGTCAGTGGACTGCCTAGCGTATGCTAGATCTGGGAAGTGTGATACTTCCTAGATGGTTTTCAATCCACTATTTATCAAATAAATGAATAGATATGCAAGAAATAGAGGTCCTATTGCTAATAAGTTGATTTCAGTATCTCAAGTTATTAACAATATATTAGATTAATTCAAATATTACAATAAAAAATTAGATCTAAATGAGGTTGGGTTATGTTTTAGGTTGGGTAGGTAGCCAAGGTGATTAGAACAGGTCAGGATCAAGTTTTGGGTGGTTTTGGGTTATTTGGGTGAAGGTTATTAGGTCACTGTTATAGGTAGGATTACCAGTTATAGAGACCGATGTCGGTCTGGTATGACCGATGAAGGTTGAGAGGGAAACCGATGATGGTCAAGGTGACTGGCGTCGGTAGAGGTGGAATGGTAGAAACTCAATAAAACTTGGTTTTGGAGGTTCTTTGTGATTGCACAGAGAATAGAAGAATGATGGTTAGGTTGGTAAAGAAGCTGAGAATTCTCAGAGATGTCTGGGGGTTGAATATGGGGAGCTAAAAGGTTATGGGTGGTTGGATGGGTGGATTGATAGGAAGGTGAGGATGATAGGATGCAAAAGAGAATAGGTTTTATGGTGAAGAAAAGCTAAAGAAATGATGATCTAAGTAAGTATGGAATGATGCAGATCAAAACACACTTACTTGTATTTACAAGCCTAGTGGTTGGATGAAGGTGATGGTTGATCTATGAAACTAGTGGTCAGTGTCATGGAAATTCTTTCTGGAATGCTACCGTGAATGCCAATGCCTTCAGATCAGTCTTGGTGCCGGCTAGGGTGTGTTTGGATATGCAAGAGGGCTCTGGTTCATTCTTCTTGCATGCAGATCTCTCTCTCTCCAAACTCAAAATAATTCTTCCAACCTCTAGAACAAGGTTACCAAAGTGAATATATGGTAACCGACGATGGTTTAGGTTAACCGATGTCAGTTTAGGGTTAACTGATGTCAGTTATGGTGGGAAATCCTAGGTTTTCCAAAATAGTAGATCTTGGCTATCTTTTTGGCCAGTTCTAGCCGTTAGTCTGGGTCTAAAATTGTATTTTCCACTTAAGTAAGTGGGCATGTTGTTAGAGAAAGAATAGGCATCTAATGTTAGGGTTATACTAAGTCTCAGTTAGTTATGGTAAGTAGAAATTGAGTCTTAGTTAAAAGAAACATGCTAAGAATAGGTCCATGATGAGGTGTCTAGGTGATGTGGCTAGGTGAGGTGGTCAAGTGAGGATATTTATTAAATTAATTAAAATAATTAATTCAATTAATCATGTGCACTATGGGATATGAATATGTAAGGTATGGTTAATTTAATTAACGGGGCTATAAGGGTGGTATGACCTAATTTTGGTGTCTGGAAAACAATCAGACTAACTAGAAATGGGCACCTAACAGAACTGGGGTGCCCATGAGCAGGACACTAACGCCCATGTCTGGGCGCTCATATCCCGAAGGCCACTAACGCCTTCACCGTTATTGTACGATGAGAAAAATAAAAATAAAAATTTCAAAAAAAACACCAAAAATGACTACTACACACATTTTTTGAAATCGTACGCAATATCACTATGGTCCCCACCATCTCCAAATGACTAGGTCATGTTGTTCTAACTTGCGACATCCTGTCACACTCAAAGCTCACTATCACACTCACACAAAAGACAAACGAGTTAACTAATCACTTTATCATATTACTATTTATAGTTTTTTTTTCATTACTCACCCTACTATGGTTATTATTTCGCGATCACTTTCTCGATTAATACATGTCACATGATTTTGCTAATATCTTTGGCATTTTTACTCCGATTTCTACCCCGTTTGCAGAATTATTTTCAAAATTCCACCTACTATTGTATCACACACATTATTTCTCCTCGACATTACCTTTAACTCAATCTACACCTACTTTTACGATATCCATCACATTTTACATGCTTACTTTCTTATTAGCGTTCATTCTTATCATCACTTCCCCTTTCGCCGAAAGGGGGGTTTATAATTGGGGTCATCCTATAATTCCCCTTTACACCACTATGTGATCGTTTAACACTTCTACTTCATCATTTTTGAAAATTTAATAATACACCATGCGACATTTCATCATTTTCTATCGATTCTCCCTAATGACCTAACCTGGGGGAGACAAGCATAAAATCTCTCTATGAGTAAAATAGTCAATCAACCAAATCAATATGTTCAAATCTATAACAATCAAAATCATACCATTCAATCGACACAATAAAACACATTAGGCCTCCCAGATGACCTAACTTGGGAGTTACATTTGTTACTTTCCCAGATGACCTAACTTGGAAGTTATTATATAGTTAGCATTTTCTTCCAGATGACCTAACTTGAGAGTTACATTTGTTACTTACCCAGATGACCTAACTTGGAAGTTATTCTAAAGTTAGCTTTTTCTTCCAGATGACCTAACTTGGGAGTTACATTTGTTACTTTCCCAGATGACCTAACTTGCAAGTTATTCTACAGTTAGCATTTGCTTCCAGATGACCTAACTTGGAAGCCATCACACATTGTGGTGACACCCTTGGAGTGGGGGAAATGAGACATCATTTTCTTTCCTATGTTTCTTGTATATGGGTCAACTTGATTTGATCAAAATATATGGATCCAAAATAACGAAAAATTTGATCTGTGTTTTTTGCAGTGGTTAGATCTTTTGAGGATGTAGTTAAAGGTTGGATAATAACACACATTTCTCCTTACACTCTTCCTCTAGCAGAAGGACGCTCAAACCCTCATTTTTTCATACACACACAATTGGGTTGGGAACTGATCACTCCCTACCCCATCACATCTTAATCATATAATATTCAAAATTGTCAATCCATTCAACCTTACAATCATCACTCTCATTTAGTGCACTTCATCATGGTTTTACATCTCTCTACGCTTCATGGATCAACACGCTGATCCATGGTTCATCACACTCTATGGTTTCATTTGGCATGCTTTTCTACCACATCTGTGTGTTCTTCTATAACATCAGCTTCTCTAGAATTCTCTCAGGTATGCATCTCCAACTACTTTATGTTACCAAGCTTTCACTCACCAACATAAAGTGGGGGCAAATGTAGTCACAAAATCATGTACTTACTACTATTATTATACCGGCAAGTATGTTGTTTTATATATGGATCTTGCATAAGAAAAATATTCACCGATGACCCATTCCATAGTCCAGTTGTCTGTCTTGTTGGTCTTCACTGTTGTCTATTTTGCACACTCGTTAGTCACTCACATAGTTTCATTCAAGTCTTAAGGAGTCGGATTTGTTAGTACTCACCCAATTGTCATCACTAGTCTTTGACTAGGGTGCCTAGAGAAGGATTATGGCACCTGGGGTGCCCTACTCCTAAATTTTAGGTTCCCTGGTCCCCGTCACACTTGGTTTTATTTTCGACATTCGAGTTCGGTATTTTTCGGGTTTCCATCTCATCTCCTAAGGTACTAGTCAGCATTTTGGGTCATTAGTGTCAAAATTTGAGCAAGAGATCCCTATATAAACACAACATACATACTACATTAGGGGTAGACTATTTCTACTAAGGGTTATCTATCTACATAGAGAAAGGGATTGTATTTGGGTGTTACTCTGCATCACACACTACATAAGAAGGGGAGTTCATTCTATTTTATACACCATTTTACATTTTATCTAGCTACTGCCTATTATCTCTATGCCATTAGTGCTAAGGAAACCTAGGCACATTATTACACACAACAAACACACATAACTACATTGGGTCTAAGATGTAGTTTAATGCTCAATGATAATTCCATCCATTTAGAAATTGAGGACATTCTGACCCCTCATATGCATATTTCATTTTTTAGGGTTTGATGCTTTGTGTGGGGTTTTATAAGCTATTCTTCATTGCAGGTTTACGGAAACCTCAGCGAACTAGGTGTGAAATCAACACGACTAAAGGTGAAGTACTATAAAGACCTAACAACCATACCAGGATCATATTCCAAGTTGTTTCGCAGACCAGGGCACCTAGATTTCAGACCAGGGTGCCCCAGGTGCCCTCATATTTCCGCATGTGCCCCAATCCGACCAGATTTGTCTCTGCTGCAATTTTTTGAGGTTTATTGTGACACTCTATCCCATGATTCATCATTTTTTTAGTCCCAAATCACTGTGAGGTAAATCCAATTTAGGTAAGTACCTTCCCCCTTTCATTTCATTTCATTTAAAATATCAAATAAATTACTTAGCATTTATATTTCAGTATATTCTAGTTATTACATTGTTGAACTCTTAGATTCATGATAAAATTCAAATTTTATAGAATCACTATTAGGCCTAAAATTACAATATTATAAGGTGTTTGTGTTTTCCCTATTTCTTTTTATGATCTATTTCTTCTTATGTTATGGTGTTTTCCCATAACTATATTTATATTGTCATGTGATTTCCTTAAAACTCTGGTTATAAGGTTTTAGGAGCATTTATTATTGGGCTCTTTTGAAGCATGTTTAACAATTCTCTTATAAATTTGGTCTAAGCTTTTACACAACCAAATATGATAATAATCATTGTATTACCAATATATTATTTTTTAGTATATCTCGTGCAATACATTAGGCTATTATATAGCCATCATAATAGAAAACCAATACTCTATAAAATAGGAACCCATACAAACAAATAACCCGTTAATAGATTTACGGGTACAATAATATTCTTTTGTATATATAATAAAACAATAATGTTTATTTTATTATATTTATATATGAACCACTCACTAACCATATATTTACCGTTTCAACCATACGGTCATTATAAACACATGTAAATAATAATTACCCATGTAAATATTAATATCCTAACATTCCCCCCTTAATGTTTACATGGTAGCAAACAACTTTTGCACTTCCTCTGTAACTTGCCACCTCTATGCGCTCATGATCTTGGTACACAATTGAACTAGAGGTAGAAGAAGGAACACATCAACTTCTTATCGACCATGCACTGTTGAGAACACATATGACTGACGAGGATGGGAACACACTCAGGAATCATCTACTTATCAATCAGTCACTCTAGCGAACACATCTGACCTAACATTGTGGGAACTCAAGCAGAAACACATCTAAGTAGCCTTTAATGGTTTTCAGGAGGCTAACCACAAACCTAGGTACAAATAGGAACACATCTGACTGTTCTACCTCATCAAGACTCATGATGCTGCATTTCACTATGCTATCCATTCTTCACTATGTTTTTGTATTGGGGAATTTATGTAGGAATAATCACATACACAAATGAAAAATTGGAAATGGAACATTGGATCATGTTCCCCCCTCAATGTGAAATTTCCACTTATTGAACATTGCAAACTGTAAAAATTGAAGTGCACAAAACCACACTAAAAAGCATATACTCACACTATATATATTCCACCACAACTCTATGTGACCCCATCGTTGGTGATTGACGAGAGGTCGATGTCTGACCTCTAGCCTTCGATGCCTCCATCCTCCAGTAACATGCTGCTAACTCAGCCGGATTTGGATATGAAGCTCATTTATTATATCTTCCCTCCCACAATGTGAAAAAATTTATTTTGTCGGATGTCGGGTAACACCGAAAATGCATCTGTAAGAATTTTTTTTGGACTTTTTACAATTATACGACTTTTGATGACAATTTACAAATTTAAAAACAACACTTTTGACTTGGACAGGAAGACTCGACTTGACTAAAAAGTAATAAAATGATATTACTTTTTATATGAAAATGACTTAATAACTAAAGACATACAAAATATAAATAATTTGATGGATGACATATTACACATCACTAATATACGGACTTAGACTATGAATTAAGTCTTCACAAGATACTATACTTATAATGAAGACACATAATATTTTATCAGACAATGACCGGAATAAATACAATGACAATGTGAGGACTCGTTAAAATGTCAACGAACAACTAAACATTTTGACCAAAGCTACATATACAAAACTATGAAACTTTAGACTCTTGATACATAATAAACAAACTTAAAAAGAAAGTGTGGATCACAATAGATCACCTTGAAAACATTAAAAGACTTCATGAAACAAAATGAAAACACGCCTTGGCAAATTACATAGTTGTCTAAAATCCTAGATCTGTAGAAACACGTGTGAAAGGAATAGAAATACCAGCAAGTGATGACAGACGGGAAAGAAGACTTCTGAAAACTTCCGAATTTTATTAGCAAATGAAGTCTTGTCCTCCTAGTGTGGTGCAGAGTAGGATGGAAGAAACCCTCACACCAGATATTTTCATTCCCAATATCGTTAAGACACCTTCTGATAGAAAATGCGTGCTCTAGATTGGGAAATTTAAAAAAAATGGAGAAGGCCATGTTTCCAATCACCACGACTCCAAAAGACAACAAAACAACAACAAATTGTCAACTCACAGATTGTAATTTCCATGCAGGTGTAGAGACTTCTATTCACCACATGGCCAAGCACAATTTCCTAAATGAAATGCCAAAAATTATGTCCTCCAAGCCAGATTTGATAGGGATATGAATCCCTTGTGAATAGTTGCGGATACCAATTGAAGTCATATATTTTAATGCAAATATGCACTTGCTAGCTGGAGGCATCGGATAGTCTTCCACGCAGAGTAAAATTAGTAATGATAAAACGCCAAAAATAATTTCTTCACTCTGAAGGTAGTCTGCCATGTTCCAAATGGTTTGTTGGAGAATAATATGCAACCCAAAATTGATCAAACGAAACGGAACAAAATTGAGATGTTGATACCAATGAATTGAACTCACACAACTCTTCCGGTGCAAAACTTGAATGCCAATTTATTTTCCACCTTACTTGCATATAGATCATGCCCTTGTCAGAACTGTAACCATGTGCAGGAAACTTCCATGGATAGCACAAAATGGAAACTTAAGAGTTCAGGTGCTAAAACAAATTAAATTGATCTACGCCAAATTTCTAAACATTTTCAATGTCCTCTCTCTCGACTCTCATCAGGATCGATATCACTCTGATACCAAATATAAATTTGTTCTAAGATTTTACACAACCAAATATGATAATAATCACTATATTACCAATATATTATCTGTCAATATATCTTGTATAATACATTAGGCTATTATATAGCCATCATAATAGAAAACCAATACCCTATAAAATAGGAACCCATACAAACAAATAACCCGTTAATAGATTTATGGGTACAACAATATTCTTTCGTATATATAATAAAACAATAATGTTTGTTTTATTATATTTATATACAAACCACCCACTAACCATATATTTATCGTTTCAACCATACGATAATTATAAACACATGTAAATAATAATTACCCATGTAAATATTAATATCCTAACATCTTTCATCTATTCTATGTTGACTTGTTTGTCAATACATTTACAATTTGAATTCAATACATGGAAGGAAGAACATATAGATAGAATTATAAATTATTTTTAAAAATCTCATTATAAATTCAAGACATTTACAAAAGAGCATGTCTAGAATTTTGATTCTTTATCGAACCATAATTCTAACACCAAAAATCATATAAAGTAGCAGACATTATTACACTAAATTTTATAATTTAAATATTACATTATATTATTTTCAATAATATATACTTTTGATGCAAGGATCAAATTTTAAGGGTTGGTCTAAATTTTATTATGAAGGGTAAATATTGGGTCAGCGCTTTGATGATGAAAAGTACTATGAATATTTTATACTTCATATGACACGAATAAATCAAGTATCCACATCACAAACATTAAGAATAATTTTTTTAAATGAGAAATTGTTTTTTTTATAAATTCAAGTATGAGTTGATTGACACCTTAAATAAAAGGAAAAATTTAGTAATCCAAACAAAATGACCCCTCAATTAGAATGGTGTAAAATTAAGATGCATTTAAACTGGTAAAATAATCAAGTTATGATGTAATGAAAGCTCAAATTTGCAATATTCTAATTTTCTAAAAATCATCATAATTAAAATAAGCATGAAATAAATTTAATAAATAATACATAAACAAACAATTGAAATTAGACAAGAAGACATGCATATCAATAAACACATTAAAACCATCAAACTGTGTGTGGGACACTGAAATCTCTTATCAAAATCATTATGAAAAAATTATAAATAATAAAATAAATAACTTTAGCTTCTATTTAGATTTTAGTGCTAAAATTAAAACCCATTTGGATTCTTATCACCTCAATAAAAAAATTCATTCAGGTTTTAACCACTAAAATTAGAACCCATGTAAAATTTAACTAGTAAAATGCATTAAGTTAGATTTTTTCCAATTAAATTAAAGAAAATGTGCATCTATACATTAAAACACCCACACTAACTATGTCACCGACAAATACATCGAGATATTCTTGGTTAGATTTTAGATCCAAGAGCTTCACCTCATGCACAATATGCATTCAGATCTACTACACATAAATGATGTATTACCAAATTAGACTACTCCATTAAACACACTCACCCTTCATAATCCTCCCCGACTCTGTCCACAATTGTCTTCCTCAACTCCTTAGGCATATAATTGAGCCGCATTGTCTTGAGCACAATTGTTCTTGTTGACCTCCACATCAATGCTATTGAAAAATGGTCAGAGAGAAGATACCAATGATGACTTGGAGGGCTGCTTTCAATGGACAAAGAAGCTTATCTCTACTTATTGACCTGCTCTACAAAGAGCTCCTCTCCTTCTCCCTGCATTCTGCCATCTTGGATAGGTCCAATCAACCTTTGCATTAGGGAGCAACTTAACACTTAGCACAGTTCTTCTTTGCAAGGGTCATAATGTGTGATCTTCTCAAGTGACTCAACCTTTGTCTTGCCTGAAAGCATGCCCCAAGTACCTTTTTCTCGAGCTCCTTCTCTATTGCATACAAACCAAGCTAATCCAATCATCTCGGCCCCTAGCTTGTCTACACACAGAGCTCAAATGGATCTGGGTGATTTGGATCAAGACCATTGCGAGTCCATCCCACCCTATGGCACCAACGTGGCTCCCATAGAACCTACTCGACACCCTACATTGCGAGTCACAAATTGAATTCACCCTTTGAGATCAGTTGAACACTTTTCTGTAAGCTCTTCCCTGACCTCAGATATCCATCTCAAAACATATCGAACTCATGACCACTTTGCACACTTGATCTGTTCCAAATCATGTTGTGCATGCTCCCAAATGGGTAGATATTTGTGTGCAAGTCGATCCTAGCTTTGTTCTCTACCTCTTAAGGTGGCTCTTGCAATAAAGAAGCATAAAAATATATGGCGACAGATAAAACGTTTAAATGAATCCAAAGCAAAGGCCATAATCCTAAACGACAATATTAAATATTTTCTTTTTATATTTATGTTCAAGTATTCATTGAGTTGACATCACCAACTAGCTAGAAACTTGGGATTTGACCTTTATAGTATTATAGTAGTAGTCTATTTATTAGTTTGAAACTTTTGATAATTGATTAATACGTCTTGTCTAATGTATCCGTGAGTCACACAAAAAATTGAAGGTGATTGTTTGTAGAAGTCATCCAAAATATTGTTTAAAATTTAAAAATTTCACACAAATTGTTGACGAACATTTTTCACCATAACCCTTCGTTTGAGGAGTTCTAAAAATAACTTACACTTGTCAATTGTCAAATGGTTTTTACATTTTAATTTATTTTTTTACATGCAAATTTTCACCCACCCTTTTCTATGGGTTTGGGAAGCGCTGTGACGGGCTCAATAATTTCAAATATTTATTTACTTATCAATGAAACACTCACCAAAGAAATTGCAAAATTTTAATTCAACTGAGAAAAGAAGATTTATTTGGTGTTTGGGCGATTGAATGGAAAGTTTTGATGTAGAAAACAAGATTACATTGACAATGTATATTAAATTTAAATGGCGTAAGATTTCGTTGACAAATTGACACTTAAATGAACACCCTCTTTGACAATTTGTTATCTTCAACACACGTGAAAAAGAGAGAGAAAATAAGATAATTTGTTTTCATCACCGTCACTTGAAAGTTGACGGTACGGGAATAATTAATTATTATTATTACTCGAGAGAGACGAACAGACACGCCTCAAACAATGCAGTCCTCTCAACGAATTCTTCGTTACGGCATATGACTCAAAACATTTCCCACTTGCACTAAATTAATTTCTCTTGATTAACGACTTTTCGAGATTTATGCACCACTCTTCAATAAATAAATAAAACCCAAATTGTCATATTCAATATTCTCCCAACACTACGACACCCAAAAAAAAAAAAACTATATTTTGTCAAAAGGGCCAAAACTTCATAGATATAGCACTATGGGTATGGTTTTGATAGCAAACTATGACCATATAATTATGGTTTTGACAAAAATTTGTAGAATGGGAAACAAGGGAAGAGAGAAAGCTTGGAAATGAGAGAAAATAGGAGGAAGAGGAGAAAATAAGGAAAAAAACATGTAAGAATAGGGGATTGATAAGAAGAAGCGATTGTAATCATTACAACGAAGAATATAAATTTAAAGGTGACAAAAGTTGTACAAAACATGAGGGGAATTCGTCAAAAGTTAAAAAACATAAGAAGCACTTGTCAACAAGATCATAATTTAGATTGATAATTAATAAACACACAAATATAACAATACCAAAGCAATTGATTAATTATGTACTGAAATAAACTTTCTACATAATACCCAATTTGGTGTGTGCGCACACACATACAAATCAAATTAAAACAATTATTTAATTACAAAAATGTGTTTGTGGTCACCTCACCATATGTTGAGAATCATTGAATTTAGTATAGGAATAATAATGAGATAAAATAAAAAAGGAAAAAGAGATAACCTAATCTTTATTAATGGAGGGTCGAGAGGATCCTAGAACCCAAATCCATGCTTTTATGTTCCCCTACAAAATACGGAAACATGTGCAGGGGAATAAGTGTTTACATGTATATTTTTAATCAAGGAACTACTAAAATATAAGAAAGAAAATAAAAGAGGAACAAAGACACCTAGTTGTGTTAAAATTATAAAGAAACATATTTGAGCTTCATATTTTGAGATATCCATTGTATCAAAATGTATGTGGTTGTGTCTTGTGGCGAGACCAAGTAGAAAATGTTGCGTACTTCTTAGATGACCATCATGTCAATGCTTCTATAGCAGAGAGCAAAGAAATTTGGAGGTCTCAAAATAAAATGGGTAGAATACATGCCCTCAAAATAAAATTGGTAGAATACATGCCCCCTTTTTGATGTGTGGAATGATCATTTGAATCAAAATTCTCAAAAGAAAGAGATTACATCCACCACATGTATGATAGGAAAATATAACTATGATATAAATAGAATGAGATATAGTCATGAGACTATATATACATAATAAGTAAATTTTCCCATGCAAGCCAGAGATATAGTTTACATTTGCACAAGGATAATATGACCCATTTAGGATTGAGATATAATATATACAAGCATAAGGGAAATATGTTCCAAGTGGACCTAAGATATAATATATGCGTGATTTCAAAATTAGGGTTAATCTAAAAACTAATAATTCAAATGTGTGTAATAATCTAGAATAGTAAATACAAAAATGCAATAAGTAACGTACTCTTAAATTATGTCATGAGTTACAATTGAATCCATACAACATATGAAACTATAATATAGAAAGATAAGGGTTAGAATGTATAAAGATGCTACCATTCTATAAGGTCTAGAGGTGTGACAATGATATGAAATTGTGTCGTAAATGCTCTTTAAAATTTTGGGCACACAAAGATGATACTATGGTGTGGAGAAATTGACTTTAATATTGTAAGTGTCACGGAGTTTGTGAACTTTTTTATTTTTAAATTATTTACCATTGTTTGTGATAAGTTTATGAGGGATGCCAAAGTGACAGATGATGTGATGAAATCGATGAACATATCTTCTTTAGTGGAGATAAGAGGGATAGCTTCCACCCATTTTGTGAAGTGTTTAGTATCTGTGATGATAGAATTATATTGTTGGGATGATCGAGGGTTAATAAAGCTGGTGAGGTCAAGTCCCCATTATGAAAAAGGCCATAAAACTTGAGCTGGTTGAAGAGCATGACTGGGGATGTGTAAGATTAACATGTTTTTGACATTTGATGCACTTTTAGACATATTAACAACAATCTCAATTAATCGTAGGAAAATAGTAACCTGTGTGTAAGATTCGTTTAGTGACGAATAAGCCATTAAATTGTTCGCCACATATTCCATCGTAGACTTCTTGAATAGCTTGGTGATTCTCTGGAGTTTTAAGACTGTGAAGGAGAAGGATGTCAAACCCTCTTTTATAAAGCGTATCCCCTAATATAACATAGTGGGATGCTCATTGTTGGAAGGACCTCTTAACATTTATGGATATATCTGAGGGTATTTTACTTGTCGATATATAGTCATATATTTGAGTGTACCAAATGTCAAATTGGCTATCTTATATATGATTTATGGTAGGAAGATCAATGTTGGTATAAGATAGTTGATCAAGTTTGTGTAGGATGACGAAGAGTTTGGAATCATTTGGGGATAAAGGAATAAGATATGTGTGAGACGTCATAGTGTCTACAAATGTATTTGATGAGCGTGTGGTCGTTTGGATTTCATAATGATCAAAGAGCTTCAGGAGATTATCGACGATGGCTTTATATTTTTGCAAGGTTTCATTTTTACATTAATATGTTCCTTTGATTTGATTGATGACATGTTGGGAATCATAGTAGACGTAAAGGATTCCTACGCCAAGAAATGCAGCGGTTTGAAGACCCATGATGATGGATTCGTATTCCACCTTATCTGTGAATTCGAAATTTAATTTGAAGGATAACGGAATAGGAGCTCCCCACAGAGGTATTATGACTATTCCAGTACCCCCCTTGTTTGCATTTAGACCCATAGAAGAATAAGGTCATTTTAAGAGGACAATCATCATGATTGAGAGTGTTGATAGATTCGTCAAAAAATTGTTTGTAAGGTAGTTGATTGTTTGCAAAGGGAGATTTTGCAAGCTAGTTAGCAATAACCCTGACCCTCGATGGATTTTTGAGATATGAATTCAGGATCAAACTCTTTCCTGAGCATGAGCCATTTGGTTATACGATCATTATGATATGGATTAGAGTGTGTGGGTTTTAGTGGATTAATGCTTGTGACTACATAGGTTTTGTGATTGACGAGGTAATGATGAAGTTTTGAAGTTGCGAAGTATAAGGCACAACAAAAAATTTATACTTATGAATAATGGGTTTCATAATTATGAAGGGTACAACTTATGTAATAAAAAGTTTCCTCCCTACCCCAATCATCCTGATGTGCTAGCATGGCTCCCAAGGTATGATCAATAGCGCATATATACAGATAGAAAGGCTCCCCCTCGTATGGAGGTATAAGCACTGGTAGTGATAGATGGTATTATTTGAGAGCATCAAAATCCCATTGACAGTCATTGTCCACTTAAAATGGATGTCTTTTCTAAGAAGGTGGTGGAATGGTTGACACCAATATGATAATTGAGAGATGAAGCAACAAATAGATTGAAGTTTACCTTGGAGGCTACGAAGTTGTTTAAGATTGGATGGAGGAGGCATCTTGATTATGGATTTGAATTTGGAGAGGTTGAGTTCAATTCCCTTGATATATACTATAAATCCCAAAAAAAATCCTGTCATGACCCCGAATATGCACTTAGTAGTGTTGAGCTAAAGGATAAATTGTAATAGATGGGAAAAGATTACATCAAGGACAACAAGATATTTTCAGTGTTTTGATTTACCTAATAGATCATCTACGCAGTCTTCCATAATTTTATGGATGAGGTCATGAAAGGTATATGTCATAACTTGTTGATAAGTTGGTACTACATTTTTCTGGTGAAAGAGTATTACTCTATAGTAGAAGTTTCCCCACGGGGTAATAAAATATGTCTTATGTTGACATTCTGGTGCAATGATGATTTGGTTATAACTAGGGAAACCATCCATAAGCAAAAACATTTCATTTCTTGTTGTTAGATCAAAAATTTGATCAATGTTAGGTAAGGGGAAACCATCTTTTGGAAGTGCGAGGTTTTTGTCTCGAAAGTTTGTCCAGATACATAATTTCCCAGATTTTTTGGTCTCAAGTACGATGTTAGAAACCCATTGTGGATAATCAATAGGTAGGATGAATTTGGATGAGAGAATACGGTGTAGTTCTTCTTTGACTAATAACGCTATATGGGGATGTATTTTACGAAGCTTTTGATTTATTGGCTTAACATCATGGATGGTGAAGATATTATGAATAACGATATTAAGGTCGATACCATGTATATCACTATAAGACCATGTGAAGGATTGATTATGATTGGATAATAATATGGTGAACTCGCGGAGTACCTGTGGGTCTAAAGCTTGACCAATTTTGAGCTTGTGCAGTTCTTATGGTGTCCTTATGTTAACATTTATAGTGGATTCATTGAGGATATTGGATGTGTCAGGTGGTAGAAATTTCTTGAGTTAGTAGTCTTCAACACCCATATGTGTTAAGATGACATTTTCCTCATGAAATTGGAGGATGTGGATAGTGGGAAAATCCTCTTTTATCTCATTGGGTAATATTAACGAGAGGGTCACAATTTTTTTGTTAGATTGGTAATTAAATGGTCCGAGTGTGATCATATTGATTAAAAAAAGTTCAGGGAATAGATGGTGTCATCAATGTCTGAAGAAGAGTCTGATGATAGTCATGAGGAGGGATCACACTTTGAAATTGGTGATTGTGGAATCAATTGTTGTTTGAAGCCGAGTCCATGTTTTTTGTGAGGTTTCCTCAAATCCTCAAAGGGTAACTCATGTGGACCTTGCTCATATCTTCCTAGACTAAAACCCTTCCACGTGCATTGTTGAAGGTAGATTTGGGTAAATTGAGGCTCGTATAATAATGAGAAGTTTGAATTGAATGGTTTGGCATACAATTGATTATTGAGGTATGAAGAGGGAAAGTCAGTGCCCCTATAAGCAAGTTGTGTTCAAAGAAAAGGAGGACCGAATGAGATGGTGTTTCCAACATTATGTTAGTATGGAGGTTATTTATCACGTCCCCATATGTTTTTGGTGTAGGTAGTGTATTGAGAGCTAAGAGTTGATACTCCTCCAGTGAAAGACATTCCATCATATCTTTGAATTATTGATCATTTGGTACATTGGATGTTTGAACAAAAGAACTCGTGGACGCTTGTTTGAAGAGGTAGTGCTTTGTAAGTAAAGCAACATGCCATTTGGCCTATAGGTCATATGACAAAATTTGAATGGATTAGGATAAGTGAGAACCATAAAGGTTTTATCTTCATGTTCATATTTCAAGCACCAGTGTAAGGTGAAAGGGACACACCAGATCCAAGGACATCTTAATAGTATGTTATATTTAAATTCACCTTTTACAAGGTAGAAGGGTTCGTGGAGGAATTTCATGCCTATTTTGATAGGTAGAATTAATATGCATAAGGTGGGAGTGATAGTATCATTGAAAGCACGTAGGACAATAGGTGATTGAGCTATACTAATTTTAGGTAGTTGATTTTTTTTGAAAGTGTGGGATGATATTATGTTGATGTTGGTCCCATTGTTAATCATGACTCTTTTAATGATAGTATCAATGATTTTGGTAGTGACAAACAAGGGGAAAGTCTTGGGCACGAGATCTTGTGGTTATGCAGATAACATCAATTTGAAATAATAAAGACTTGCTAGAGGGGACCACATCTTTGTTTGGTAAGTTAGAAGGTGATGGTTTAGACTTAAGTTTTTTAGTGGAAAGTTTAACTTGGTTTTTTAGTTTCTTTATTTTCTGATTGATAAGTGGGGCAAGATGATTTGTATTTGCTAGGAGGTCATCTCTCTTAAAAATATTTTTGATTACGGCTTGGAGTGCTTTAAAATATTCACTAAGATGTCATAGTATCCTATGATAAGTGAAAATTGTGTCATACTTGCACCAAGAAGGTTTCCACCCATGGGGGTCGAAATATTTGATCGGGGATAGTAATAAGGCCGATGATGGAAGAAGTATATCGATAAGTGTGATATAATATCCTGATGGGATTTTTTGAGATGATGACGAGGTTGTAGGGCCTTGAGTTTCTTTAAATGTCTTAAGAGTATGAGACACATGTAGTGTGTTTGGAATAACATGCTTAGATGGGGTCTTAAGGACGGGTTTGGATCCTAAGATGGTGACTGCGAGTTTTAATGAAGGATGAGGTCCCGAAATGGAGGGAGGTGACATAGAATTATTAGATATGTTTAGAGTTTTCGCAATGGGATTTTATTTTCGAGAACCCCATGAGATAAGATCAGGGATATTGATAGGAGTAGTTGTAGTGGATATTGTTGATTGGTATGTTGTTTGATGTAGGGTATCACCAGTAAGAAGGTCAAAAAGGTCAGTCTGTATGACTGGAACATCTTTTATAGATGTGGATCTTTCAGATGGTGGAAGTTGATATAAAATTTTGATAATGTGAGTAGAGGGATTCTGGGAGCTTGTGGCATTGGTTTGGGCTGCGTTATGAGGTGGGGGATGGTTCGAAAAGGGTTGCTTGAATGTAAATATATGGTTTGGTTGGGAGGTGTATTAGGATTGTCTAACTATAGATCACCTTGGCTGATAAGGTCTTGGAGGATATTTCTAAAGGAACGGAATCTATCAATGTCATGGCCTCGAACCTGGTGGTATTTGCATTAATCTTCTTCTCTGTACAAGAATGGATTAGGAATGGATTCATCGACAATTTGAATAGGAGGAATATTTATAAAATGAGAATCCATGAGCTTATCGAAGTTAGAACTATAATAATATCATAGAGGTGTGTATTTTAAAGGAGGTTAGGATCACTTAGAGTTTGGGTGACTCGTATATGAAGATTTTAGGAAAAACTTCTAAAATAATCTGGTTTAGGGTTTTTAGATCGTAATTCAACTTTATCATCTTCAAGGAATCAAAGTTACAATTTTCTAGCCATGGTAAAGGCTTCATAAAATGTTTCAAATAATTGGATTTTGAGGTTGGATGATATGTGTTTGGCACAAGACTAAGCAAATAGCTCTATCAATTCAGTTTGGGGTAGGGAGAAGGATAAATGATTTATGATTCCTCACCATCTGGTGAAGAAGTCAGGAACCTACTCATCTTCAAATTGTTTGATAAAATACAAGTTGATGATGAATATCTTATGTGTGATATTTATGGAGAAATTTTCTAAGAATTTTTTTTCTAATTATGAGAATGAATAGAGAGAATAGCGAGGAATGTTGTTGTACCAATCAAGAGCGGATCTTGCTAAGAACATTGGGAATGTTCTTAACATGAGGTCTTGATCGTGAGCTATGAGGTAACAAGAGTGATAGAAGGCCCTAAGGTGTTATTGTGGATCTTCCTTGCTATAGAAATTGGTGAATTTCAAAATCTCCCAATGTGGAGGGTATGGTTTGAGAGGAACTCATGGATTGATGGGTTCATTACAAATATGTTCCTAAGAAAACACTTTTTAGGGTCCCATGGTAACAACTTCTAGGATGAAAATTCTACTCATCAAGGCTTACATAGGATCATTTTGTGAGGGTTGGATGTTTGAAGAAGTATTAGCTTTTCCGTACATAAAAGAGTTTGATTATTGATACTGGTGATATAGTAAAAGAGGATTTTGAAAACGGGAGGATTCCTGGTATAGTGTAAGTTTACTTAGAAACTAAGGGTTACAAGGAAGAGTGGATATATTGGTAAGTTTTGGGGATAGAAGTGTTGAGAAGGGGTTTTAAGGTTTGTGGATTTTATTGAAAGGGGTGTAACCATACTGTGGAACACAGGTTATAGATGTTGGTTTTGAAAGGGGACGAGCGCTAGTGATAACAATCATATTGATAGGTGAAAAGGATGTGGGAATAGGTACAACTAAATTTTGGATTGAGGATGTGGATTATTGGGAGATAACAGAATGGGACGTGACCAAAGAACCCGTAAAATGAGGCATACCAAAAGATCATGTCAAGGGAGAAGGATAAGTGGACGCTTCATGACTAACTACATGTGGTGGGATACTCGTATGAACTTGAGTACTAGGGGAACTAGCCGAGGAAGCAGATGATAAGGGTCCTTGCTAGCTACCCGTGTTTTGTGATGAGATAGTATTAAGTTCAAAGCTAGCTACATGGGAAAATGAGATGGATGTGGATGTTTCCATACAACCAGAGGTAGGATAAGGAGTAATTTATTTGATGGATAGTTGATATGTGGGGTCAATGAGTCTGGAGTGGTTATAAGTGATAATAGGTTATGGGGAATGTGGATGGTTCGTGAAGTGAGATAAATGATAAGGGTGATAGAATTAGTGTATAGAATCTCTTCGAAGGTAGGGTATCCACTAGTGAAGAACTATGGGAGAAACATATCAGGGATTTTAGAGGCATCTGATCTAATGTCGGGAGAGTGGTGATTATTGAGTTGTGTCTATGGATTGTCACAATGGTTCTTTAACATATTTATAATGTTATCGATACGAGACTGATTCCTATTTGAAACCAAGAAACAAAAAACATGCAATAGAAGGAAGATATTCGTTTAAAAGAAAAACCACACAATCAACAAGAGAGTTTGACTATCTTGATTGATTAAAAAGATTTGAAAAGAAAAGATGGATTGTAGAAGGTACTAAGAATTATGTTACTAGGGTTGGTTTCAGGAATTTTAAGGTTGGAGTCCTCGATATACCTGAGGGTACGAGAGTCCAAAATTTGTGTTGGTGTTGGTACAAGGCATGATATTAGGGCTACCTCCTCACTTCACGGTCTAACATTGATAAGGGTGATAGGTACTTAGCCGATATAATGCCCAAAATTATTTATACTCGCCTAGAACACCGAGTCAACTTCCCTCTTGGTGATGAAATCTAAGTAGGTATACTTGGAAGGTAGTGTTTAAAATTAAAGTTTCATTGTTTTTTATTTGGTCATGTGCGAGGGGAATTGGTGAATGTAGATTTTAACCCCCACTTAAACTAGATTATTAGGAAAGGATGACAAATGAAAGTTCCTTTTAAGACCCAAAAGGAAGTTTATTTTCAATGCAGATAACACATAGAATGCAATGTTGAAAAGATACTGAAAAGGGAATGAAAATGAGAGAAGAGAGAAATACCTCTATTTTCTAAACACTCCTTTTTATTTTATACTTTCCAGGAAGCCACCAGAGGACTTTGGGATGAAAAGTTAGTTGATATTACAAGAAATAAACAAGAAATATGGATTCTACTTTGGAAATGTAAAATTTCAATCAAAAGGGGATATATAGTCCCACTGGGTGTGCCAGAACGTATTAGTAGATTTTAGTATTCAATTTTATTAAGTGAAACAAACTACTAAAACTTGGAAATAACAGGGTTTAACAATACCTACGTGAATGATGACGAAAGGTAATATACCTAAATGGGCACAAGAAACATCTCTTCTAGAGAAATAAGAACATGCAAACACATAGAAAACTTTGACAAGAAATATATTAGATAATAATGAGGTGAGTTACTTGGTAAAGGATAATCCCAGGAACCAAAGGGCTTCCTTTTAATGATGTCAACTCACTTTTTGACAATTAAGATAGAAATAATTATAAAAATATAGATAATATCATATAATACAGATAACAAGCTTTTGATGTGTAATGTATGGATTTCGGGACTCAATCAACATCTTCAATGATAGGCCAGGGAGGGTTAAAAATGTTTTCCCAATAGAGATTGTCCTCATCACTCTGTTCGAGGAGAACTTCTAACTATTCAATGATGTTATCCAGGTTAGGTGTGAGGATGATGTTGTAGATACTAAGCTTATAGTCAATGTTAGATTGCTCCTAAAAAAATGGTTGGAATACAATTGGTAGGTTGAAAATGGTGTTTGGTTCATAAGTTTCTCTTGGAAGGGTCATCTAATAGAAACATAAGATTACAATCAATAAATGGTTAGCCATGATTATAGAATATCATGAAAATATGTCAAATTTATCAAGAATATAAAATATGAGGATTTTTTAGCAGGGATCGACATCGATCTAATGGATCGGTGCCAATATGGGTGATCAATGTTGATTAATGTCAAAAGTGAGTTAATTCAAAATATGTTTGTAAAGCCTATGTTTGCGAATGGAGGATTGAATAATTTTCGAATGTAAATACTTGGATTAATGTGATTAAATTTGAGAGGAGAAGATCACTAATTTGAATAAAAAACATACCTTGGATGTGGAGGAACTTTGGATGAATGTATGTGGAGAAATATTTCTCCAAAGGGAGTATAAAACAATAAGAGGTTCTGACAACTTCACGTCTCATTTAATGCACGAAATCAAAGATCTTGGGCATGTCACCTATGAGCTTGGAGGTTGGGTGTTTCTATTAATTTTAGAATCCTTGGGAAAAGGCATGGGTTGATTTTTATTGGATCTATGTCATTTCAACATATATGTACCGATTGGCACCAATTGCAGGAAACTACATCGATTTATGTCAAATTTGAGGAAAATGGTTGAATTTGGTTTCAACCATTTCCTTTTGTGGGGTTTTCAGTTTTATAGTGGTCCCAGGTTGTTTTGAGCTCTTGGAGGGGGTTTTTAGGAGGTTAGATTGTTTGGTTTATTTTTATTTATTTATTTTACTTTGTTTTGTGGTTGAGTGGTAGAATGGGCATTAATAGGGGTGGTAGTAGACATGGTTGACTATCAGACAATTTTTACTTGGGGGCCAAATCTATTGGAACAAGTGTATAGGGAGTTGTGGGAGTGGTCAATGGGGAGGAGATATGGATTTGATGTGAATTTCATTTTACATTTTTGGGAATACGAGCATATCAAAGTGATCTAGTTGCATGGTATTCCTTCAGCTAGATGGTATGACAGGGTTTTCTATGTTGAGTTTTTTAGATGGGGGATTACTTTTTCCTGGGATATAATATCTCATAGTTTAGAGTAATGTGTGGGGTTGTTGAATGGGTTAGGAGCTGATGATGTAGTGTTAAGGCCATATGTGAGCTTCCTTGTATAGCCCGGAGAGGAGGATGAGTTGTGGATGATGCATCAAGAGATATGGATATAAGGATGGAGGGAAAATATGGTGAAGGTAGTATAATTTGGGTGGGTATGGCATAAGTTCATCCTGGAACAGGATGTACTAGAAAATCCTATCATCTATGGGAAAGTGGAGGGAGATAATAGAGTTACTTGATGCATAGGTGAGGGACATTCAGGAGATGACAAAGGCGGAGGTATTGTCAATTGGGATAGATGATGTCGGGGTGACACCCATGTATGCGACTTGGTGGCAGGGGAAGATGCTAGCATGAGGGGATATGATTACAAGGGAATGGTAAGAATTAGGAGAGAATGATGTGGATATGGGGAAGGTGGTTAAGGGGAAGGTAAGAGGGGGTTCAAATGTGAAGTTGGAGAGACTGAAGTAGTTTCTAGTTGAAAGGGATGGTCGAGTGTCTTCCTTAGAGGGTGAGGTGGTGAGGCTGATGGGGGTGTTGGGGGAGAAAGATGAGCAATTTACGCCTCTAGAGATGGATTTGGGACATGTTCGGTAGGATCAAGACCGATACCATTTTCATCGTGAGCTATTGAGAGAGCAGTTTGGTGTGACTAGGAGTACATTGGTAGTGTCGGGGCTGACTAGATCAGGAGTGGGAGTGTAGGAAAAGGAAAGAGTATCTGGATGAGTGGATGGAATTGCATATGGAGGTGAGATGGGGGAACCTAGGATGGTGAGCATGGCTCAATACCAAGACTTACGAGAGGAGATGAGATACTATGAGGGGTTGGTAGGGGAGAGGCTCCCAAAAAATCCTCACTATGCATAGTATATGGCAAACCAGTGATAAGCATCTTAGTGGGGTCCTATGTCTAGCATGGGGAGTATTGGCTGACCTAGGAGGGAGCCCAAGGGTATATCATGGGGTCTAGGATTACTGGATGTACATTTCAATATGTGATTATTGTATGGGCCATGGAGCCTAATTCTTGATGTACATCTATTTTTGACATATATATATATATATATGATTTTTTTCTTATATGGATGTGAAAATGTGTCTTCATAACATGATTTTTATGTTTTATATGAGCTTATGTGGATAGATTTAGATATGGTTATGGTATAGTTGCATGATGTGATTATTTAATTGTTCATTGTGGTGGATATTAGATGTGATTATATTGTTTGGATGTTGATTTTTGTCATCACCAAATCATTGCACCCCCAAATGACCAAGTGATGAATAGGTTATTTGATGTGATTGGGTAACATGGGATCACCTCTCAAGCTGTGGGACTTGTGGGCTTGAGGTGAACCTCTAGAGAAGGCCAACTTCCTCTTCCTAAACTAAGCACTACACTACTCCTAATGCAATAAAAAAACTAACTAGACCTATACTAACATTTCTAGGGGATTAGGGAGAAATATTTTCAAGAAATAAAACCTAAATTAGAAGTGGTGATGTACTACGAAAGGGGTTTGGTAGAAAAAAAACTGGCTTGCCAATGAAAAAAGATGACCATGAGAAGGACAAAGATACATCACAGACTCAATTTACATACAATGCTTCATTCCTTGATAAACACAATGACATCCAAAAACTGCAATTAGCACTAAGGTTGCACAATACACCTAAAAACATGAGAAAGGAAAAAGGAAAAAAATAATTGATGCAAGGATAGATAATTAGCCACAAAACATAATTTTGATTATTCCAAGCACTTGCATAGTGCACCATTATAACAGGGAAAGGAAAAAGTTGTCATTATAATTTTCAGAAGAAGGGCTTGAGAGCCCGCAAATTCACAACAGCTTAGGTTGTGAAGAGAGGGGAATCTTTGAAAAATGTCTAACTCCCTTTTGGAATAAGCACCCCTTCACAATTTATAACACTTGCACATCTGAGGAGAGAAAAAAGGAGAAAGTCATAAAAACTAGGAAAGATTGTAGTAGAACAGATCAACCATGCTTGCCTCATTAATTGCAACTCCATATTCCTAGCACTGTTCACAAAATGAGTAAATATTGGAATTTTGGGACACCAAAACCTTTGAAAATCTATTTCCTAATAATTCCATTGCGTAGCTCTCACTCTCCCGATTCCAACAACTAAAATTTTGTGGAAAATGAACAATCAAAGAGAAAGATATGGCTTCTTGAGTAAAAGTTACTATTTGGGCATCCCAGACGTTGTGCTCAACCATCTCGCTGAGTCAAAAAATGGCTCGGTGAGTTACTTTCATACTCAGTGAGTTCCATGTTTTATATTTGCATCGTGGGATTTCACCGCCTTGTTTCTACACATGTTGACTAACTCGGCATTCCATGTTGATATTTATATATTTGGGCGGGTTCCTTTGTTTATTTTGCACACTTCATATTTAAACTCAAACAAGCCCCTTTGCAAGTTTATCGGCATCACCCACCGATTTCTCCTTTTAACTCGACACGTACTTAGGCATATTATTTTTTTGCTCCACTTTACTGATTACAAACCCCTAAACCTCATGTGTTATGATGAAAAAGCTTACCTGGGAGCAGTTATCAAAGGTAAGGCAAGGATTTTAGTGGCTCAGTTGAGGACCGGATCACATCATCTTCGTTGTGAAACTAGTAGATGGACTATTCCCAAAGAGGATTGGGAAAGGAAAATTTGTCTTTTTTGTGGCAAAGGGGTTGTTGAAATAGAATGGAATTTCATTATGGAATGTTCAGCATATGATGATATCCGTATCCAGTACGAAATCAAATTAAAAGTGGATAACTTAAATGAGTTATTTGCATAAACAAAACTTCAAAAGATTGTTGGTTTAGTGCTCAAGATTCACAGTAGGAGAGTTGATATGGAAAAGAGTCTGAATACTACTTAATGTGTCGGTTTCGTTTGGTCCCATAGACTCTTCAGTCTCGTGGACATCATTAAAATCTCTCATTTCATTCATACAGGTAATCGCCATGTATTTATGCCAACAACCACCTCTCCTTTCACTTTGGCTAATGGCTTGACCTCGCCACATACTCCATTGACCCCCATGATGACTTGACTCCTAAACATTGTGCCACGTCTATCTCTAAATTCACACCTTTGCAATGGATAACTGAGCCAACATGGCTCATTTTATGAATTCCTCCACGTTTTCTTGTCTAAACACCTCAATGACTCTTTTTAAGCGGAAACCATATACATCAATCCTCGGAGGACACCTCACCGTGTTAACCAACCGATTTCCCAACCTTTGCATGAACCCCCAAACACTTTTGGATTCTAATCCACCATCTTGCACCACTTGGCGAGCTTGAATGTCCAAAACCACAACGCGTTTTAACCCCGAAACGAGTTCTAAAATTGCACTCATCTGAATTTCGACTCGGTCAAAAACCCAAAACAAGCTAACTCCGAAACCTGAAGTCCAAATTTAAGACTTCGGGGTTCGGAAGTTGGCTCGCTCTTCTGCATGCAATCACCAAAATGGCTCGACCTTTGAACCCATGTTCTCCAAAATCCTAAAAACATTCTAGATCTGAATTCATTCTCCAGAGGACATAGCCGAGAGCTTCGAAACTTCTTCCACCCTTCAACACTCCCGAACAGAGCTCCATCTTCGTTTATTCTCAGCGAGCTCACTTCTCCACGACTCGACATCCAAATGCTGATATGCCGAGCGACTTGGTCTCCTGTTCAAGTAACTCGCTGCAACTTAGAAGACTCGTCTTGAGTCTACTTTTGTCAAATGACATTCATGCTTATTCCATTGTAATACTCAGAGATCCTTATGGTATCGGATCATCCTTTGCACTGACCAACTCGGCTAGAGCCATAAAACGGCTCAGCGAGTTAATCTGTCTCATCTCCATGCCAAATCTAGCAACCATTTCCACAAGCCCGCTGCATCATCTTCGCCAAGATATTCCTTTTGATCCATACACCAACTCCCAGTTGTGTCGAACCTTGAGCTCCCGACACTAGAAACCCTTGTCACGAACCACGTTAACATGTTGACAACTGATCTACCTAAGCTGTTTTATGGCTCTCGTATTATGAGTTTGAATTCCACACAACTCAGACATGTTGATCTGATTTCCATGAGTTTCCTCTAACTCTTTCACCAAGTTGATCTGCGTTATTTCTCCTCCAATATCAGATCCTCCATGTTAAATTGGATTCAATGTTTGGGCAATTTGCTGCATAGTTCCACAGAGTTGATGAAGATCCTGACTCCAAACTCCAATCCGGCTCTAATGATCTCAATGAGCTTTATGGCCTAGCTTGACAATGAGCTCACCCCCACAACAGCTCGCCATAATACTGTGACTCAGATTTGCAAGCCCAAGCCCAACCCTCTGATCTTTCCCATTTTTGTCGACCCATGTATGGCCTCGAACAATCTCCAAGCTCATTGATTTGGTGAAATAGCTTGCCTTCCCATTACCTTGAGGTTTCGAAAATATCTCACAAAATTCAAGTTTGATGAGAGTGCTTAACCATAGCCCCAAGTCTATCACATAAAGGAACACTTGCTGACACAATTTTTATGTAGTTAAGATTTGTTCTATAATCCCGTGACGACCAATACTTCTTGTCTCAAGAAATGCTTCTTCAATCGCCACAAGTGGTGTAGGTAAAGTCTACAAACGATTCTCAATGGGAAGGTTATGCACGTAACCTCACTTTCTACTTGAAACTAAAAATTACTTTGAATCCAAAAACTCAAGCTCAATATCATAAAGAAATCAAGATATGGTAGCCCAAACACCTTATAGCGTACTATACACAATTTCAAAGTAAAAGTATGGAGGGCCTTGCCCAAACTCTTTAAGATTTCTCTGTTGACTCACTCTCTGAACCGTCTGATGCTGTGAATAAACACTCATTGTGTGAACTTGATTTCTTCAATAACTCATAGGTCAAGATGGATTCAAAAATTGTAGTCTCGTTCGATGAACCAACTTCATGAATTTCTCCATGAAGAAATTTTCCTCTCCCAAGGTGTAATTTACCACTGTTGTCCATTTTTTCCCAAGTGGGAAAAAAATGGATAACAATTTCATTGATTTGGTATATATAATGATGGTTGAGATGTGTTTGTGAGTTGCATTTGATTGAGTGTTAGTATGTATGTGATGGTAATTTCAATGGTAACACACTTGCAACCCTAACTAGTGGTAACATATAACTAACAATGGTTAGTCGATTTTAAGGTTGTACATGATTGATTTAAGATGATTTGAGATACGTTATCTACTTTTGTCCAATATGTTCAGGAGTTGCACATATCTTTTATGGGTAACTGTGTTCTCCTTAGAGGTTATAGGATATACCCCAGGTTTGTTTGGTTTAATATTGTGCAGGATGATCAATGTGGGAAATCAACATCTTTAAGGGAAATTCAATTGATACAAGAATATTTCCTAGGATAATAAAAGATTTTAAACATGTTTAGAAATTTGATCAATGTATGGATCTTTCAATTAATCATTGTATGTATGATTTTTTGAGATATGAGTAGCCATCCTTTAAGGGGATGGTCTACGATAATATTTTAATTTTTTGGTGATATCTAATATTTTTTAAAGGTGTCTTTCAAGGGAGCATTCTATAAGATGTTTATCATCCCATAGTAATTTTGATTCTTTTAGCTGAGGGTGGGATGAAGAGGCCATCTGAGGAGGGTGAGTTTGATATACAAGATAGCATGTGTATTCTTATCATGTATTTTTTGATGGATAGGATGAAGTAGAGGAGTAATGATTACGGGGTCCCTTATTTTGAAGGGGAATTTTCCAAGTGGAATATTCTATGAGAAGGGATGTGGTGCCCACATAATTCCAAATTATTACTTAGGTAAGTGGTTTTAGTGGAGGATCTTAGCTAGAATAAGGTCTTGTATGTAGACATGTTAACAGTAGATGGGTTGCAAATGTGAGGCATTAAGAGGACCCTTTTCAGGTTTACCATCAAGAGAGGATAAACGATAGGCCTTAAATCCATAGTTGTGAGTGATGATGTATGGTCCAAGACAATTTGGAGCAAACTTCCAACGTTTACTCTTTTCCATATTTGTGATGTGTTTATTTTCTTTATGGATAAGATCACCAATATTAAATTCACATTATTTGATATGTCTATTATATTATTGTTTGATTCATTCTTGATATATATTGATATGTTCAAGGGCGGTTAGTTGGGGTTGATCTAACAATTCAAGTTGTGATAGGTGTTCTTGATGGTATTCTTCCACAAGGATGAAATATTTAAGACAAAAGTGTAAGGATGGAATCTAGACTTTGAATGGGAGAAAAACTTTGGTGTCATAGACTAGAGAAAAAGAGGAAGCACCTGTAGGAGTTCAAATTCTAGTCTGATAGGCCCATAATGCAAAGGGAATTTGAAGGTGTCAATCTTTACCAGCCTAGTCAACAATTTTGGTAAAGATATTTTAAAGGGTTTGTTGGCGAGAAAATTTTTCTGGTAGACAAATTGTTGGGTATCCATTGATCCGAAAATGGTACTTTTTTTGGGTACTTTTAAAATTTCTAGATACTAAGGAACTTAACATCAAATTATTGGTCCAATTAACCAAAAATTGATCAATTCCTTTTAATATATAAACCTTAGTCTGATTATCAATCACAACGCTGAAATGTGCATCCAACTGTAAATTATGGATTATGGAAATTGAAATGTAAATATTAAGTCCATTTTCCCTTTTTTAATGAATGGTTACTTAATCAAAATAATTAAAATCTAATACTAATTTTTTATCTGATCAAAATCTTCATCCACAAACTGAAATCAAATCCACAACACAAGATTGATAACGGACTTCACTTGAAGGCTACGTCTCTAGATTCTTGAAAAGAGAATCGATCTATTAAACAACCAGTGAAGTACAATAACCCTTCAATAATGTCTAAATAGATAAAAACCTAAAAATGAGATGATCAAAGACATTGTAAACTCTGGAATTTACCAGAAATCGTTTCCAAAATGATCCATGACTCCTACAGTGCTTCCATAGTGTGATCCCCTTGCAAATGTGATTGAAAAATGAATATAACTGGAGATTTATAAATACTACATGAAAAAAATTATATATATGGAAATATTATAAAAATATGAACAAATTCCCTTTTTACTCCATGGCCTGGTTCGGACCAGAAGTACTTGGAAAAATCAGATCTTTGTCTGCTCCTTGTGCCCATTATGTGAAACTGTGATGGAAAATCACCTACATAGTAACATCTATAGAACTTCATGTAACAAAAGTTACATTTCTGTAAATCTCTCAGAATTATTAACAACTTTTATTTTTACACCATGGAAAAATTCGGGCCAGAAGTGCCTCAAAAGTGGTGATCTATGCAAACTGGTCCTTTATTATCCATCCACAGACCTACCAAAAACTCCCTTTAAATACAAGTGATCTCATATTATATCACTTCCTAAGAAGTGGTGTGTTAGTAAGGTTGATAAACATTTTGGTGCAGGTCAAGGGTTCAAATCCCCCTTCCATAGGTTTAGGCATCCAATTTAGCCATTGACCCCACATATGGTGGGAAAGGGATAGGATAAGCCTTTAAATGACTTTTGGCCAACAAAATCCTCCTTATCCCATGGGATTTAAGATTATTCACGTGGAATAGATTAAATTGAATATTATTATTATTATTATTTAAATCCAAAAGCACCACAAACATGCCAGTGTCATGCCCAGAATATGCCATTTGTCCATGTCAGATTGTGCCACGTCATCACTCAACCACAACTTTTACTATGCATATCTTTCGCATACGGACTTGGATTTAGTCCGTTCACAATGTGCCAAAAATCTCGTGTCAGGATCTACACCATAGAAAAGTTTTAAAGAGATTCCAAAATAATCAATTTTCTATTTTTACCAGATTTGACCACTTGTTGACTAAACTTTGACCAACAATATCTTTTGCATACTAGCTCCATTTCTAGAGTTCTGCATACTGTCAGAAAGGTCTCAAAACACTCTGTAGTGTGGTAATGGGTTAGGGAGGTTTAGGAAAAATCCAATACCTAAAAAATCTTCTAGATCACTCCTCCTAACTGGGAATGCTTTGAAAAGATTTGGTCAATCACACAATACAATTTTATTAGTTTTGAGAGAGATATTTATACAGATATTCATCCCAAAAAATATGGGATCTAATCCCTATCCTTATCCTCCCACAAATCACTCCAAACCGTACAAACAAATAACTAAAACTCACACTAACTACCCATTTATTTACCTCACGGTATATTACTAATTACCATGGAAACTCTAATTTCCCAACATTCCCTCCCTTAGAGTTGACATGGGTAGATACAACACACAAACAATTATAAAAGATAATCCTCGTCGCTTGAACAATATTCAACATTGGCATGTGTGTTTTTTTCTTTAGTATCATCTTCTTCAGTAGCCAAGGCCTTGTCATATAGTTTTCCATCAAGTAGATCTTTTGCTCTTTGCATGCAGTTGAGAACAACATGTCCTGGCTTCCTACGATAAAAACATATGTAGTTTTTGATATGTTTTGATTTTTTATAGGAACTAATTTATTGACTAGCTAATGTTGTTTCTTCTTCTACATCATCCTTGCTTCCCGTATCGAGTAGCGTTGCTATTATGCTCTCTAAGCTTGGATTTAGTTTACTCAAAGTAAACACCATATTTGACATACTTTTGGGCATGTTGTTAAGTAATATGGCCTTTGCATCATTGGGTTTTATCTTTTCATTAATGTCATCTAGTTGAGCCATTAGAGAGTGGAACTTGCTGATATGAGATACAATATCTCCTCCTTCCATTTTTAATCCATACAACTTCTGCTTCATAGTTATCTCTGCATTGTCAGCTTGTGATCCAAATAATTGATTCAATCCTTCCCATATTTCTTTGGATGATTTTGTGAAATCCACATGATGTAGATATGGTTTGGATAATCCCAGTCCAATAATGGCCAAAGCTTTCTTATCTTTGACTTTCCATTTTTGGAGTGCATCTACATCTATTGGCACAACCGATCCTCCATCAACAATGTCCCAAAGATCCTTTTCAATCAGCAACAATTGGATTTGGATCCGCCATGTATGGAAATCCTTTCCATTGAATTTTTCTATCTGGTTCATTTTGTCCATTTTTAACCCTCCCTCAAAATAAACTAAGTGGACGTCAGTTTCAACCGAAAATGTGTCCTTACAAGATCTTTACACACAAATACAAATACCAGCAAAAAAGAAAGTAATCTTTAATTAATTTCTAAAAAATTAAAAGAGAAATAAATTGATAAGATCGAGTAAGCTGAAGAAATGAAAAAAATAGAGAAGACGGAAAGTTGCTGTCAGCATGGGAGAGAAACAAAAAAAACGCCAAGAGATCAGATTCTTCATGTGACTGTAGTCAAGATCCTGCACAACAGATGTGGAGAGACCAAGTGGAAAGATTAAATTAACTTGCAGTTAAGATGCCGTCTCTTCCTAGCAAAAACGCCTCTACTGCAATAGAAAAATGATTTTGGCAAAATCTTTATGCCTCTGACAGATTTAAGAGCCAATCAAATGCGTAGGAGACAGCTTCACATGGGGCTCCAAACAAACTTTGTCTCTTCTTTGATTGACATGGAGGATGAACCAAGGTGCAAGACACAGATGCAGATCTGCAAAGGTGGATTTCCCAAACTCACAGTAATCCAAACCGAATCACACATGCAGATCAGTGAAAAACTGATGATCCCAAAAAAAACAAATAAAAAAATCCATGTATGAATAAAAAATCTGAAATGCCAACCAAAAAATGCAGTGGTCTACACTACATTCTTTGTTGACAAAAGAATGGTCTATCTGATGTGAGCTTTTGCACGTGGTCCTCACTGCTTCGCTCTAATGCAAACTATGAACAAGACCAAAACAAAAAAACTAGAACAGTAACCTACTCTGATACCAATTGAAAATATTTGGTCGATCACACAATACAATTCTATTAGTTTTGAGAGAGATATTTAGACATATATTCATCCCACAAAATATGGGATCTAATCCCTATCCTTATCCTCCCACAAATCACTCCAAATCGTACAAACAAATAACTAAAACTCACACAAACTACCCATTTATTTACCTCATGGTATATTACTAATTACCATGGAAAATCTAATTTCCCAACATGATTTTTGTCCACAAAAAGTTGTGTATCAACCCATCAACATGCTAACTCTTCCTGAAATTGCACAAACACATACATGAACCCGAAAAAGCATTATAGGTTAATAAAATTCAAATAGTTGATTAGCTAGTCACATAACCGATCAGATAATAACACTCATTTAAGCTAGTGTCCAACTGAAACACTGCAACCCTGCCAACTCTGTACACAACTGTGAACTGTCAAATCCCCTATATGCCCTATAATGCCATCACAAACAATTGACCATTTAATAACACCCAATTAAGCTAGTGTTCAATTGGCACTTTGTGATACAACCAATTACTTAAGTTACAATTCCATAACATAGATCAGTATACTAGACATCTAAATGGCCCACAATTAGGCTAGTGTCCCCTATCCATTTGAAACTGTAACAATGCAAATATTCACTATCCAGTATAGTTAGACCATCAATGCCAAAATAGCTATAGTCACAAAACTGAATCCACGTGAATTTTCCCAAAACACTATAATGCCATAAAAAATAATAAGTCAGATAATAACACCCATCTATAATGGAAGCTAGTGTTCAATTGACATATATGATTATGCCGATTACAACTGCAAATATTCACTATCGAAAATAATTAAACCATCAACCCCCCCAAAATGGCTATAGTCAAAATCTGAATCAACATGAATATGCAAATTCTATCCATACACATTGAACTGTAAATGGATAACTCAAACTGTAACTGTGCTTACCCAAAATGGTGAACTGTTCAATGTTATAAATGATCACCATGCATATCTGCACACTAGTTTGTTAGTGCAAATAATGTACTCTTCAATTGTAACTACACAGAGTAGTCACAAATAAACACCCTAAAAATAAGGGTAGTCATGAATATGTAATTTCCCTATATAGACACAATAGATTTGTATATTACTTATAAAATCAAAACGGTGTCACAAATTTTCACAATGACATTTAGCCAACAAATACTAAATGCATTTCTAAAAATAGACATTCCCACATGCCCACTGAAACTGCATCCTTCTACTAAAAATAGAAAATGGTACATTGTCATCCTTAACAAGTAAGAAGTTAAATCTGAGCATTTTAAACATGTCTCCCAGATCCTCTTATAGGTGACCCATATTCCAATGTCAAGGTAATTAAAAACCATGTGAATTAATCCTTCATCATACACCAGAAATCCACAAACCCTAAATAGTTTTGCATGATTTTCAACAAATACTACATTGGAAAAATAAATGTATCCAACTCACATGAGCCTACATTCTCCATATCAACTGAACGGACTCATTAGTGGATTCTAAAATGGACAACTTAAAAAGGTTGATTTAAAAACTGTGGTTCAAAATTTCTTTTTACAAAAATATCCAACTTGTCTTACCATACTATGGATAGTTTGTTAGAAAAAGTTTCCATCAATCATCAATCTGATGCCTCATCTAACACACCTATAACTACCAATCATGCACCTGTACATGTTCAACCACTAAACTCAACTACACCAACTGAAGCAATCATTGTCAAATCAGATTAAAACTAGAAGTAAAATATCGATCTAGAACTAGCTCTGATACTAAACTTGATCCGAAAATGGTACTTTTTTCGTACTTTTAAAATTTTTGGATATTAAAGAACTGAACATCAAATTATTGGTCCAATTACCACAAATTTGATTAATTCCTTGTAATATATATACCTTAGTTTGATTATCAATTACAACACTGAAATGTGCATCTAAATGTAAATTGTGGATTATGGATATTGAAATGTAAATCTTAAGTCCATTTTACCTTTTTTAATGAATGGTTGCTTAATCAAAATAATCAAAATATAATACTAATTTTTATTTGATCAAAAGCCTCATCCACAAAATGAAATCAAATCCACAACACAAGATTGATAACAGAGTTCACCTGTAGGCTACGTCTCCAGATTCTCGAAAAGAGAATCAATCTATTAAACGACCAATGAAGTAAAACATCTCTTCAATAATGTCTAAACAGATCAAAACCATCAAATGAGATGATCAAATACATTGTAAACTCTGCAATTTACTAGAAATTGTTCCCAAAATGATCCATGACTCATATAGTGTTTCCACAGTGTGATCCCCTTGCAAATGTGACTAAAAATGCCTACAACTAGATATTTATAAACACTACATGAAAAAAATTATATATATGGAAAGATTATAAAAATATGAACTTCCCTTTTTACTCCATGGCCTAGTTTGGACCAAAATTACTTGGAAAAATCACATCTTTGTCTGTTCCTCGTGCCCATTCTGTGAAATTGTGATGGAAACTCACCTAAATAGGAACATATACAAAACTTCATGTAACAAAAGTTACATTTATGGAAATCTCTCAAAATTCTTAACAAACTTTCTTTTTACACCATGGCAAAATTCGGACCAGAAGTTCCTCAAAAGTGGCGATCTTTGCAAACTAGTCCTTCGTTGTCCATCCACAGACCTACCAAAAAGTCCCTTTAAATAAAAATGATCTCATGAGATATCACTTCCTAAGAAGTGGCATGTTGGTAAGGCTGATAAAAATTTTGGCGCAGGTTAAGGGTTCGAATCCCTCTTCCATAGGTTTAGGTGTCCAATTTAGCCATTGACCCCACATATGGTGGAAAAGGGATATGATAAGCCTTTAAATGACTTTTGGCCAACAAAATCCTCCTTATCCCATGGGATTTAGGATTATTCAGGTGGAATGGATTAAATTGAATATTATTATTATTTTTTAAAACTAAAACCACCACAAATCTACCAAGTGTCATGCCCAGAATACGCCATTTGTCCACGTCACATTGTGTCACATCATCATTTGACCACAACTTTGACTATGCATATCTTTCACATACAGACTTGGATTTCGTCCGTTAAAAATGTGCCAGAAAGATTTCGTCAAGATCTATGCTATATGACTTATTTATAGAGATTCCAAGATTATCACTTTTCAAGTTTGACCAGATTTGACCACCTGTTGACCAAACTTTGACCAATGGTATCTTTTGCATACGAGCTCCATTTCTTGAGTTCTGCATACCGTCAGAAAGGTATCAAAACAGTGTGTAGTGTGGTAATGGTTTAGGTGGGTTTAGGAAAAATCCAACACTTAAAAAATACTCTGGATCATCCATCCAACACTTTGGGACTTTATGTCCCTATGATTAGATGGTGCAACTCCATTTATTGTGAATGAACGAAAAGATAATTTTTTTGATGGTTGAGAGGTCAGGGATCCAACAAGAAAGCTCCATTGTACCCGTGGAAAATTCTTGCAATGGATTGCAAGGGAGGAGTTTTATGAATGATGGGGTAGAGGAAGTGAGAAATTAGGAAAGGGAGGATTAGCTCTATAATTAGAAAATAAGATTATTGCCAAAGATCATAAAAAGTATCACATTCACAACTTATATGAAAGAAACAACTATGCTTAGAATATCAACGATGAGAGGAAACCATGCACACAAAGTTGCACACATTCATGCATCATGAAAATAAGAAACTCTTTCTTTTTTGGCATATTCATAAGTTGTACAATGCGAGAGAATGGAGGAAAATAGAAGAAGGCTATCTCTTTTTCCTTGCTAAAATAGACCTCTCTCTTTAGTACAATAAATTGACAAACCTTAAGAATGAGGGTGTCATTACATTAAATAGACTTTAGAATGACTCTTCACCTACCCCCCACATGACCTTTCATTTGTCCTCACAACTTGTGACTTTTGACATTCCTAGGAAAGAGCATTACGTTACCTTTTATTAATTAAGGGAAACTTATTACATATTGGACTATAGTCACCTTAATTAATAGGATGAACATCATGATTTATCATAACGAAGAATTCACAAGAGGGAGGGAGAGAAGAGGAGGAAGAATGAAGAGAGAAAGGGGAAAATTCTCCATAGCATGAATAGGGATAATTCTACCTTTGATGAAGAACTTGTCGATGACAATGATGCATAGACACCCTGGACCGCGAAATGAGTGTTTAGAAACACTGTTTCAATACCTCCCAATGTGAGCTCGGGCTGAACATGGGAAATTCTCCCAATGATCCTCCTTGATAATTGTTTAAAAAACCTCTTTATCTCATTGATATCACCTTGACCGTATCACTTTGAATAACCCAACTCCTCAAGTGATGAAGATGGATCCACCCACTACACCCTACGATGCTTTATTATGCTTTTAAACAAAATTGAACTCAGGATGATGCTTCTAGGACCCTTATGAAGTTCTCATTCCTCTGTTTGATCCATGAGGTCATCTTACTGTCCCACAGAGAATCCAACAAGTGAAAAAATGAGTGAAAATAGGGTCATTTGCAACTTTCTGCACTCAAAAATGATACTTTCTATTTTTAGAATGTGAGACCATGTCCTGATATTTTGGGACATATCACCTGTTGCCCCCCCAATTTCACCTTCTAAACCTCCTGGCACATTCCATCCTCTTCTATTACTAATGCATTGCTATTTTTAGCTTGTTGCTTTTCTTGGATAGGTTATTTTGGGAAATTTGTTGTTTTTGGCTTGTTTACCATTTTACACCTTTCATGATTGTCCTGAGTGATCAAACTTGTAATTTAGGATAATTACTATTTTTAGCATGAAAAAGAGCACGAATATGCTATTTTTAATAAGTGGAAAAAAATTCCTCAGTTTGTGATAAGAATGAATTTTTTTTATTCTTCTCTTCATCGTTGTTTCGTGCTCTAAACATCACTTTGTTTCACTCACTGGAAAGCTCAGAAATAAAAAATGAATTTTTTTCCTAGTGAGATCTTCGGGCATGGAGCTACCATGACAACAAGTAATTAGGTCACCAAGATTTTTGACAGGGTCTTTTTCCACCTCCGAGTGCAATGAAACAAACTCCATCAAGATAGGTTTTTCTCCTAGTGTTTGTGTGCAAAAGTTTAGCTTCACCCGCTCTCCGGATGAATGGGAAATTGAGGAAGAGGAAGCTAGGGCACAATTTTTAATTTTTCTACCATTAATAATTTGAGGCATTTTTGAATTTTTTAATTTTTCAGCATGGAGGTGCCTGGGAGAGGAATAGATGGCCAAATTTTAATGGGAATTTGACTCGTGGTTTGTGAGATACGAGCACTTCACTGTTCCCACTCATGGAAGCTTCTGGCAAAATTTTGGCATGGTGATGGCTAAAAAAACAACATTTTTAGTGTGATAGCAGAAATGGAAGATGAGGAATGAACTTTCAAGGAGAAATGGATGTGATGGAAACAACAAAAATGGAGGATAAAAATATTTCTAACAGTTGATGGTTTGAGCAGGCATGCACGGGAAGAAGTAGAAACAACAAGGAAAGTTAAAGAACTCAGTTTTTTCACAAACTTTGCATGAGCACACTTTTTTGTCCCAAGCGTACCAAAATTTTGGGACAATTTTTGAAAAAAAAATCTCCTCCCTCATTGGTCCAAGTGGCATTCAGTGATTTCTTGTTGTGAAAACGTGAGAAAAGCACTTAAAACACCCATGGGCTAAAACTGGGTCATGTGGGTTACCTAGGAAGGGGATGAGTAGGGACAAAGAAAAGTGTCCCAAAATGCACCCCTCTCTCATTGGTCCAAGTGGCAGATTGTGATTTTTTGAGGCGAAGAGGTGACAGGGCTAGACAAATGGTGCACTGGGGCTTAACTGGGCTATTTGGGCTCAAAGGAGGTCATATCATGGTCCAAGGGCTATGTGGGGACTGGGTGCACATTTTTGTCCCAAAAATCCTAAATTTTTGGGATGCTTGGTGTAAAAAAGTGTGCATCTGGGCTTGACATGTGTCCGCCCAGAAATTTGACTAACTCCTTGATCTTACCTTGGGGAACAACTTGATGGAGGCGTAACTTGGGCGTACAAAGGTATTTTATTCCACTTATTTATATGAAATTGACTATAAATAGCCTTTTTAAGAAAATGGGATGTGTCTCATACCTTTATTATTCCTACAACGTCCTAACAATACGATTTTCTTTCAGGATCATAGGTTGTGCATGTTGAAATGAGACTGTGGGAAGAAATTCTTGTGTCTTGTGAAAGATATGAAACCACCATTCTATAGGGATCTGAAATACCCTTCCAAATATGTTATTTTATCTTTAAATTTTCATGGAGTTCTTGGAATCACTTCCCAAAGATTAGGGGATGTTTGTACACTACAAGATATTTCACCCTCCAAGACCCACTTTTGTTGAAATTGTCCCAAAACCTCTTAAACTTCTCAGAATCTTGCAAAATAAGTTGTAAAAAATTATTATCTTTCTAATACACCTCCTTTATGATTTTTATCCTTTCTTTCCACTCTTAGGGATGCACACCGGCCTTATGAATACCAACAAGTAACCTTTCTTAAGCTTATCAAAGAGCCTTTCTCAAAGGATCTTGTCTTAGAAGTGCTTGAATGGACTTGATATTCCTAAATAACGAATGGAAAAGGTTTACACAACACATATGACCACTTGGAAGGATGGGATAAGACTGATACAAGGGTTAGGATGGTTTGGAGGAGGGCTCGAGATGACTTCAAGTAAAAATATTCACAGTTGGGTATGGTTTTCATGCTTTCAAGATTGAAATGTGCTCTTGCAAAAACTCATGACAATAACTAGCTCTGAGTTGGGGTTATGTTTTGGATTGTAAAAAGTATATAGAATATTTTACAGTGAAATCAGAGACAAAAACCAAATAACCAAGAAAGATATTCAATATTCTTCGGTGTATTCAACATACAATAGATTGGCTATTATATAGCCATGGAAGTAGATAAACAAATTCCTCGTAAATAGGAATGAATGTCCTGGAATAGACATCGATAACATATACAACAAATGATAACGATGATAAGGTTAGAATGAATGGACTGGGAGTGAGAGCAGGAGCAGGAGTGAGGAGGTTTTCAAAAACCAAATGGGCGGGAACTATCGTAGGACACAAATGACCCTCATATCGAGGCGTTGTAGACAGGGCCCCCACCACCTTTGCTTGGAGAAGGTAAAGTATATTTTTATTCTTCGTGGGCTGATAGGATTGTGGGTCTCAACGAGGACATTGTGGCTCAACCTTTGGTCTCAAATATCAAGACTGTTGAGAAGAATGGACTCTTAAGCCTAACTATTCAGACAGAGTGGATGAGAAGGCTAAATTGCGAATGGAGCTCTCTTTGGTTGGTAAGTTTTATGGATCTAGACCTAATGTGGAGTGGTTTCACAAATGGTCCTGAAGGAAGTGGAGACCAAAAGGATCATTAGAAATTACTTCTTATGTGAATGGGTTTTTTATAATAAATCTCTCCAATGATGAGGATTTTAAAAATATTCTCCTTGGAGAACCCTGGTTTTTGGGAAGATCTAGTTTTTTGGCTCATAAATGGAGCTCGGGTTTCGATCCTTATAATGAAAAACCTGATGAGTTACCTGTGTGGGTTAAATTACCAGGCCTTCCTATGGATTTTTGGGAGGAGGAAATATTAAAGGCTAATGCTAATGCAATAGGTTCATTGGTGATTTTTTATCCAGTTACTAGGGCTCAAACAAGGATAATGTATGCTCGGTTTTGTGTCAATGTTCCTATTAGGAAATTTCTGCGAAAAGAAATTGAACTAAATTTGAAGTTTGGTGTTTGGAATCAGAAAATTGGGTATGGAGTTTCACCTCTTTTCTGTCATAAATGTTGGAGGATGGGGCATGAATAGAGATAATGTAAGGAAGCAAAGAAAGGTAAACTATAAGTTCAAAACATTTGGGAGAAAAAATAAAAGGACTTGGAGAAAAAACATGGTTCCCCAAGTAGAATTTCTTCAGTAAAATTGGATTTCAAAGTGTTTGAAATTGAACATCATGTTATTTAGTATATTGTTCCGGATCATCAGCCTATCATTGAGAAAATTACCCTGGATCCAATTCAGATTGAACTTGAAATTCATGTTCAGATTAATGTGCCAGAGAGTTCTGAGGAGGTGGGATAGATTAACAAGGAAGTTCAGAAAGAGGAGGTAACCATAGAGGTTTCTCAAGAGAAGGATCAGGTTAAAGGAGATGATATGTCAACAAAAGAAGAAGTTGATCTTTTAGATTCTGAGGTTGTGCCTTGCTCTCTAAATATGGAAAAGAATGTGGAAGAAAAAAATATTAATACAAGGAGTGCTCAGAAACAAGACAAATTTAAAGCATACTGCAGGAATCCCTTGGCAAAAGAGGTAATTTTTCAAATAAAGATAGAAGGGAAAAAACAACGACTAAAGAAATTGATTCAGGTAAGCAAAACTCTATTGAACAGAGAATATCTCCATATAAGATTAAATGAAGCTCATTTCTTGGAATATAAGGGGTCTTAATAACCCAAATAAATGAGTATATTGTCAAATTTTAGAAAAAATCATAAGCCTGATATACTATTGATACAAGAAACCAAGATGAAAAAATAAAAATGGATGATATAAAAAATAAGTTGTGGTTTAATTCAGATATGCAATGTGTAGCTTCTGTGGGTGCCTCTGGAGGAATTGCTACTTTTTGGCTTCAAAAGGACAGAGAAGGTTTGGATATTTGTAATTTGTCCCATCATCTTGCTATTATGTTTAGAGACAAGGTAAGTGGTTTTGCTTGGATATGCTCTAATATTTATGCTCCCAATTCTTTGAGTGAGAGAAGAAATTTGTGGGCGGAAATTGTGTAGTTTCATTCTCAGTATAGGGATATGGATTGGATGATTGGAGGGGATTTTAACACTCCCTTGATCCCAGATGATAAGAAAGGGGGTTCAAATTTGTTTAGTGATAGTATGGGATATTTTTCTGACTTTATTGCTGATTGTAATTTGGTTGATATTGAGTTAAGAGGTGGGAAATATACTTGGTCAAATAGGAGAATGGGAGATGATCTTATCCAAATTAAGTTGGATATATTTTTAATCAACCCAAGTTGGTTCTTGACTTTGGGTGGGTTCCTTATAGCTTTACCAAGAATTGGGATCAGACCATAGTCCTATCTATTTTTAATCTAGTAATAGTATAGGAATGGCAAGTAGACCTTTTAGATTCTTTAAAATGTGGTTGTTTCATCCTTCCTTAAAAGAGGAGATTCAATCTTGTTGGAAAATTAGTGTTAAAGGTAAAGCTATGTTCAAACTGGTGTCTAAGTTGAAAAATGTCAAAGAAAGAATGAAAATCTGGAACAAGGAAATTTTTGGTAACATTTTTTCCCAAAAAACTAAAGTCGATGAGGATCTTAAGAGGATTGAGGAAGTCTTGGAAAGTGGGAGGTATGATCAGGAGATTAGGAACAAAGAAAAATTGCTTTTGGTGGAGTATCATAATCTAGAAGCAAAAGATGAATCGTATTGGAAACAAAATTCAAGGTCCTTATGGTTAAAAGAGGGTGATAGGAATTTTTTTTTTTCATCTGACTACTTCTATTCATAAATAGAGTAATACAATAATGGAAATTGAGGATAGGGGAGGAGTGAGGTTGAAGAATCAGGATGATATTTCAAATGAATTTATAAGTTTCTTTAGTGATTTGTTGATTGTTGGTAAGCAGCCTGACCTTGTCAAGGAAAGTAAAATTGCTGATTTCTTCACACCTGTTATCACTCTCCAGGATAATGTTGAGTTGGTCAAAACTCCCTCCCCCTAGAAAATAAAAGAGGTTGTTTTTGATTTATAAGGGGATAAGTCTTCTTGGCCAGATGGTTTCCCTTCTTTTTCTTTCAAGAATTTTGGGACATTGTTCATGATGGTGTGGAGGAAGCGGTTGAAGAATTTTTCATGACTCGTAAGTTGTTGAAAGAGGTTAATAACACTTTTATAGCCCTTGTGCCTAAGATTCCAGGTGCTGGTAAAGTTACTGATTTTAGACCAATTAGTCTATGTAATACTATCTACAAAATTATTACAAAGATAATTTCTTTCAGGATCAAATATCTGTTGGATGGTTTTATTTCTCCAAATCAGGGAGCCTTTGTTGAAGGTAGACAAATTCTTGACAGTGTTATTACTATTCATGAAACTATTCATTATGTGGATGTTTCAAAGAGGGAGGAAATGTTACTAAAACTTGATATGAATAAGGCATATGATAGAGTGTCATGGAGATTTCTTAGGATTATTATGGAAAGGTTGGGATTCCATGATCATTTTATAAATTTGATTATGGAATGTATTACCACTCCTAAATACTCTATTCTTATCAATGGTAAGTCTAAGGGGTTCTTTTCATCTGGGAGGGGTTTGAGATAGGGGGATCCTTTGTCCCCTTTTCTTTATATTATTGTGGCAGAGACTTTAAGAAGACTTTTTGTTGACCGAAGGAAAAGGAGGATTCTGAATGGTTTAATTATTTCTAATGGTTTGGACCCTATTGCTTTACAGTAGTTTTTGGATGATACTTTTCTATTGAGTAAGGAAACTACTTCAGAAGAAATGGATTTCAAATATATTCTTCAAGACTTTGAAGAAGTTACTGGTCATCTTCTTAATTTTTGAAAAATTTCTATAATTTTCTTGAATGTGAATGAGGAAGTCCATAATAGAATTGCAGTTGTTTTGGACTATCCAATAATTTTATTTCCTTGTGCATATTTGGGAATAACTTTGTTTAAGGGAAGGATGGTTCTAGATAATTGGAATGCCCTTGTTAGTAGGTTTCAAAAGAAGCTTGCTACCTGGAAAGGTACTTTGTTATCACAAGTTGGAAAATTACAACTCCTTCAGAGTTCTTTACAGAGCCTTCCGGTGTATCTTATGTCAATCTTTAAAATGCCTACAAAGATAAGAAATGTGATTACCCAGATTCAGAGGATATTTCTTTGGTCAGGTACTGAATCAAAGGATAGAATTCCCCTTGTGGCTTGGGACAAGGTCACTCTACCTAAGAATGTGGGAGGCTTGGGTTTGAAGGACTTAAAGAGTAGAAATATGGATTTTATGGCTAAGGTTGGGTGGAGACTTCAGCAAGAGGATGGATTGTGGGCTAAGATTCTTAAAGCTAAATACATGTATGCTGAGAAGATCTCTTTTATTTCAAATGATATCATCCCTGAAGGCTCTTGTTTTTGGAATGGTTTGGTAAAGTGTAGGGGTTTGTTGATGAAAGGGAGTAAATGGGAAATTGGTGATGGTAACAGGATTAATTTTTGGTAGGATTGGTGGATTGATGAAGGACCTCTATTAAACCATTCATTGTTGATAAATGTTGCTAATCATTTCATTTCTACAATTGGCAGCCTTTTGAGAGACTATTGGATTAGAACAGATTTGGGTTGGTCTTGGAGATCTCTTCATTGGGATGGTGAAGATGAGAATATCAAGGAGGCTCTTCAAAATCTCAATACTAATCTGGGTGGTGTTTATATTTCATCAAGACCTAAACCAGATGCTCTAATATGGGAAGGGATAAAGGATGGTGAGTACTATGTGAGAACTGGATATTGTATTGCTCATAATGGTCCTCAACCAAACCCATGGTGGAATTCTCTACAATACTCTTATTCCCAAGGTGAATTTATTTTTGTGGCATGCCATTCAAAATAAAATCCTTACAGTTGATAACTTGTAGGCTAAAGGTATGTTGATTCCAAATAGGTGCATTCTGTGTAAATATGATAATGAAACAATTCAACATTTGTTCCTCCAATGTCCCTTTGCTCAAAAAGTTTTCTCCAAAATTATGAGATTATTTCAAGTCTCGTGGGTTTTTCCGGAAACTTTTACTGACTGGTATGAACAATGGAATTGTTATTTTTTTCTAGGTGTTTTTCAAAATCCATGAAGTTGGTGTTACCCCATTTCATATGGGGAATATGGCTGGAAAGAAATATTAGGATTTTAAGGGAAAAAAAACTTTTGATAGAGTGGGGAATATGATTATGGGAGATTTGATTAGTAATCTTTCCATTGTTAGATTCAAGGAAGAAAAAAGTGTTCCTAATTGTGAAAGGGAAATCATTCAAGATCTGGGAGTTGGTAAAATCATTCAACAGAGTTTTCTATGAAAGAAGAATATCAGGGAAACCGTGAAGTGGGAAAAATATATGGCTGGATGGATGAAACTTAATTTTGATGGTGCTGCCAAAAGTAGTTTGGGTTTAGTAGGTGTGGGTGGTATTATTAGAAGGGACAATGGTTCTTTATTTATAGCCTATGTTATTCCTATAGGTAATAAAACTAATAATTATGCAGAGGCCTATGCAGTTTTGTATGGTTTAAAGTGGGATAATCATTATCAAATTAGGAAACTTTATGTGGAAGGGGACTCTATGTACATTATTAATGTGATGAAGGGTAAATTGAAATATCATGTTAATTTGAATGCTATTATGGATGATATTAGGACTTTATTATTGAATTTTGAGGAGATTCATATTAAACATGTGTATCAGGAAGTGAATGCTTGTGTGGACATGTTGGCCAGTTATGGTGTACGAGCTCATCATAATCATATATGGCAAGATGAGGTGGATCTGCCACCATCAACTAGGGTTGTCCTTCATGTGGAGTGACATTTATGTCAAGTGTGGGATTTGGATTTGTGTAATCCTTTCTCTCATTAGCGTATGTGCGGGCCTAAATTTCTATTATTTTACTCCCAATTTGGTTTTATGTGGGAAGTCTTCTGTTTGGTCTTTTTTTTAAGGTGTTGTATATTTCTTCCATCATGGGTGGTAACTGAGTGAGGGTGGAGCCTTTGTCTTATTCGGCTATGGAAAGGGATGTGACTATCTAGGATATTTTTAAAAATGGGGGAGTTACTCATTTCTTTCAGAAGCTTCAGGGTTATGATGAGAATTTTTCGAAGGAGTTTACATAGGTCTGGGATAAAGAGGTTGTGACTATGCACAGTGTGAGTCTACTAGTTTTGGAGGAATTGATTGGTAAGGTTACTGATATGGATTGTAACAGATGTAAGGTTTTTAAGGACAAAAAGTGGTTTCAGGAGGAAGTTTTCAATTTCCTTGATATTGATGAGAAGATTGTTCATATGGATGATGGTATATCCCAAAAATCTCTTTTGTGGCACTGGCCTGAGGTTTGTTTTATTATTATGAAGTATTTCACTCTTGATGGGAAGTTTAGGAAGCTCCATACCCAACATTTCATGTTTTTAAATCACTTCCGTAGAAATAGGAAGGTGAGCATTCCTTTCTATCTGTTTAATTCCCTGCAAGCTTCGGTGAAATATTTTCGAGCAAAGACTATGGATGTTTCATTGCACCAAGGGTTAATTCTACTACTACTCAAATTTGGTACCCTGATTCCTACCAAAAGTGTTGGAATTAGGTATGGTGAAGATTGGGAAGAACATTTGACTCTGGTTGATAGATGCAGGCTCAATGTTTTGAAAGAGAAGGCTAAGAAGGAGTTGGATGTGGTGTCTACTCTTCAATTTCTTACAGGGAAGAATCTGGATGCGAGTACTTCGGAGGGTTGGAGTGAGGGAAATGTTTTCATAAATTTACTTACCAGTAAAATTGAAATCCTTGAAGATATGGTTACTCATTTGAAAGTTGAGAATAAGATTTTAATTAGAGGAGCTCAATGTTTTGGCGCAGAGCTTCAGATGCTTAGAAATAGGGTGGATATCCTTCAGGAGATGGTAGTGGATGATAAGGGGAAGAAAAGGATGTGGGAGGTTAGTAGCTCTAAGGATGATGATGATTGTGCTAGCAAAGGTGGGGTTGTTTGACTGAGTTTGAGGACTCGTGCCAAAGTACCTGAGGGTTCATTGTGGCCTTGTTGCTAACCTTTGTTATGGGTATTTTTGTTTTTTGGGTTTGTTTATGGGTTGGGTAGTCTTGGTTTCTCATTGTGCTTCTCATGTAGCATCAAAACCTTCTTGACTCAAGGTTTCTTTTTTGGCTTGGTTTTTTTATAGTTTTTTTATGGATATGATCTCACATTGTAATATCTTTATGTATATGGCCCTTGGAGCCTTTCCAAACTTTATCTATAAAAAACATATGAAACAAATTATATTGTTATAATGACATAATAATATAATATCTAATAGTAACTTACTAATTACTACGACAAAACATTTATTATGTGAGAACTAGATTAATTTCCTAACATTCCCCCCCTTAGTGCGAACATGGGGAAAACCTTCCTTTGTACTTGTACCTACTCATGATTGGTGATTTTCACAGGATAATAAAAAAACCTCAAGGATGGTTTTACGAACGGTGGCCCACAAACCAAAAAATGGTGGTTTTACATTTGGAGTACCACAAACCACAAGGTGATGGTTTTACAAATGGTTTACCAACAACCAAGAATGATGGTTTTGCAATTGGTTTGCCACAAACCACAAATGAAGGTTTTCAAGTGGTTTACCTGCAACCACATCCTGATGTGCCAAATACTATTATCATTCCTCATCATATTTCACTGCACAGAATAACATACAAAAATATGTTGCTCACACATTACAAACTGAAAATTGGAAATGGAACATTGGAATCTTGGATTATGTCCCTCCCTCAATGTGAAATTTCCAATTATTTAAACATGAACACTGCAAACTACAAGACACCAAAAAATGTCACCGCAACTAATATGTGGCCTCGTCGTTGGAGACTGACGAGATGTAGTTGGTTAGCCTCCAACCTCTTATGCCTCCATCCTCTAGTGTGAATTTGTTAACTCAGTTTTATCTGACTTTGAGGATCTTTGAAAAATTTAGCCCCATAAGGTGGACGTCGCATACAAGCAAAAATGCGTCCAATTATTGAAAAGTGAGGCATTTTTAATTTATTTTTCACACTTTTACAATGACTCAATTTTTTTACACTTTCCCTATATAAGACACAATGACCCTAATGAGGTGAAAATGAAAACATTTATTTATTTTTCAACCCTAACAATACGATCTTAGACATTAGTAAATAATAAAAAAACTTTAACAAATCGTATTATAAGCTATGACGTGACAGACTTATATGACTCTAATAGATGTAATTCATAATAATATTGGAATCTATTTGGACAATGACTCACAAAATGCCTTAGACTACATATTAAAGGATATACCTTATATTGAACACACATTCTATTGATAAACCTATTCACCATAATAATAGATAAAGTAGGATTATTTTACTAAAATACTTATTGAATTATAAGGAATGAACTATTTTAATATTAACATACTAATTTTATTTCGAAAAATATAATAACTTATCCATAATCATGAACCAAAGACTACATGGGCGCGGATTGTTGGAATGGGATCCATGTATAGTGAAAGAAAGAGATTAGAAATTTATCAGGATTGCAGCTGATAGGGGACAAAACGTAATGATTGATCCATAAACTTCTATTTTGGAACTCTATGAATCACACAATTATGTTGTTCTAATTTCAACTTTGGAAAATGATGGCTTTAGATGAAGATTAGAGATTTAGTGACTGATTATCTAGTGTTGTAGAAAGGAAATTACAAAGAATAGGAAATAATTCAAACTCCAAACACCAACAATTTTATCCTGGAAACCCCCAATGGAGGAAAACTAGTTAGGAAGGGCCAAAATGCTCTTTTCCCCTAAATTTATTGGTCAATTATAGACATTTACAGATTACAAGAAGTAAAAACAAGAGACAATAATGTAAAACTCTCCCTTCATGTACTTGCTTGCTCTATTTCTACACCTTGCTCCTACAATTCCACTCCAGCACTACCAAATGGATTCCTCAAGGAAGATGGTCTTCATTATCTTACAGGAAGATGTCCCTAAAAGTCACCAAATTATTGCCCAAAATAACCCCCTTGGTTATTTTGGTAACATAAAGTCCCACTCTGGCTCTAGCATCATCTTTTAACACTGTGCACGCTAATGGTTTTCTCCTTGGTGTAATTTCATGGTTATAGTTCTTCATGCACTCTCCGTAATTCTTCCCTTTCCTTCTCTTTCCTCCATGCATGCTTCATGCATTCATATTCTTCCTTTTCCATCTACAAGTATTTCCCTTTTCCCTTTCGCGTGCATTCCTTCTAACATTTTCTTTTATCCCGACTATTGTGCACCATCACATGCACACCCGTGGATTCTTCTTGCATAATTGCAAGTTCTTGACATACCTCTTACATGCATTTCATTTTCTCCTTGATTCCTATAGAATCCCTTGTGTGAACTCTTGTCTCTTTACAGGATTCTCCCTTTTCCTCTATTAGTATGCCTCTCTGCACGCCACCTTCTCCTGAGCTTCCGCAATTTCCCTTGGTAGAACTCTGGGTCTCAATTGCACATTTTCATATATATGCAGCTATGCATCCCTCTTCCCAATCCTCGGGTACCCTCATGCGTGCAACTATGGACTTCTTCTATAAATTTTCTCTTTTTCCCTACTCTCATGTGTGCACCTAAGTTGTAACCTTGTGCACAAATCATGATCTTCCATGTGTTCATTCTAGGTCTTAGTGGATAAATTCTAACTCACATGGCCGAATAAAATAGTTCTAACTCTGTATGGATCTTGGTAGTGAATGGAAAAGTAACACATGGTTAAGGTAGTTTATAGTCAATCAACAAAAATCATGTGACCAATCATATTGTGCCATGTGTTTAATATGGTTCTTCAATAATAAAAAACTTCAAATTTCCATAAATCCTTCCAAAGAGCTTAAAATCATGTACGATTAGTCTCATCAGAAAGTTATTGATACAGGATACACTTTAGACCCTTCAAAATTGGATTTTAGCAAGATTTGGTATGTGAAAATGAGAAAACATGATCCTGACCATTAATGCATAGTTCTAGTAGACTCAACCACCTCGATTTCATGGGATATGGCCTCTTTCCTTCTTCCACAAGCAAAATAACATGGGGAGGTGGATTTGACAGAGCTCCATGCTGATTTTCAGGGAATCAATGCTTCTTATTTGTGGTTGGATCCTTGAATATGAGTTTCCCTCTCTTTTCCCTCTTCTCTCCCATTCTTCTATATATTATGAAATAATAATAATTTGTAAAGGTTGTAACCACTTGGAATATAGTGGAATTATTCATAGTAGTGTATTTTGTATTTTGATTTATAAGCCTTAGATCTAGGTCACTACACATTAATTCTTTCCTCTTCCTTTCATTGTAATGGAATGTGCATTCATTTAAAGCAATATAAGTTGTGTTTTTTTGGATATTCTCTTCCCTAGCCCAGTTTATTGCATCTTCTTGCCTTTATTTTGCAATAACGGTGTGTTCTGCATGTTTTATATCTCTTGCAGGGCACCTTTTCTGTTGTGCTCCATGGAAATGAGATCTTGAATGTTGTTCTACATTTTGGCACGCATGTTTGCCCTTCATTTTCTCATTTCCCCTCATTTTCACTCATCTGAGAGTGTTTATCCCCTTCTTTATGGTGCTATCACCTCCCCTTAATTTAGTATTTCATTTTTATGCATTTCCCTCTCTTCTGGGTCCTTTGGAATGATAGATAGAGTAAGATAGCTGCATTTACCTTCTTATAAGTAGTGTTAACAGTAGAAATAAGTAGAGGAAGTCAGCCTTCTCTAGTGGTATGTCTTAAGCACAATTCCCATAACTTGGAGACAGTCCCATGTTTCCTCAAATCCCTGGATCACCCTAATTTAAGATGGGTGCAATTTTGATCTCTAACAGGAAGAATATGATTTTAGGTAGTTAAAACGAATCGTGGCTCAAAATAACAAAAATTCCTTTTTCCTATGCAACTAAAGAAACATTTTTAATGTAAACCCAATCCCTGAATTACCTCTTTAAATGTTTGGATAGATTAGATAAAAAAAATATTGGATAATGGAAACCACCCAAATGACGAATTAAAATTTAATTCTAGTTTAAAACTACATGTTGATTACCTTGCAAAAGTTAATATAACGTAATTTCAGTGATGAGTAACATACCTCTCCAGACCCTGAAAAGGGAAGGTCAAATTTTGACTATCTTCCTTGTCATGTAGAGTGTTATATCAAACCTTAGAAAAACTTTGAATGTCTATTCGTGCATTTTTCATCACCCCTCTAGGAGCCCTATAGAATGTTTTGTGACTTTTGGTGGTTGTTAAAAGTTAAAAGGTTAATTTGGTTTTTGCTTATAGTTTAGGCCCTAGGTGGAGAAATGAAATTCGGTCTCTACATACCTCTAGTATTTAACTATGAAAATAACTTTAAACATTTTTTGTATCAAATCCCTTTTCTATCTAGTTTTGCAAGGGTTTTAAGGCCTCTAGTTGTTAGGCGAAAAGGTCAAACTAGCACATTTACATTTGGTTGCTTTGGAAAGGTAGTCGCCTTTCGAACCTTGTTTACTAGATTTGAGTTCCATCAACTCCATTGGGTTCCCTATATATAAGAGAATCTATAATAATTGTCATATGGTGCATTTGACCACAATAAATTGGATTTCAAATGTAGTTTTATAACGACTTGGGCTAATTTGGTCGTTTTCACAAACTTGTAGAAAAATAAAAAAACATTGTCGTGGACCCTTATCAAGTCAAATAATTGGTAGGAAAACTTGTAGAAACTAACATATGATTATATGAATCTCCATTTGGTTTCTTATTTTGAAATAATGTATTATGGGGAAAATGATGTTATTTCTCTCCTCTCTCTTCCTCTCTCTAGTTTTTGAAATGAAATGAAATTAAAAAGCATTTCTTTCCTCTCTTGTATGTGTAAAGTGTTTTATTTCATTATAAATGAAAAATTAGTAATCGTGAATTTTTCTAGATCATAGGAGAATTCCAAGCTAGATTTTATCACTGACTATGCTTACAAAATTTTGACAGGTTGCAAGTAGCGTACAAAATATAAATAATGAGGAGACGTGGACTAAAATTTTATGTATCTTGTAATATAGTTATTATTTCCAAAATGATGGGATGTATCGTATTTTTGAATAAATGTGCTTGATTAAATTTTGGAAGGAAAATAGAAGGGCTGGCTACATCATGTGTGCATTAAAATGGATATGCAGTTGTACATGAGTTTTTTACTTGTGATTTAGAGGTATAAAAACAATCATTTACCATGTTAGTTGTTGTATTTCCTTATTAACACTCATAATGTTTGGTCAAAATTTATCCTTCCTTATTTATCTAAATGAAATGAGTATTTAACCCCTTTTTTGTACCTTCACTTTTAGTTGAGTCATGTCAAGTATGAAAAACCATATCGTGTTAAGAAAATATTTAAACCTATTACAAGTTGTTTTCTTATTTTGTACATGGAAAAGTTCTTGCAAGACCATTTCCATAACCTAGGTACTTTTGTGTCAAGAAATGGCTACACTATGTGTAACTTGTCACATTTGGGGTAGGTACAATTTTTTTTTCTAGGTGTCATAGGTCTAATCATTTCATTGATAAGTTGTTTCCTTTGGATCGTCCTTGTCCTTGGAACCCAACAGGTGATCCTAGTTCTTGCGAGGATAGTATAGGGTGATTTTCCCAATGATTGATCTCGTTGAGATATCTAATTTATGTGAGTGGATTCTATGTGTCGAGGTATATACATAATAAACACTTGTGTTTGAATTCTTTCATTCGTAAAAAATATAAGTGTTACCTTGGCAAGAAGTATCGAAATACCTTGGTTTGTGCAAAGGTTTTACGAAATAAGATATTTGATTACCCTAAGTTTTACCTCGTAGTAGGGTGTAGACCCCTTTCGGTGTTAATGAAATTAATCAATCATGGACCTATTATGAGGATTATTGGTGAAATACACTTTAATATATATTTACCCAAAGAGAGAAAGCAACACCTTAGAAAGAAATAGAATGTATAAAATTGTATTGAATGTCTCACTTGTAACATGTGTTTAATACTTAAATTGCATAAGAATATTAAAATTAATTGTTTTTATGTGAGATCACACTCGTTGGAGTCTTGATTCCTATGTGAAGAAAAGGTGTTATATGAACCATAGTTGTTATAAAATGATGCCAACATGAGATCAAAGTAAATGATGTAAATGTAATATGACAAGAGTAAATGAGATGAAATTTTAGAATGATTGTTATAAAAATCATATACACCTTGAATGTTTCCAAAATAACATGCCTAATATGATCATATAACAAATAAAAATAAATTAGTGTCTTATTGGTGATCATTCATTTTATTAAATGGAATTTTTTAATATTTAAGGAATGAGCATATGTCTCGTACTCTGAATTGTGGTTTAAACAATTATGTTTAATGAATAGAATTAACAAAAAGGATATGTGAATTAATTGATATATGTACCTTGTGGGAAAATCCATCTCTTCTTAATTCCCTCTCGTGCTCCCTTTCATATGGTGTTATGCTCATTTGAGTAAATGTGGTGTTGGTTATTGTTAACTTATTAATTATCTTTTGTGTTTGAATGAATATAACTTCCCTTAACCCATGTTTAATAAAAAGGATTTAATTGAATATAGTGCAAATCATGAGATATGCTTAGTGATTGTCCAATACCACACTCTCCCTCCTTGATCTTGTAAGTTATTATTCTATCTTTCCATCATTTGAGGGGATGTATGTGTTTTATTTCTCATTTCAGTAGTAATGTGGTTTTATTCTATATCTTTACTTATTTAGTACTCATTGTGGGACTAACAAGTGTTTTGTGTGTACGGGGGAAGGTAGGGTCATTATGGAGGAATAAGTAATGGTAAAGATGAAGTAAATCTTGTCTTAACTTAATGAGGAATCAAAGGTATGTGGGATTTGTTCTACTTGATAGATAAGTTGGTTTTGAATAAACCAGGTGGAGGGATAAGTGACATGCATTCTTTATTTTATTGGAGGAACCAAGAACTTACACCCATACCTTAGCGCATCGATAAGTGGTTTGGAATGTCCCTAGTTCCCCTTGCAAGACATTAAGGGTTTGGTATTGTGTACTTATGTTTTTGAATGTCCCTAATCCTCTCTCTTTCAATCCTTGTACGAAGGCTTGATATGGTGATACATATATGATGAAATGTTATTTCATCGCTTTCTTAATTCTAATCTATTTGTACACTTAATTGGTTTCTCATTTGAATGTATTTGCATTTTATTGATGAGTTTTTCATTTTTTATGCATGAGTATTCTATGTATGTGTATATATTGGTACTTGCATTTCCAAAGGTGGAGGGATAAGTGCTATTAAGGTGTATGGGGTTTCTCATTTATTCTGAAAGGAAACAAAGGTTTGTGAGACTAGTGTTATTGCAGGGATAAGTGTGTTTTCATGAGTGATTGCATGAATTATTTGGAGGAACCAAAGGATATTCTTCCTTCCTTATTGGAGGGATAAGTGGAACTATTGAATCTATTTCCCCTTGACAAGCTATTTTATGGCTTGGTGGTATTATAGCTTTTCCTTCCTAATGTTTAGTTGGCATCATTATCTTCTTTTTTCGGATACACATGTGATGTGACACATGTTGTGTTTTGGTTCAGGAATTGTGTTGTTGATATATGGGCTCAAGTGATAGAGTAAGTGTTGTTGATAAGCATATAAGTAGAAATATATATTCGTGTTTTGGTTGTGTTACTAGTGTGGGTGTTACAAATGTTTAGTATGGATTATGCACAATGGAAGGTATTGTTTGATTCATGGATTTATCCCTTGCCATCTAGGAATCCATAGCCCCAATGGAGATACATTTGGTTCTATTCAAAGCAATGCTCTACTTGTAGCTAGTTATCCATAGCCCCAATAGAGATACTAGAAAGACCCCTATGAGAGATTTTTCTTTATTTCTTTGAGCTTGTTGATTTGACTTGTTCTTTTTTTGTTTCTTGTTTGTCCCTTTGTGCATTGATTTTTTTATTTCTTTAATTTTGACATTATATTTAATTCTCTCTTTTGGGGATTTATAACCACTGTGACTCAATGGAGGAGATATAAGTGAAAATGGAGACATCATTGGCTAGCATTCAACAAATAATGTCCTTTAGTGTTTGCAAAAAGATTTTAAATGTGTGTAAAGTGAGTGGATCTCTCAAAAGATGAATTCGATCTTAAATCCACCAAGAAATGAATATTATGCTCAAGAGGCCAGAGTTAACCATGTGGAAACTAACACAAACATGTCTAAACCAAGTGCAACAAGTCTACAAGCATTGCAAGATACCTATATACAAGTGCACAATTTGGGGAGATTTTATTATGGATGGATGAATATGTACACTTAAAACGTGAATGAAATTAGTAAATGAAAATAAATAGTCACACGACTCATTTTTTTTGTAGTTTTTAGAACGTTTTGTATTGTTTTTGGTTTTTGCAATATTATATTATTTTTATAATTTTGAAAGATTTAATACTTTTTTGGATTTTTTTTCAGAAATGTTAGATTGATTTTAGGAATTTCATTCGTAAAACCACCACAAATGCATGGCATTTAATGGTCTCAATTTCTTCATGTTACCATCCATGTCATCCAATTTATAAGTGCTCAGACCCATATTTTTGAATGATCACATAGGGTCCAAACCAGTTAGGGGAAAATTTTTTCTTGTTGGTTAGGTACTTGGGATGAATTTTGTTGGTTTTATTTAAGTATAAGGTCACCAAACTCAAACTTGCAGATGTGGACCTTTTTGTGGTAAGATTTTACTATATAATTTTTTTGATATTTGGTAAAAGGAGGGTTTTGGTAGGGTCCCTACCCTATTACAATCAAGGATATTCAATCTAGATATTTACATAAAGATCTCAAGAGTAAAAAATATAACAAACATAAAAAAGAAACTGGAGAGAGAAAAGAAACCAACTCAAAACCAACAAAAAGATAGAACAAAACCATCATAAAACCATGGTACACTTGGATATGATTAAGAGTATTTACACACCGTTCATTGAGTATATATAGTTATGTAAGGCGCTCATGACGGTAATCATCATCAGTGATAAACTCTTGGAGAGTGAATTACAAGGATGGGATATAAAGCTCGAGGGGGCATAATAGGATCAACCCCATATATGACACAAAAAAGGTGTGGTGCCTATAGGCATGTACAAATACTAGTAAAATATGCCCTAGATGGACATGGGGAAATTGTGTGTGCCAATCTCTATTAGAAGCATTGACAACCTTTTGGATAATTTTCTTAATTGTATTTTTGGAAAGCTCTGCTTTCCCATTAGCTTGTGGATAATATGGTGTGGAAAATTTGTGTTGGATTTTTTACTTATCACATAATGTATTTGATATCATTATTCTTAAATGAGACTTCCATTGTTCAAAATAATCTTAGTAGAAATAACAATGTGGCAAATGAAGTGTTGTATAATGAATTTGAACAATTTTTGGACCTATGGTATGCCTGCAAGCTAATGTGGCCTTAATCGACTTCATAAAGTATTCAGTGGTAGTAATGATAAAAAAATGGCCATTAGAGGATAATAGGAGTGAACTTACCAATAAGGTCAATTACCCATTTGGGAGAAAGGGAAAATGGATTGGAGAGGATTGTACTTATTGTGTGGAAAGATGAGAGAGATTTGTGAACTTGTTGGCACTTCTCACAACATTCTAATATACATACAAGATTCTTGTTCTTAATGAAGGCCAATAATAATCCCATATAAAGAATACATTGTGCAATCAGTATCAATGCCACTAAAACGAGCCCCACATGTACCATCGCGTGCTTCGGAAAGAGCACAATGATAGTATCTTGAGGTAATAAGCATTGTAATAATATATCCATCATAGTCCACATGTTTGTAGAGATTCGATCACCTAATGAGTATAAAACAAATGGAGTATATTATTTTCGAAAGGTATGACATACAAATTTATTAAGTCCATGTTGATAAGGTGTTAAATCTTCAAGTATGTAATGAAGCTCTTCATACCAAAGAGGCATGTGATGTGGTTTTAATGTGAAAAATATAAAGCTACATAGGTATAATCAAAAGATGGTTGTGATAGCACATGAATGAGGATATGAAGAATAATGTCATATCCCTTTTTCCAAAGGTATATAGAGATATCCTAACAGAATCCATGGTGTTCTGAAAATCTGATTCGAATAGCATGTGAACAATGATCTTAACTTCAAAATGTGCAAATTGAGTGAGAAATGAATCAACAAGGGTCTTGTATTGTTATAGCGTGTCATTACGTGGCATTGGTAAGACCCTTGGATTTGGTTGAAAACAAGATGTGAATCACCAATAATGTCCTAAGAATTTAATCTTGAGAGAAATTGACTAATTAGAGACCAATTGATAAGTGATTCATACTATGTCCATCTTGCTTTGTGCATGGAAAATCAAGTTTTAATGATAGTGGAATAAAGGCACCTTAGGGTTGTGCTGAAGACAATGTTTACGCTACTCCTTTAGTTAGTTTTTTACCCATAAAAATGTAAGTTCATATCAAAATCCTCAGTTTGTGTCAATATAATATTCAGTTTCAGATATGGTGAAGATGGAAACATCCAGAAGATCAAGATTTAGTGGTCATGAATTAGTAAGCGGTACTTCATAACCAGTTGATCAACAATCAATTGTTCCTTAATATCCTGTTTACAAAAAAAATGTAATAGGTTAATCTCAGTGAGAAACATGATCCACTTAGATGTATGACTATTATGGTATGTTTTTCACATCATCATATAATGCAAGGGATATATTTTGGAAACAATGTAAATTGTCATATGATTGAGCATATAATGTTGAATTTTTTATGTAGAGAACTATATATAGCCAGGATAAAGTTTCTTAATGTGTGCATATTTGAGCTCATAAGTTAGGAGTGTGCGAGCTGATGTAGTAAATGGATGATTCACGATTTTTCATGTTGTCGTTGAGATAACATACTTCCCTATAGTGAATTTAGTAACAACAATGTAACAAATGGAATCATAAATCCAATTGTAGCAATGGTGAAAGAACTAGCAGGTGTTAGGAGGTACTCTTTAAGTAATTTGAATGTGATACAACACTTCCTCCCCTAGTAAAAAAGTGACACCTTTCCTGAGGAGGTGATTGAATGGTATCAACAACAATCATAAATTTGTGTGATGAAGCATAAAAATGGCTTGAATCTTACCTTGAAGGCTACGTAGTTGCTTGATGTTCTGTAGGGACAAGCATGTATATGATGTCCTTAACCTTGGAAGGAACCAAATAAATATGAAAATGTGAGGAAATGAAACCAATGTAACTTACACTGATGTGACTCTAAAGACACATTTCTTAGGATTTAGCTGAATTTAATATTCCAAGAAGTGCACAAATATTTTACTTAGGACATATCCATATGATCTGATCATAACTTGGATTTTTTGAGAAGGTCGTCAACGTAATCCTCTATAATATTATGGATGTAATCATAGAATACATAATGGTCATAGTGCACATTGATATGTAGCAGCCAAAATTTTTGAGGCCAAAGTGCATAACCTTATAAGTAAATAGGTTCCCTTGAGGTGCGGTAAAAGTAGTTTTATGTTAGTCTTCTGGCGTAAAATTTTGATCTGATTGTATCTAAGAGAAATCAGTCCATGAAAGAGAACATATCATTACCTGTAGGTATTTTCAACGATGGTATCTGCTATTAGGTAAGGGAAAATCATCCTTAGGAACAATATTTTTTGACATACCTTGAAATTAGTGCAAATACATATATACGTCCAATCTTCTTACCCATGATGGACCATGTTAGAGACCAATTCCAGATAGTTAATTGGTTGTATAAAACCAAAATGCCCAATGAGTATTGTGTAGCTCATCTTTGACCAGTAATGTGACACATGGTGTGTGCATTTTTGTTTAGCTTTTTTCTTGATGTGTTTTGTGGCAAGCTTTAACACAAGATTATGGACAATTGTATCAGAGGTCTATTCCTGATATTATCAACATATCACCAAGTGAAGACATTGAGAAACTCACGTAAGAGTGATGTGTACTCAACATGTTTTCCTCATCAGATAAGCATTTTACTAAGGAGTACAATGTGAAGTTCCTCTAGGTGTACCAATGTTAACTTTGATACTTTCCTCAATGAGACATGTGCAACGCTTCATTAAGGTGATCAAATGTAGGGAGCTCATCATTAGGATCTATGGGTACATCATATTGGTGTCTCTACAGAGTATGATTTGTCTGTGGAATTGAGTGTCTTTCATGATATACTTATAGGGATCTCCTTTTCCATAGTTCACTCAAGTGGCATAAGAGAGCCCTCCTCTAAAGGGATTAAATCCAAGAGGTATGATCGATTATCCATGTGAGATTGTAATTGATGGGGAAAGTCTCAACCTGAGTTGATGGTAATATTATTTCATAGGAAAATACAATCCATGTAGGTGGGGAACCAAGAGTTCTATAAATGTCATCATGAGGCATAGATAGCATATGTGGAATAGGGTGATCAATGGACCAATCAAACATGGTCCAAAAATCATGAAATAAGTCATAAAAATGGAATCGTGTAGCCTCATTAAGGAATATGTGGGAGTGATCTAGTATGAACGAGTGACTAAGGACAACGTGGATGTGGATGATTGGATCTAGCCATCTAATTGGCAACTCATATCAATAAAATCCTCATTTATATTGTTTATTTCATCATCGAGCTTGTTATATCCTAATCCATATTTTTTAGAAGCTAGTTTGTAACGTGGATGAATAAAAGTGGAAATTCTTCATTCAAACTTTCCTATACCATGTCCTTTGCATCCTTGATAAAGTAAGCATTGCATAGTGAAATATAGTTTTGAAAGGTATGAAATGTTAGAGGTCAACATATATTTTGAGATGGATACATTCTTGATTGGTGGAGAAGTTGTAGTATCATATCCCCCATAAAAAAAATAGGTGTTTTTGCGAGGGATGCCAAATTAAACTAGAGATCCTTTGACACATCATGTGGGAGATGGTCTACCCTTTTCTTTGAAAGCTGGCATATTGGGTAGAGATACACTGGTATAAGGTATTTTTATCCCCCAACACCTATAAATTATATGTCATTGGTCATAGGATCCTCACCAAAATATTTATATGTTTCGGTAGTTGCAGTTTTTCTACTAGGAGTAAAAATCGAATCTGATGATGGTGAAGATGATGAGGATGAAAAAAGAAGTATGATTACTTATATAAGTGATGTTTGTGTTTGGTCATGAGATGATGATGATGAAGGAGATTGTTCTTATGATTTTGGTAGGTCATAATGTTGCATCGAAGGTGATGGGTCAATTGCGGTAGGTATATGAGTGGACGTGTTAGATATATATGCAGGAGTTGAGGTAACTCTTGTGACCAATGTAATAGGTACAAATCTACTGAAGGATAACATGATATTGTTGCAATACTTGAATGGTTTTACATTGGTGGTAACACAATGTGTAATTCTATCTTACTTTTATTTGATGCATTGATAAAAGGTGGATGGAATACACTTGATTTCATGAATCCAAGAGCATCCTAATAAGATGTTATAGTAATATTCTCCCTTTTTAACATATATAAGGGTGTGGAGTGTCTTGGATCCAAATTTCAATGGTAAGATTATGTTTCCTAATGCAATGCAAGGATCATCACTGAATGCTCACATTTGTAATGTAGAGCAATAAGATGAGATAATGGTATGTTGAGGTGATGTAAGGTTGTAGATGATATGATATTAATGTTAGAGTCATTGTTAATCAACAGGGGTTTGAATTTTTGTGTTGTATTTTGGTGACAATAAACAATGGTGGATAACGATGCTCAATCCCCCTTGTGTTATGAGAGGTGGTTTAGAATTAATTTCATAGTTGTAAAATGTGATTGATGATGAATTTGAAGAATGGATGTTTTCCGAAAATTCATTGGAATTTTGAGTGGACAACTTGATTGACTTTAAGGCCTCAATAAGAATTTCATGATAATTGGAAGATTATACGATAAGAAGATACAATGAGATCTTAGTGGGTATGCTCTTTAATTGATTGATTAGACTATTCTTGATATTAATGACCACTTGTGGAGGCAATACTACATTTGGCGATGGTGCATTCATAGATGCTAATTCTGATGTGGATTTAGGATTTGTATTGGCATCATCATTTCTTGTCACAATGTGAATCATGCTATAAAATCTTGGTGATATGATGATGATGTGTCATGGCTAACGTGATTAGTTAAATCCTTATGTAATGGTAGCAAATTTTTAAAGATATCTAGGTTTTCATTTTGTGGGGCCATGGTATTATCAACTTGGATAACACCTTTGTTAACTACGTCTTGAATAGTATTATGTAATTGGTGACACTTGTCAATTTTATAGCCCAAAATCTTATGGTAGACACATTTATCAGTGGACTGTTGATGCCAAAGTGGTTTTGGCATATTGGGATCCTCTTGTTATATGGGTGGGAGTGAAATGAGTTGAGAATCAAGGCATTTTTATAAGATACTAGAGAGTGATTCAATTAATGGAGTGTATTGCCAATGCATTTGAAATGGATCTTGTGAAGTGTTTTTTGCATCTTGTAATTGTGGCTTATTATGATATACAAAATAATTCTTAGTGGCATTTGATGCAGAACCTTAGTTATCCATAGATTGGAGAATGACATGATTGACTTGGAAAGTCTTTTTAGATAATTTGGAGAAATCATTTTTCGCACAAAGTTGTACATCACTAGTACTAACGTGGACATCCTTAATTTTCTTGGCCATCAATATGGCTTCCTCAAATGACAAAAACTATTGGATTTGAAGAGTTTGAGATATGTGTTTGGAAAAAATCTTGGTAAATAATTGGGTGATTTTTAGTTGAGGAATGATAAATGTAAGCTCATGGATGGATTCCCTCTAATGTGATATGTAACAAGTAAGAGGCTCATCATCAGACTGTTTTAAGCTATATAAATCATATAATGTGGTACACTTAGCAACATTCACTAAAATGTGATCACGGAATAATCCACAAGTTTCTTAAATGAGATGGCATTATGTTGTTGAAGACCAGTGTACCAATCTAAAGCTTTCCCACCTAATGACAATGGGAATGTTTGTAACATTATTTTTTCATCATGACTAGAGAGATAACAAGTGTACTTAAACAATCGTAATTGATTTTTGGGATCCTCTTTTCCCTTGAATTTTTCAAATTTGGGCATATAAAAATGTTGAGGATATGATTTCATTGGTACTAATGGGAAGATAGGTTTGTTACATAATGGACTATATGTGAGCTTAGGGACTCCCATACCTTGATTTTGAATCTCAAGGTTACGAATTTTATCCATAAGTTCTTGATTGATGTTTGGTACATGTTGGAAATGATGTCTTTGAATCAGTTGAGTTTATGAATGTGAAGAATAAGTATGTGGTATGTGAGTGTAAGTGTGAGAGAATGAAGGAGATGTATAAGCGAAGGATCATAAATTAGGTGGATTATAGTGGGTGAACTGAGGAATTGTTGTATAGGAATTATACCTAAGTGGTTGTGTAGTTCCTACAAAAGGGATATGGTATGTGTGGAAAATAGTAGATGGTATAGGACTAGAAGAGATAGTAGTGTTATGGGGTACATCAGTGGTAGATGATGAAGGGTAATGGTCTACAGAGCATATCTTCATATTAAAAACATCTAGCTTATAATAGTATCATCTAATATATTCAACAAGGGCTTATGGATTATGTTCTAAGCACTCCTTAAACTTAGGATTAAAATTTGGAATCTTGTAATCATCATCGTCATCAGGTGCAGGTGTAGAAGTAGATGTAGGAACCTATTCGGTGTGATTACCAAAGACATTACCAAATATGAGAGACTCTCTGACAATTATTCTTTGGCCAAAGAATTCATCATGTTATTTTGAAGTATGATCCATGGCTTAAGATTAATTATATGAGTGTGTGCAAGTTGTAACCATGCAAAGAGAAACCCAAAATAAGTCCAAGGTAGAACTGTAGGATTTTGGGAAGTATAATAGTACTTGAGTTGGAATAGATGAATGGAAAAATTATAGGTCACTCATAATTGCAAATGATTCTAGGAAAAAATTAGATGTAGAATAGAATGTAGAATGATTGAACTATGGATATGGAATGTTACATACCAGTCACAATTATGACTGGCTCTAGGAAAAATATGAGATAAAAAATTGCCGAAAATCACACCTATGACTGAGACTGGGAAAAATTAGGACTCAAAAAGAATGTTAAAAATGGAAATGGAAGTGTGAGAGAATATTGTTAAGAATATAAACAGTCACAGACGTGACTCATATATAGTAGAAATTGAGATGAGGTGTTTTGATCATGACAATGTTGTTTTGTTTTTTAGGTTGAATATTGGCCCAATTAGTTTGGCTACCTATGTAAATATCTCTCCCTAACTACCAATATTATCTGAATGAGTACCATTCACTAAAACATTTCTGGTCGCATACCTTACCCCTTGATCAATCAAGATGGAATCATTACCATGGGAAACATTGGGTCTATCTCATGAGTTGAACTAGTCAATAAGCCTGGGTTGTTGACCCTTTTCACCAACGAAACCTCTTAATGTGCCACCTAATTTTGGGTTCATGTGGTAATCCTCATAATGATTTTTAGGGATTATTACCAAGTACTTCCCACAGTTATGAGGATGGGTATCAACCCATATCTGAACCTATATTTAATGTGTATTTATTACCAATTCTTTCCCTTAAGAAAAAACATGTATTTTTTATTTTTACAGAAACAAAATTATAGAATAGTCACCTCTGCATCTACCATGCAACCAAATTGTTAGATTTTTTGGTATAAAAATCACAACACAGTTGCGCCTGTGACCATATTTTTTAATTTTTTTAATTTTTAGCAGATCTACAAAATAAAGTGTTAGATTTGCAACCAAAATGTTAAGAAAACAAAAACAAACTCAAAGGACTATAAAACCCTAAAGAAGACACAATTAGATTCAAAAAATAAATCAATTTACCAACTACCAAAATGGTCCCACCATGGTGGCTAAAATGTGTTCCTAAATTTGGATCACCTGCAAGATGTATTAGTTTATATAGAAACCTCCAAATCAATGTTAGTAAATAAATGGAATTATGCTAGAACTAAAAAGAGAAGGACAAACATGGGTTCTTTCAATGAATAAAGTGGGAAAACCTCCTTATCTGAATCTATAACCTACACACAAACACACTTAAAAATTTTTTAGCTATTTTTTGTGATTAGGATACCTACCTAGGTCATATCCCTAACCATTTAAGGAGATAAAAGACATTTTATTGAAGTAAAATGAAAAAATAATGCATGAAATTTAAATAGTATACCTTGTTCAATCACAAACCAGTCGCGGGTGTGATTCACTAAAAATCCAATGGAGATCGCAAGTCAGTCACAATTACGAATGGCACCTATGTTGAAATCTCACCAAAACAATGATCTTGTGATTTAAAAATTCATTTTATATTCTTCTTCACCTCTCCAAAAATTTTCATACCGAAATATGTGAGAAAATAAGTAAAAACTCAAATATGGTCTCGAGTGCACAAAGATTCAAAGGGTTGGAATGATGGGGGTTAGTGGTGTTTTATAGTTTTTTTGTCCCTAGAAGAATTGACATATATGTGTGCAAATTTTTGTTGGAATCATGAGAGACAAAGAGGGGGTGAACCAATATCTTAAAAATTTATTCCATTTACATTTATCATTCGTTACCATTCATACAACCATTCAATCAAAAATTAACCATATGTGTGTTTACTTAAGCAATGAATCAAACATACACAAGAGAAAGAGCAAGAGAGTACACATGAACACCAAATTTAAGTGGGAAACCCTCAAAGGGAAGAAAACCCACTGAAAATTTTCTTATATTAAACAAATCAAATATATTTAGTCAAGCACCAACTTCACAAGGAATGCCAACCCCTAGTTTAGTAGAGCACCAACCCTACAAGGAGCACCAACCCCTAATTTAGTGAATAACCCACTCCATAAGGAGAATAAAACCCCCTAAGATGATCAATCACCAACTCAACCATATGAAGATGAATATCGCTGAGTTTTTTTGCTACCACAACTGATGGAGATAACAATTTCAGCTCACACATACACCTTCAAACCCTCATTCCTTCAACTCGCTCTATATTATTCTTATTGGACTTGTCTTGGTTTAAAAACATTTCTCACAAGATCTCTATCCTTAATCAACCTGTAACACACTTATACAGGTCTCAAATCATGCATTCATACCTTTAATACACTTCTACTTGGGTCACACTTTTCCCCCTTTGAGCACTAGTTAAAAATGAACTCAAAACATCACTTTTATACCCTTATCTTATTTCAAACATAAGATAGGTCAGAATTACTTCATTACTTCTAAAAAAACAACATAAAATTATAACACAAAACTTATAAAAAATTATCAAGTGGACCTATATAATTTGGCCATGCCCAAAACCACCAAACATGAACAACACTAGCTCAAAACCCCATCAACTGGATGAGCTAAAACCAAAAATTCCAAAACCGTGATTATTAAAGATAAAAAATTCATCATACATGTTTAATATGACATAAAAACATCATCCATGGTCCTTAATTAACTTTCAATAATCAAATCTATCATAACTAACTCAAGAAGGATCGTATCCTTCTCAAAACAATTATTTCCAGCACCCTGTCTTCACCTTTGGGCCTCAAGTATACAATAAAACATCTCAAATATTGGATGTAACCACCCATTATAATAATTAATACATTTATATCACATATATTCATTTTATAGTTCATGATACATCCATATGTGTAAACCACATCAAATTTCCTCTTCACCAAATCAATCTACCTAGAAAGTAATCTTATAATCTCAACTAGTTTGCACCCTTGCTATCACTTCCAAGACCTAAAAAATTCCATTGCTAGGAAAAAAAATATCACTCTTAACTCTCCAACTAATAGAAAGCATCAACTAATCCATCTCATGCCTCATTCACCTCAATCTTTCAGCCTGAGAAATCATATCTTGAAAAACTAAGTAACCTTTTTCCTCACAGACTGAGATGGATGAAAAATCAAACCTCATCACCTAGACAAAAAAAATATACAATTTTAAATTTATATGAATTCTCTTTGCAAATCCTATCTCTTTTCCTTCCAACTCCAAGTGGAAGGCCTCCAACCAAGTCAATCTCCGTAAACTACCTATTTAGCCTTCTAGGACTCAAGAACTAACCTTGATCTCAACATGATCCATCACCTCAAAAATCAATTCCAAGATTAATCAAAGCATGTAAAACCCTTATACAGGATGTATAAGCATTCATAAACCTTAACCAAACATAGAAAACTGAAAACAATCACCTTACCACATGAAGCCACTTGACACCCTGATAGATCAAGCATCCTCCAGATTTGACCCTCAACAAATCGGTCATAAAATATTCATAACATTTCAAAAAATAAATTTTTATATACCAATAGAAATATCTCTAAACTAGGATCACAACAAAACTTGACTGGAGTCCTAACTCTTCATGCAGCTCCTAAAATTCAACTTTTACCACAAGTTGCTCTAAACTGCCCCAAAAACCAGTCTTCATAAATAGGGCACAATTTTCCATTTTTCACTTCAAAAATGATCTTAAAATATAATGGAAATGTATAAAAACTTGAGGGATAAAAAAATGTCAATTTATTTTCAACTCCTTTGGAAAATATTTCCTTAATTTGAACTTCTTTAGAAACAAGCATTTTTTAGGTGGGGCCGACATAAAATCAAAACCACTATCTTATATTTTTGGAAATATGGCCGAACCGTATAAAACATATAATAATAAATTTCACAAAATAAATCAAAACAAGCTTATTATACTCACTTTCTCCCATGTCACTTTGACCTAGGGTTTAGCTAGGGTTTCAAAGCAACAAATCTTCTCAACGATCATTCATAAAAATGTGATAATAAAACCACATCATTATTTTTTATAAAACTTCTTAGTTAAATTTTAAAAATTTCCTGAAATTATTTGGATACCATGTATGGCACACAATTTTCAACGACCATCAGAAGGTCAAATTTTGTCTCAAAAACACACTGTAGATTACCTAGTTTTTCCAAAACTGATGTATCTTAAAAAATATTCTTCACTTTTAACTAAAATTTGTCATGAAGCATCATGAAAACATCCTATAACTTTCCATGCTCACCATCTATCCCAAATAGCTCTAAAAATCTGCATCCATTAAGAATTACCTATGCCAACTTGCATGTTCTTCATGTGCTTTCTTCCCAAGGACCATAAAAACACTATCAAACATCTACAAAATGAATTAAAACTCACCATAAATTTCATATACATCATCACCATAATTATTCCATACTTCACCATGACTTATCAGCTCCAAAACACATACCTCCATCTCATTCTACATGTTCCAAGTCTAGGAATAGGCCTGGAATGACCTAAATCAACCATGGCACCTCATGAACTGACATTGCTGACCTCATGTGAACTCTTAGCCACCCATGACACATCAAACCAACCATTTTTGAACTCATAACAACCTTAAAATCACTTAATAAGACTTGTACTATGACCATGCAAGCTAAAACCATGCCTAGACAACATGACAACTCACCAAATCCTGTCACTACCAATCAACCTTCATATTGGACATCTACCTAACACCTCATGGAGACTCACATGACCTCATTATACCCTTTTCCATCAATGTAATTGAAATAAATGATAACACTAATACACAATGGCCAATAATCCCCCCTTTGTCATTGATGGCAACCACCTTCAGAAACATTGAGGGCAACTAATCATATCAACACACCTACATGACCTTATTCCCATGTTTCTAATGATTCTACCCCCTTTGAAATTTATGAAAAAGGATAAAATGATAACACAACATGGAAAAATACAACCGATGAACACACAATGGAAACAATGCAAAAACACAACTTACTCAACTCAAATAGCTCCCCTCGGGACTGAAATCTCTCCTTTTTTACTTCACCAACAGCAATAAATGATCCATGGACCCGGTAATATCCTCACTAAATCTCCCCTTGAACTTATATCCTCATAATTTTTCTTCATTCAAACTCATCGTCAGCTTCTGGGATTTTTTCCATGCTCAAAACCCAAGTTTTTTTCTAAACACTATCATAATCACCTTTATGATGATAAACCATAAAGAATACCTTTGGTCCAAAATTTTTTAACATCTTCATGCAATATAATCACACATAGAACATGAAGCTCCAATTTATAATCCCCTATCTTTATATCACCATGTACTAGCTATCAATGAAAAATTTAGATCACTTACTTTCATCAACTGTCACTACGATGACTCAATGTGAATACCACAAACCTGAAGGATCATTTCAGTGCTTTAATAATATACACATGCCTGTAGTACTTAACTGTACCCTATAAACTTGAAACACTTGCTCATGTTTCTCAATACCTTGTTGCATCCCTAATGACACCATCTATGCACAAACTTAACTTTTAATACTTCCACTTTCTTGGTATTTACAACTCTTTAGAAGGAATATCTATCTTTGGGTCATTTATTAGAGTCTTAGGTAATTCTTTCATACAAAAAAGTACTGACATATCTCAGAGAATGATCCATAAATATTTGAATCAGACCTCATTAACATGTTTCTTCCCTAATATTCATCTCTCATTTCAAATTTTATATTTGACATAAACTTGAATTTGCAATCATACTTTTCAATATCATCCAATAAAATCTTCTGATTCTTATGACACTCTCATATTCCTTCTTCAAGCACAATCTTGACAAGTAAGAGAATTATTAAACATACCTTTTTATTGACCATATGATAATATTCAAAGATTATATAATAGTGTACAAGGTACAGAATGTCCCTTTACCTCCTTGAATCGAATTCAGAATGTTGTATCTCCTTTTGATGTCTTAATGTCATCTTCACAAGATCATTCTTCTCAACTTATAACATTCATACTTAGAGTAGGGAATATTCATAATACCTCTTCATAATTCCAAATAAAACTCACATACCTAGGTAAGGTCATGGATTCACCCTTCCTAATCCTAAACTACCTCTACTAAATCTCTATGCATAGGATACATCACACTAAGATGGAAGAACCCATGATATATATGAAAAATCCTTAGGTATGGCTATAACAGATCATGTTAACACATAATCACACCTTCTTGGAATTCACAGAAACTGATCAAGCTTCTTACTCCTTCTAAGATTCTTAAACACCTTGATCTAACTTCTTGGACTTCTAAAAATCTATTCAGGCATTGCACATTCTCGACATATCTTCATAAGGGCTAAAATCCTCATTTTAGGCCTGTAAAACCTTCTACACCATTCAAGAAAACTGGACTCATGTTTAAAACCATGCTACAGTATTCAACACCTTGATAGTATTTTCAGTGCTTACTTCTTTAAGAAATATCTCTCCTTGGTCATAATGACTAATCTACAAGCCTTTTAAATTAGTTACAAACCTTAAGTCTTCTTCCACAGATCATCAAATGATTCAGAGATATGGCACATCATTTTTGACAAAATATACCTTTGTCATGGCTCTTGAAGGAATTTTTTAGAACATGATGTGATCAATCTTCACCTTTTCTATGCTTTCATACTTATATTTTCACAGGATTCATAAGTTACTGTAGATGTATGGTCCTTCAAATCATCATGCCTAGAATGTGTCCTTCAACTATCTCATGGACAATGAGACTCACCCTACCAAAGTATCCTATTTCAAATTTGTGCAATTGTTACTTCTCATCTTTATAGTTCATTATACCTTGTTCGAGCCATCATTGTATTCCTTAATGATCATCTTTAACTTGTTACCTAAGAACACATCTCTTCCGTTCTTCTAGAATCCATAATCATACATGTAGCATGTTCTTCTTGAGAATATTTTGGACTTAACATGGTTGACTTACAACTTCTCGTTAGGAGGCACAACATGGATGTATGAAAATCTCAAGGAAAATCACTTTTGATCATCTTCATTCATGGTTTGAATAAATATTATATCAAAGAGTCATACCAAGCCTATAGCCCACACTTTTGACCCAAATCATTTTGACGAAGACAACTTCAACTCAGGGGTTCACCTATTTCTTTTCACAGACATGATAGTGAATGTACATACCTTCAAAGTAGATTTAGTTATTGGGCTTGTATTGTCAAACCTTTTATACAATACCCTACAATTTGGTTTTATGAAGGTCACCCATGCTTCTTTTATGACTAATTCACACCTGTATCTTCTCTCCCTGAGTCAAGATCATATTTTCTTGCTCATGTTAGTACATGATAATATCCTTAAGGTGAACTTAAATTAAGTCAAATATAACTTGCACATCCACAATCTTAATGTTCTTAAACTGATTTTAATCTTCTTCCTTCAAAAAATTCACCTCATGTTTACTTGAATACCTACTTAAGGTATTAACACTACTATAAACCTTATTGTAGCACATTCATAGTACCACGGACAACCTTGACAGTGTTTCACATTTATACAACATGGAAAACTCTTGAGAAACCTTTTATCATACACTTTTAAAGCTTGTGAAACCATTATGCTCCTCTTTAACTAATCTTTAGTACATGGGACACATTAAGAATCACTCACACAACTGAGAATAACATGATAGACTTCATGAATACAAGACCATTTACTTTGTGGATGAAACAAGAGCACAACCTTGAGGATTCACACAAGCTTTAGGAAAATTTAACTGGGAGTGACAGTCCCTAAAGTTCTTATCCTTGATATTGCGTATGAATTATTACACTAACTCGAACACACATCTTCAAATATATTGATTGAAATCTTGTTTTGGATCAATACAACTTTTCAATCCTTCAAAACACCATACAAAGACATAAAAATCTGATTTTTCAACTTAAAGTCACCTTATTACATTCATTCATGTTTAACTAAAGACTCATTGGCTTAAGGTCAACATGACATAGTTACAATAGAATTTTCATCAATGAGAACTCATATACAACCCATCATGCAGTTTATAACATCCTCAAATACAAAATCTTCATTTTGAGGGTTCACAAAATAGATACATTGCTACAAACACATAAAACTTAACCTTACCAAGTAATTGACACTTTCACTCTTTCCAAGACACCATAAATTCTTCTTGCAAGAGCTCTAGAATACTTTGGCAATGACAAAACCTCGTACTCAGATCAACAATCCAGTTATACAAACTTACCTCACAACCACTTGATCAGTTTTCAAACATAGACTCAGAGCATTGAATCTCTATGAAAATATAGGCTTATCATGACACTAACTCAAAAATACAGGACAAATAACTCCTTGAGTCCTAACATGCACTTATGATTGAGACCCTTAACCATGAAGTATACACCTAAGAGAAATTTTATTATAAACTCAGACACCTACTAAACACAAGGGTTTAAACCTCATGAAAGAAATCACCTCCCATACCTTATGACCCTCGAAGTGTCCCAAAGGCCTAATCTCTTCAAATTTTCATGCATTGGAGACTGGATGACAGATAGACACATATGATGTTCTTTAGATCTTACTTCCTTAACCAAATAAAACATGATCCCTTGATTTGATTTAGGCTTGTTGAATTATTTTTCCACCTTGATTACACTAGAACCCCTTTTGACATACTTTACTTGATTAGTCTTGAGAACTTCTTATTTTTTAACATCCTTCTTAACTTGACCTTCATGATTAGGTTCATTGACTGTCATGATTGTATCTTTAAAATCAAAAATTTTGATAAAAATCCTCTTGCTTTGGCATAGTCTAGCTATATGACCCAATTTTTGACAGTTGAAACAACCAACAATTCTCTTTCCACTTGGATCTTATACACTTAAATTATAACCACAATCCTTGGCCCTATGGCCATACTCATAACATGGGAAGTATTAACCTTTGAAGTATCTTTCATTATTCCTAGGAGACCTTATTTTACAATCTTCATCCCTATGCACAAAATAATGACAAACATAGAAATAGCTATTGAAGGAAGCACCATATTGTTGTCATGTGTTTTTGCAAGGGAAAAATTCAACTTGAATGTAGGACAAGTATACCCTAGTGTCAAAAAAATTCATTGTCGACCTTCCTTGAAACCCCTCTAGGTTAGTACACCCCTTGTAATGGGACTATCCTACCATTTCAAGTGGTCTTGTGTGTTGGGTCAATCTTTTCTATAGGTGATTTAGGGGGGAAATTTTCATTTAAGTGCTTCCGAGATGCTACTTTGCGATACATGTTTTTCAAGAGACTTAATCCAAATGGCTATTTCTAGCCTTTCTAATACATGGTTCACACCCCCAAGAGTGGAGTTACAAGCCCCAATTCATTAGCGAGTGGTATTAACGATCTAGGAACATTTTTCAACTAATTCTAGAAGATTTTGGAAAGTTTAAGTGGTTTTAGGACAATTTCAATAAAAACGGGTCTTGGAGGGTGAAGGAGTTTGCAATACAAAATAACCCCTGAGCTTCAGGAAGTGATTTTGAGAGCTCCATAAGGATTTGGAGGTCAAACAATACACCATTGGAAATTTATTTCTAAGCCCTAAGTGACAATGGTTTCACATTTTTCACAAGACAAACAATTCTCCCACAGATTATTTTCATCATGTATAACCTATGATCTTTTGGGGGGTTTTCAGGTATAATCAAGGAATGAGACCCATTAAATATTTCTCTAAATGTTGTTTTTAGTTAAAATCATATAAATAATTTCTAAAATAGGTCGTCAGATTCTCAATTTATGATGCCGACAAGTTTCTCTCCAAGGTACGCTCTCGGACTTACTCATTTTTCTAGGTGGACACATGTCACTCCCAGGTCTGAGTGAAATTTATTGGCCCAACTTTCCCATCCCCTTGGTATAGTTGGGACAAAAAAATGTGCCCAACCCCTAGATAGCCCCACAAACCATCATGTGACCTCAATTTAGCCCCCTTGCACCAATTTTAAGCACTCTTTATCGTCAAATCCCATATGGACACTTGTCACCTCCATAGCAGGGCACATTTACTTCGACCAATTGTCCCATCCCTTTGGCATAGTTAGAACCAAAAAAATTTCCCAACCCCAATTTTGAACCGTAGTTCTTCACATGACCCCGAAAGGTGCTCTGAAAATCTATTTTTTAGCTCCCTCTCCTCTTTGCCTCCGCCAGTGACCATTAGCCACTTGGCAAGCCTAGGTGAGGGAACATTTTCTTACACAAATGGTCTTGTCCCATTATGATATTTGGTGATCCATAGGGATATAAAGAAACACCACTTCATCATAGCAACCGAAACCAGAGGAAAAATTAGCTAGAAAAGAGAGAAAATTCTTAAGTTACAGAACTACCATTTTATGTAGAGCGGTGGTTACGTAACCACCCCTCTACACAAAATGGCATTTTAGTGACCTTTGTGGTGGTTTCATAACCATCGTTATGTATACATCAGAGGTCCTATCACTAATGGAAGTAAAAAAGTTAACTCACGAACAGTCGCGGCTTTCAAATGTTTGGACCGTGTCTCTTCCTTGGTTTTCCCTTCCCATTCTCCAATGCATGGGAGGACATGGGGAGTAAGATATTTAAGAAATATATCATGATTAATTCATCGTCGATTTATGGGAGAAGTGAGAAAGAAGAATTTGGTGCTGAAATTGAATTGCAGAAGCGAGGTGAAAGTGCAAAGACAACAAGTATAGAGGGTGGAAGTGAAATTTTTATCTTTCTTTAGCTTTTTATAGTCCGTAATTGATTAGATTGGCCAATATATAAGTGGGAAGAAAGATTAATTTCCCTTCCCAGCTTGTTTTCCCTCAAATTAGGGGTTTTCAAGATAAAAAACTTGTGTTTGCATTGAGTTGTTCATTCTATTTTTTGCAAGTAGTTCTAAGCACTAAGATTCATTCACTAACTTTCAATTTTTTTCTATCATTTTCAATAATTAGAAGTAGAAACAACATCTTTGTGTTCTTATGGATTTCCAAAGTAAAAGTTTACAGATCAATTTGGTATAAGAGATAATTATTATCTAGGACTGTGGCATTCATTCTTGTGTGATTTATATGACAGTGACAAGGTCTAAAGGTGAAGAAGTGTTACCTTTCGATCCTGATATATCTACAAAGAAGTGTAAACAAAGGATTAGATATCAAATGGAAGAATAAAAATTGGTTTGTAGAATTGATATTTTGGAAAAAACTATGGATAGGTTGTTTCAAAACCAAAGAGAACTCTCATATATGAAAAATACGGCAGCAGTTAAGAAAGATTCCATAGACTTAATGGTTCAAGATTTGGCCAAAAATTTTGGCATAGGAAAGATCCACAATGAGGAAGAAGATATGGAATAGAATGAAGAGGAAACTCCAGCTGGAAGAGAGAAGGTAAAATCTGATCATGCTCCTTTTAAATTTGAAACTAAAATTGAGATAAAAATATTTGAAGGACAAGTAGATTTAGAATTGCTTGATAAATGGTTAAAAAATTAGAGGTTTATTTTAGTGTACATGATGTCACTGAGGCACAAAGGATCACTTTTGCACATCTCAAAATGGAAGGACATGCTTTGGTTTGGTGGGAAACCCAACTAGCCACTTTTGAGGAGAAGAAGTGTCATATTGTAAGATCTTGGGAGGGTTTTAAATAATTGGTTAGACATAATTTTTATCCATTTGGCCATAAGAATGACTAAATGATTAAATGGCACTATTTTAGAAAAATTTGTGGCCAAAGTGTACATGATTACACTACAAATTTTTGGAGACAAGTCATGTTGCTTAATATGGACTTGGAGGATGAGGATATTATGACCAAGTATTAGGGAGGAATTCACACTCACCTTTGAAGTAAGGTCATCTCCATGAAGCCCAATGATCTCAATGAAGCATGTGTGTAAGTATATTATATTGATGATGAAAAGAAGCAAGGAGAAGCATGTTCAAAGACGGAGCAGTCAAAAAATCAGCCAAAGAAAGAGCAAGTACAAACAAGTAACAAAGGTAAATGGAAAGGGAAAGGTAAAAATATTGCTACTACTTTGAATACTTGTAAAGATCCTAAGAATTTTGATATCAATGGTCTTACGAATGTTACATGTTGGAACTTACATTTGGAATTACTCCCAAGAAACTAAACCAAGGATTCAAATAAATCCATGAAATTTGTAAAGACAGATATAGATGGGTCAAGGATGGAGTCTTTTTACAATATTTGGGCACACCAGTGTAATTGAAAACTTTCTATGGTAAGTGATAACTAAGTAAAGAGACTAATTTAGTTAAATCATAATCAATTTTGTTTACTTTTATTGAAAGATTAAAAATATGGGGTATAAATTTCACATATTTATAAAAAATGGATGAAGGATTTGGATAACATAATTCAGTATTTTCAAGAATCATTCTAGACTACCAATGGGTTACCACCAAAAGGAGAGGTAGAGCATGAGATTTAGTTGTTGCTGAAGTCCCCTCTACCAAAAATTGGGTTGTATACGAAATCCTTGTTGGAGTGTATAGAGGTAAAAAAACAACTCCAAGAGCTATTAGACCAAGGGGTAATACGCTCAAGAACCTCGCCATGTAGTCCACCTATTGTGATGGTGCCAAAGAAGGATGGTTCTTGGATAATGTGCATCGATTACCATGCTTTGAACAAGATTACCATAAAGAACAAATATCCACTCCCACACATAGATGATCTCTTGGACCAACTTCAACATGTTAAGTTCTTCACAAAGTTGGATCTTAAGTCGGGTTATCATCAAGTCACGATGAAGGAGGAGGATATATGAAAGACTGCCTTAAAAAAAAAAATAGGGTTTGTATGAGTGATTAGTACTTCCATTTAGTTTATGTAATGCACCCGCTACATTTATGAGATTGAAGAATGATGTATTGTGGGAATTCGTAGATTCATGTGCTATTTTTTATATAGATGATATTATGATTTTTAGTTCCACATGGGAGGAACATCCAACACATTTGCAGAAACTTCTCAAAGATAAACAACTACTATGCAATATGAAGAAGTGTGAATTTTCCAAACATTCACTTGTCTATCTTGGGCACGTGGTTGGAGGAGGAGATTTACAAGTTTATCCAAAGAAGGTGGAATCCATCACCAATTGACCAAAACCAATGGGAGCCATAAAGACTAGAAGTTTTTTGGGAGAATTACAATACATGAATAAGTTCATTCTAGGATTATCTACTATTACAACACCTCTACACATAGCGGCTGCAAAGAGTAAGGATTTCAACTAGGGTAAGGAACAAGATCAGGATATTAAGTTATTAAAATACAAAATTAGTCATGCTCCATTACTTGCTCTTCCTAATTTTCAGCAACCCTTTGAGGTAGAGACAAATTCCCGTGATTACGCTATGGGAGTAGTGTTGCTATAGGGAGGTAAGCCAATATGTTCTCATTATGAAACTTTCACTTCAGTAGTTAAGGGATATTCAGTATATGATAAAGAGATGTATGCACTAGTTTAGGAAATAAAGACATGGAAACATTATTTATTACATAAAGAAACTATTGTGTAAACTAACCACAAACCTCTCCAGTCTTTGCAAGCACAGTCTAAATTACATCAAGAAATGAACTACAAGTGGATGGGATTCCTCCAGTAGTTCCATTTAGTGATCAAACATAAGAAAGGAAGCACAAATTTGGTGACAGAAATGTTGTCTAGATCACCTACACAAGATAAAATATCTAGCATGGCCACTATCTCTCATTTTGAGCCTTTCACGAAGGAAGCTTACGAAGAGGCATATGCTACAGGGAGGTAAACTACTATGTTATCATTTTGAAACTTTCACTTCAATAGTTAAGGGATATTCAATATATGATAAAGAGATGTATGCACTAGTTTAGGAAATAAAGAAACAAAAACATTATTTATTATGTAAAGAAATTGTTGTGCAAACTAACCACAAACCTCTCCAGTATTTGCAAGCACAGTCTAAATTACATCAGGAAATGAACTACAAGTGGATGGGATTCCTCCAGTAGTTCCATTTAGTGATCAAATATAAGAAAGGAATCACAAATTTGGTGGTAGACATGTTGTCTAGATCACCTACACAAGATAAAATCTCTAGCTTGGCCACTATCTCTCATTTCGAGCCTTTCACGAAGGAAGCTTACAAAGAAGCATAGGCTACAGGGAGGTAAACCAGTCATTCTGAAACTTTCACTTCAGTAGTTAAGGGATATTCAGTATATGATAAAGAGATGTATGCACTAGTTTAGTAAATAAAGAAATGGAAACATTATTTATTACGTAAAGAAATTGTTGTGCAAACTAACCACAAACCTCTCCAGTATTTGCAAGCACAGTCTAAATTACATCAGGAAATGAACTACAAGTGGATGGGATTCCTCCAGTAGTTCCATTTAGTGATCAAATATAAGAAAGGAATCACAAATTTGGTGGTAGACATGTTGTCTAGGTCACCCACATAGGATAAATTCTCTAGCTTAGCCACTATCTCTCATTTCGAGCCTTTCATGAAGGAAGCTTACGAAGAGGCATATGCTACAAAGAGTTAAACCAATATGTTATCATTTTGAAACTTTCACTTCAATAGTTAAGGGATATTCAGTATATGATAAAGAGATGTATGCACTAGTTCAGGAAATAAAGAAATGGAAACATTATTTATTGCGTAAAGAAACTATTGTGCAAACTAACCACAAAAATCTCCAATATTTGCAAGCACAATATAAATTACAACAGGCAAGGAACTACAAGTGGATGGGATTCTTCCAGTACTTCCATTTGTTGATCAACTCTAAGAAAGGAAGCACAAACTTGGTGACATACATGTTGTCTAGATCACCTACACAGGATAAAATCTCTAGCTTGGCCACTATCTCTCATTTTGATCCCTTCACAAAGGAAGCTTACGAAGAGGAATATGCCCAATTAAAATATTTTTTGGGTAACATATCAGCATTTGTAGTCCAAAGGGGCAGAAGAGACGGGTATTGAATATTGTTATCTCAAAGATGGGCTTCTTTATCGATGGGGGAAGCTTTATATCCCAAAAGAAGAAAGGATTTTATTGATGAGGGAAGCACATACCTCTAAAGTAGCAGGACATTTTGGTGTTGGAAATACCATGGCCCACTTGCAAAGGTATGTGTATTGGCCCAATATTCAAGAAGAAGTATCTAAATTCTAAGAGGATGTAAACTCTATTGTACTAGTAAGCCTAAAATTAAGAAGGAAGGTTTGTATATGCCTTTACCAGTCCCTACTCATCCTTGGGAATATATTTATATGGATTTTTATAGGAGGACTACCTATGTCTAAACATGGAAATGATTATATATATGTTTTTATTGATAGATTTAGAAAAAGCTATCTTCTTATGGTATGTAAAAATACAGTAAAATCATGTGAGGTAGCCAAAATTTTCTTTGCTAATGTATGGGTGTATTTTGGTTTTCCAAAGTCTATTGTTTATGCCAGAGATTCTAGGTTCTTGGGAATCTTTTGGACTTCTTTGTGGGATAATATGGACACCAGGTTATAGAGGATCATGGCTTTCCATCCCCATACATATGGGAAAATGAAGGTGGTGAATACAAATTTGGTACAACTAATTAGAGGATATAATAGCAAATATCCACGGACTTGGGAACAATCCTTTGCCTACAATCAAAATTCCTACAACCGGGAGGTATAAACATCCACAATGGAGTCACCGTTTCAAGGATGCTTAGGATATCTACCTACTAATCCACCGAACATTACGGTTTGGTAGCAGGAAGAAGGGGAGATACATGATTCAGAATTGACTTGAGCAACAAAATTCATTGAGAGCATCTAGAAAATCCATCTCAAGGTGAAATAAAAACTGGAGAAATCTCAAGCCAAGTATAAGGCTAGACATGATCAGTACCATAGAGAGAAAAAACTTCATGTTGGATACAAGGTTTGGTTTTACTTGAGCAAGGAGAGACTATAAGGTCAAGCAAGGAAGATCAAGCCACTATGGTATGGACCCATTAGTATACTGGAGCAGGTTGCAAAAAATGCTTTTAGACTTTATATTCCAAATTTCATGTAGATGTACTTAGTAGTAAATTGTGAGAACTTGCACCTATATGATCCATCCATTCTTGAAGAAGAATAATAATGTTAGTTACTACCTTCCATAAAGGATTACATCTTGGACTCATGAGTTGAATTAGAGGAGGATGTAATGATATAGAAGAATATCAGAGAGACAAGGAAAAGTCTGCAGGAGTCTTGGCACGATAGAATCAAGGGGAAGACACCAAGGCAGGCCTGGTGGTACTCAAAGGATAAAGTAAGGTAATTTTTTTCCTCATATACTCCCCAACTAAGTGGTTGTGGAACCCAAAGCCCCCTGAGTAGGGGAGGTGTGATCTATAGGGATCTAAAGAAACACCAATTCATTAGAGGAACTAGAACCAAAGGAAAAATTAGCCAGAAAGGAGAAAAAATTGTTAAGTTACAAAACCACCACTTTATGGAGAATGGAAGTTTTGTAACACCCCCGAAAATTACGTAATCATCCCTCTACAGAGAATGGTGGTTGTGTGACTACCACAACAATTGTGTAACCATTAGTTTGCATACACCAGAAGTCCTATCACGAATGGAAACAAAAAATAAACTCATGAATGGTCATGAATTTTAAACATCTAGACCATGTCTCTTACTTGGTTATCCCTTCCCATTCTCCAGTGCACGGGAGGACATAGGGATCAAGCTATTTAAGAAAGATAATTTTTATCCATATTTCACCCCCAGGTAGAATATCAGATCAGCCACGACCCAGTATAGGAAGAACCCAAGAAATCATGTTTAGACCTTACAAATAAGTAGCAGAAAGACTAAAAAATGGAGTGGCAGAGGCTGAGAAAGAGGAAATAACCATATGTACGAAGAAAATGACTCGGTCAAGCCATTTCATGTCTTAAATCTATTTTCCAAGTTGTAGGAAAACTTAACAATGGAATTGCAGGGTTAGAGAAGAAGGGGTAGTGCCGTAGAGGAGCCAGGAGCAAGAAGGGGAAAAATGGTGAAGATTCGAAGTTTTTCAAGCTCGAAACAGTTCGGGAAAGGGTCCAAAATCGACTAAGTATGGAGGATCTAGTGGAGAGAGCCACGTGTCCTAACGGATTCTCCAAAGATGAATCCAAAAGGGGCAGATCAAACAAGCGTCGTATCTCCATGTGTCCTAGGCCAAAATGGAAATGGGGTCAAATGGTCAAACAAAGTCAAAGGCAAATAGGTTGGGCCTCAAAATTAGCTAAGTATAAAAGTGCAAGTGGAGATTGCCAAGTGTCAGCCTAGCAAATTTCTAAGAGTTAGTCCAAAGGCGGAGACCCAAATGAGCACAAGCTCGCCACATAGCCTAGAGTCCTAAAAGATAAGAGGGACCATTGAAAAGTCCACGGATTTGTGGAGGCTGCTAAGTGTCAACTCGACGCTCCTTCAAAGGCAAATTTTGAATCGAGCTTTCAAGCAAGTGCGGTGCCTCCACGTGTCCAGTCTCAAAAAAGGGGGGCAGAGTTGGTTGAATAGTGAAAAGAAGGGACAAGTTGGCAGAGGTTTCCAAGTGTCTAAATGGAACCAATTCAAGGATTGAATAGAGAGAGGGTTTCCAAACGAGTGCTAGACTACCGCGTGTCCCCGATCAAGAAATTTGACCTCGCTAAACAAAGGACTTAGCCAAAAACACAAAAATTGAACAGGCTAGTGGAGGAAGCCACGTGTCAGCCCTATGCCACTCTAAGAACAAAGTATAGAGGCCTCCCTTAGACGAGATCCTGCCCTCCGTGTGTCCCAGAAAGGAGACCCATTTTTTCAAACTAATTTTCCTGCCCATTTGTACGGACCCGATATAAACTTTAAAAGGGCATATCTTTCGACTCAGGGCTTGAAATATTACAAATCTTACATCATTGGAAGCATCTCGATGCCCTCTATGCCATGGAAAGATTTTTAAAAAAATTAGGCCCTGGTTGGTAGAAAATGGAGAAACTTATTTGGGCCTTTTTTACATAATTTACTTGCCTCAACAACCAGATCGGATTCAATTTTTCTCCACCATTTCTTCCTCCTTCGAGGCATCGAATAAGGATTTGTTACAGTCAAGATAAATTTGGGACAGACTTTACAGGAGACATTAAATGGTGGTGGTTGAGATCGGGGCTATTTTTTCCCGCTTCTCTCTCTTTCTCCCGTCTATATCAGATCTATAAATCTAGGCTCGGGACTCATTGTAAAGGGTTGGACATTCTTTGTTTTACATGCTCCCCTTTCCTTCTAGTAAGGAACTCGTGGGTTTCATACCTTCCATTAAAACTGTAATATGCTTTCTCACCTCTTGGTCATTTCTTAATGTATTGTATCAATCTGTAGAGCAATAAAACATGTTTTGTGATCGATTCTAAATCCTTTCTTATCTTTGTTGCTCTCATCTGGTCTTTCATTATAAATCTGGTTATTTGTGCTTTATTATTGTATGCATTTTTATTTGGTTTGTGTCTATCAGCAAAACAAATGTTCATCATTCCTTCGGTGCATCACCTCGTAGTTTAGCTTTGTTTTAATTTTTGTATTCTTTCTATCCCTGTCTCCTTGGTAAAGTTTGTATTAGGTTTAGGAATAGACCCTCTACAAGTTTCTATGTGTGCACCTAAATAGAGGAATAGGAACCAACCTTTAATCTGGAGATTTTTCCTATTTTACAAAGTCCCACACTTTAAGGAAGACTCAATGTTATTCGGATCACACCAGATGTTTCTACCTTAGAAAATTATATCTATAGACTCATTTGGGGGGTGCTGTGATTTTGCACTAACAGTTTTGGCATGCCCGGTGGGACAGAAAGAGGTATCCATCTTATTACAATAAGATTGATATACACTTGTTGTGATTGTAACTTTTAAGAAGTTTTAAAATTGTGCATCTGGTGACTCCAAAAGAAACAAATCTATTGGTTTCAGTAGTCCAAGCAAGTTTATGAGAAGGATACAAACAAGGTTCGGAACCAGAGAAAAGGGACAGTTTGTACACATACACTTGTCTCCAGAAAGAAGGAGAAGAGGAAGAAGATTCTAGAGGTCTCTATCTCCACCAAGCAGAGCCTTATTAACACCTCCTCCTAGCAGGCCATTATTTCAATCAAGAAGAGTACTTAGACCAAGCAAGATGGCTCAACCAAATCCTTATGTTAGTTTCACTGGTAGCAGCCCACTTGCTCTTAATGCAAAAAATCTAGTTTTAGTGGCAGTATTAAAGAGAATCTTGTATTTCACTAGGTAAAATAAGACTTCTCTTGGTGACCATGTTCAAGAAATTGTAAATGTCTGTATGATTCAAGAGATCACTGAAATGGATATTGCAGTCAAGCTGCTAGCCTCTTCACGTAAAGGTAAAGCTTCACAATGGTTCAGGATCTTAGAAGTAGGCTCTATCCGATCTTGGGATGATCTATGCATAGCTCTTTATAACTAGTTTGGGGAGAAGGGAGATAACTTGTCCTTGTTGGAATAGCTGACAACAATAAAAAGAGCTCCTAGTGAGCAATTGACAGATTTCAACCTCAAATTTCAAAGGACCTTGGACACGACTGCAATAGCATTAAAGCCCACTAATGAAGGTGCCTTCTTATACTTTCTCAGAGCTTTAAATTCTGATATTGCTTTAATGATTCAGTCAATTGGGGGGCATAATCTTACCTGCAGCCTATAGCCTGTCCTTAAGAGTTGAAAATTGTTTGACCTAGGCTAGCAAAATTTATCCCAGACCATCCATGCCTCTATACCCTAAATTAGGGAACCCAAGTACCAGCCAAACACCCACATTAGCCCCTATACCCACTCCCAGGAGTCAAAGCTCAGTTGAAGCCTCCACCTCATCATCTAACACCTCAAAAGAGCTTCAGGAAGTCATGAAACAGCTTCAGAACCTGGGAAATGAGTTAGTAACCATCAAAAGGCAGTAAGCTCAAAGTTCTAGACCATATCAGCCTTAGGCTCAATATCAGGCTAGACCCCAGTATCAGTAAAATAGACCACCATCTCAGACTATAAATCAAATTCAAAACAAAGGACAGCCTCAGGATGCTAGACCTTTCAAGTCATATGATCCAAACACAGCCTCAACATCAAGGGCTTTGGTTCTAGCACAGAATAACATGGCACAAGAATATGATTTGTGCTTCCCATGCAGTCAACCACATAACCAATCAATGTGCTTTAATGGTGCACTAAATCAGGCCTTGATGGTGTAAACCAGTATGGTGTCATAAGAACCTAGCCAAGAAGGGGATCAGTAGTAAGGAGCTCAATAAGAGGGACCTCCAAGTGAAACTATGTCTGTCAATGGGAAAGATGAAGACTTCTATGGAATGAATCAGTTCCCTTCTCAAAGTGTAGCTACCAATACATGGTCCAAAAAGAGAAATATTGGAGAAGATCAACCACTGAACTTAGGTAACCCTCAACCTTCCATCACTCCACAAGGTTTTAGTGCTCCAATGCAACTCCCAACATGCAGAGCCAATCCAAGCCACCTTCCAAATCCACTCAGGCACCAGTTGTCACAACCCATGTGCAAGAAAAAAATATCCCAGGGAAGGGGCGGTAAAGGGATAGCTCATTCAATATCATTGAGCAAATGAAGAGGAAAAGTGTGAACATTTCACTATGGGATTCATTGGCCATTCCAGTGCAGATAGATCTATTACAGACTGTCATACAAAATTGGTCAAGCTCAAATCAAACCCCTAACCAGCAAGAGAGAGTTCTTACCAATATAGTTTAACCTGGGAGGAACCATGGATAACAACAAGGTAAGAATGTGAGACCTCCTCCATTTTATGTTTCATTGATTATTGGGGACAAGTTGGTGCATAATTTTATGATTGATTCTGGGGTAAGTAGTTCTGTAATGCCTAAACAAATAGCTGATCAATTGGGTCTTCAATATGAAGTCATCTCTAGAGGGGTAGTACAATTAGATGGTACCATAGTGACAAATATTGGAATCATACAAGATCTAATACTCATTATGCATGCCTATCCCAATGCGATTATATTGCAAAATGTGTCAGTCATAGACTTGCAACCACATTTTGCTTTGTGTTTATCCAGGGACTTCACTGCCAAAATTGGCGGTTATCTGTCTATTGATTGGTCACATATGCTCTTTAGAACAAGGTATGGGGTGAAGGCCATAATCAGATCTGAGCCCATTGTTGATTACCTTATTGAATCTTATGTGCCTATCCCAATCAATGCTAACTGCTCAGCTTTTGATTAAGAAGACCTACTAAGAACTTGTAAAGTAGATACCAAGGTGGGATGTATCCCAGACTTGACTTTTGATGAGTGGGCCAACAAAAGACATGATTTTTACCCTTATAAGGGGATGGAATAATATGAGCTAGGTGTCTATTGTCTTCATGAAGAGAATCATCCTCTTCCTACCTTAATTAAGACAAAATTTAAAGATGACAATGAGGTATGGCAATTGTTCTTTGATGGCTCAAGGAGTAGACAAGGAGCTATGATTGTGTCCCCAGGTATGAAGTATTATTCAGCATTCATATTTTAGTTTTCTTTCTCAAATAACACTTCTGAATATGAGGCTTTAGTCCATGGTCTTCATTGGGCAAGGAAGCTAGGAATCAAGAACTTGCAAGTGTTTGGTGACAGTGAACTGGTTGTCAATCAAGTCAGAGGACTTAATGCCATCAATAATGACCTGCTTAAGAACTACAAGAGTAGGATATGGGATCTCATGGAGGATTTCGAAGCCTTCAATATTGTGTCCATTCCCAAGAAGGAGAATGAAGCTGCTAATAGACTTACAGTAGTTGGAGAAATGGTTGATGTGGTGGACAACATCAAAAGAGACAAGGGAAGACCACATAGTCATGTGGTTATGAGGCCAACAGTGTCAGATAATAACACATGCTAGCAGGTGTTCGAGAATGATCAGTAGATCATTAATTTTTTGCAAAAAGAAGTTGAATTCTCACCTAGAAATCAAAGTAGATTAGAACAGAAATACGGGAATCAAATAGTGTAGTTACATACAAACAAGCTTCCCAAAGGCTTAGTGACATTGGAGTCTATATTCAATCCTAATGATTAGTTTCAAAAGTAAAAGGATAACATACATATCAAAAGAGAAGATTCAGAGTTAATCCCAGTTGGAGAAGGAAAACACTTCAAATTGGCAAAGTGGCCACCAAGAAAGAAAGGTATGAATTCATACAACTTTGTAAAGAATTTTCAGATGTATTTGCTTGGAGCTATGAAGACCTAAGAGGGTTCAATCCAAAGCTAGCACAACACATAATTGAACTGGATCCAGTTGCCAAGCCCATCAGGAAAAAATAGAGACCAATCAATCCACATATTGAGCCTCTAATGAAAAAAGAGCTGAACAAGCTGATAGAGGCAAGTATAATATTTCCAATCAAACACTCAAGTTGGGTTACAAACTTGGTCCCATTTCAAAAAAAAGAATGGAGAGATTAGATTGTTTGTAGAGTTTCGAGACTTGAACAGAGCTTCTCTCAAAGATCATTACCCACTCCCTTCAATGGAGTAGATCTTGCAAGTGGTGTCTATATCAAACAGATTCTCCCTCCTAGATGGCTACTCATGGTATAACTAGATTATGGTGAAAGAAGATGATCAATTCATAATAGCTTTCACCACCAATTGAGGCACCTGTGCCTATAGAAAAATTCCATTTGGATTGTCTAATGCTGGAGCTACTTTCCAAAGAGCTATGGATATGACATTCAAAGGGCTAATCAACAAAATATTGTTGATATATCTAGATGACATTCCTGTGTTCTCCAAAAATGTAGTAGACCACCTTTTTCACCTAAGGTAGGTGTTTCAAAGATGTAGGAGATTTGGGGTGTCATTGAACCCTAAAAAATGCATAATATTGGCCCATGAGGGCATGATTTTAGGCCACATTGTGTCAAAGGAGGGTCTGGAAATTGACCCAGAGAGAGTTGAAGCAATAAGAGCATTGCCATTGCCAAGTCACAAGAAAGCTCTTCAAAGTTTCTTAGGGAAGATCAACTTTGTTGCCCTTGTTAGGCCAATAACATTGATGTTGAAGAAGAGCTTATCATTCAGATGGATAGCTGAAGGAAAGGCAAGCTTTGAGGCTATCAAAGAAGCTATATCACAAGCCCCAACTCTTGTGAATCTAGATTTCTCCAAAGACTTCATATTGTATGCCTTTGGTGGCAGTGACATGATTTCCGCAATCTTAGTTCAGCAGAACAAAGAAGGTACAAAATAGCCAATTGCTTTCTTCAGCCAAGGTCTGAAAGACTATGAAGTAAGGTACTCCTTCATTGAAAAGAAAGTTCTAGAAGTGATCAGAGGATTAAAGAAGTTTAGGCACCTGGTTTCAAATAATAAAATCCAATTGTTAGTCTCCCATACAGGAGTTAAAGACTTCCTTCTCAGCAAGGATCTGAATGAAAAAATTGTAGGGTGGATCACTCGTGTCATGGAATATGAAATTAAGATTAAGGTCACTAAACTGGTCCGAGGGAAGGGGTTGTGTGAATAACTAGCCTCATGTCAATAAGAAGAAGAAAACAGTGAAAAGGAAGTTGTTTTTGTCTTACAGAATAATCAAGAAGAAGAAAATGCTAATGTACCTACTCCTTGTTGGACTCAAGACATAGTGCACTTCCTTCAAACAGGCATGTGTCCTCATGGGATGAGTAAAACAAAAAGGATACATTTCAGATTGAAGGCCATCCCATATGTCCTTATTGATGGTGTCTTGTTCAAAAGGGACATAAATGGCATTCTGCTAAGATGCATTAGGACATATCAGGTTGAAATAATGTTACAAGAATTCCATGTTGGAGCATATGGAGGTCATTTTTCTACAAGGGTGACAACACTAAAAATCATGAAGGCAGGTTATTATTGGCCCAGAGTGTTTAGTGATTGCTATGCATGGATCAAAAGGTGCAAGAATTGTGCATTCTTCAAAGGCAAATAAAAGCTAGCAACACTTCCATTGCTCCCAATCTCAGTGGACCAACCTTTCATGCAATGGGGATTGGACTTCATTGGAGTCATCAACCCAAATTCAAGCCAAGGCCACAAATGGATTCTAATAGCAAAATACTATTTCACCAAGTGGACCAAGGCAGTGGCACTCAAGGAAGCTAATGAGTCTAATATACTAGATTTCTATGAAGGGATAGTAACCAGATTTGGAGTGCCTGCCACCATTATATCAGACAATGCATTGGCATTCATAGGTTTTAAGGTCACATAAGGGGATGTCAAGAATGAGATTTACTTGAGCACTTCATAAAACTATTACCCCCCAAAAAATGGCCAAGCTGAGTCCACAAACAAGAACCTGTTAAGGATCATCAGAAAAAATCTTGATGAAAATCAAAGGACCTAGCACACAAAGCTCAAATTATCCTTATGGGATGATAGGACAACACCAAAGATATCTACAGGTAGCTCTCCATTCAAGCTCGTCTATGGGAAAGAGGCAGTGTTGCCTATATCACTTGAGTTGCGAACATTACAACTCATGAAGAAGCTAGAGATGTCTTAATTTGAACCAATGGAGGCCAGGTATGTAGAACTGATGAAGTTAGAAGAAACAAGAGAGCATGCACTCCAAACAATAGAGAAGGATCAAGCCTCAATCAAGAGATGCTTTGACAAGAAGGCAAGAACAAATACCTTCTGGGAAGGAGAGCTAGTTTTGAAATGGGATGTAGATCGAGAAAAACCAGGAAGGCATTCCAAGTTCGATGCCATTTGGAGTGGCCCTTATATGGTCACAACATGTAAAAGTAGCAATGCTTTCCAATTGTCTACATTGGATGGTGAAGAGTTGCAGATTCCAGTGAATGGAATCTATCTTAAACATTGCTACTAGAAGGAATATTCTCACCTTGTACATATTAGTTTAGTTTCTTTTCCTCCAAGTGCTTGTGCACATTGTCTTGATGTAGCTTAAGTTGCTTTTCTCCTAAGTGCTTTGCATGCTCTACATGTTCTACTTTGAGCATGTATGATTTTCAATTTTGTATATAGTTGTGGTGTTGTTTTGTTGCTCTTATGTAGTCCATCCAAATAGATAGATGAAGCCCCAGATCAAAGCAATTTTCTACTCTCAGAAACCTTTGTTTCAAAATTTCTTATGAAATTTGAGGGTGTAAATAGTCGAGCTCATGAACTAGAGGTAGAATCAGTATCAGACCGACGTTCTCAACTCCATGCCCAATGTATATGACAAGGCAATTGGTATTTTCATCTAGCAGGAAGATACCCCTATGAGTCGCCAAATTGTTATCCGTATTTCACCCCCCGGGTAGAATATCAGATCAGCCACAACCCTGTATAGGAAGAACTTGAGAAATCACATTCAGACCTTACAAACAGGTAGCAGAAAGACTAAAAAATGGAGTGGCAGAGGATGATAAACAAGAAATGACCCTATGCAAGAAGAAAATGACTCTTTTAAGCCGTTTCATGTCTTAAATCTATTGTGTAAGCTTCAGGTAGACTTAAGAATGGAATTTCATGGTCAGAGAAGAAGGGGCAGTGCCGCAGAGGATCCAAAAGTAAGAAGGGGAAAAATGGTGAAGATTCAAATTTTTTCGGGCTCGAAACAATTCGGGAAAGGGTCCAAAATCGACTAAGTATGGAGGAGCCAATAGAGAGAGCCACGTGTCCTAACGATGATTCTCCAAAGATGAATCCAAAAGGGGTAGATCAAACAAGTGACGTATCTCCACATGTCCTAGGCTGAAATGGAAACAGGGTCAAATGGTCAAACAAAGTCAAAGGCAGATAAGTTGGGCCTCAAAATTGGCTAAGTATAAAAGTGCAAGCGGAGAATGCCAAGTGTCATCCTGGCGCATTTCTAAGAGTTAGTCCAAAGGCTGAGACCCAAATGAGCGCGAGCTCACCACATAGCCTAGAGTCCCAAAATATAAGAGGGATCGTTGAAAAGTCCACGGATTTGTGAAGGTTGCTAAGTGTCAACTCGACACTCATTCAAAGGAAAATTTTGAATCAGGCTTTTAAGAAAGCACGGTGCCTCCACATGTCTAGTCTCAAAAAAGGGGGGCAAAGTTGGTTGAATAGTGAAAAGAAGGGACAAGATGGCAGAGGTTTCCAAGTGTCTAAATGGTGCTAATTTAGGGATTGAATAGAGAGAGGGTTTCTAAACAAGTGCTAGACTGCCGCTTGTCCCCAGTCAAGAAATTTGACCCCGCTAAGCAAAGGACTTATCCAAAAACACAGAAATTGAACAGGATGGCGGAGGAAGCCATTTTTCAGTCCCACGCCACTCCAAGAACAAAGTATAGAGGCCACCCTTAGATGAGTGCCTACCCTCCATGTGTCCCAGAAAGGAGACCCATTTTTTCAAACTAATTTTACAGCCCATTTGTACGGACCCGACATAAACTTCGAAAGGGCATATCTTTTGACTCAGGGCTCAAAATATTACAAATCTTACATCGTTGGAAGTGTCTTGACGCCCTCTATGCCATGGAAATATAAAAAAAATCTTTTTTGCAGGCCTTGGTAGGTGTAAAATGGAGAAACATCTTTGGTCATTTAATGCAGAATCTGCTTGCCTCAACAACCAGATCAGATTTGATTTTTCTCCGTCATTTCTTCCTCCTTTAAGGCATTGAATAAGGATTTGTTGTAGTCAAGATAGATTTGGTACAGACTTTATGGGAGACATTAAATGGTGGTGGTTGAGATCGGGACTATTTTTTCCCGCTTCTCTCTCTTTCTCCCGTCTGTATCGGATCTATAAATCTAGGCTCAGGACTCATTGTAAAGGGTTAGACATTCTTTGTTTCACAGGCTCCCCTTTCCTTCTAGCAAGGAACTTGTGGGTTTCATACCTTCCATTAAAAATGTAATATGTTTTCTCTCCTCTTGGTCGTTTATTAATGTATTGTATCAATCTGAAGAGTAATAAAACATGTTTTTTTATTGATTCTAGATCCTCTCTTGTCTTCTTTTCTCTCATCTGGTCTTTCATTATAAATTTGGTTATCTGTGCTTGATTATTGTATGCATTTTTATTTTATTTTTGTCTATCAGCAAAACAAATGTTCATCATTCCTTCGGTGCATCACCTCGTAGTTTAGCTTTGTTTTAATTTTTGTATTCTTTCTATCCCTGTCTCCTTGGTAAAGTTTAGATTAGGTTTAAGACCAGACCCTCTACAAGTTTCTACGGATGCACCTAAAAAGAGGAATAAGAACCAACCTTTAATCTAGAGAGTTTTCCTATTTTACAAATTCTGACACTTTGAGGAAGACTCAATGTTATGCGGATCACACCAAATGTTTATGCCTTAGAAAATAAAATCTATAGACTCGTTTGGGGGGGATGTGATTTTGCACTAACAGTTTTGGCATGCCCGGTGGAACAGAGAGAGGTCTCCATATTATTACAGTAATATTGATGTACACTTGTTGTGATTGTAACTTTTAAGAAGTTTTAAAATTGTGCATCTGGCGACTCTAAAAGAAACAAATCTTCTGGTTTCAGCAGGGCAAGCAAGTTTATGAGAAGGATACAAACAAGGTCCGGAACCAGAGAAGAGGGACAATTTGTACACATACACTTGTCTCCAGACATAAGGAGAAGAGGAAGAAGAGTCGAGAGGTCTCTATATCCACCAAGAAGAGCCTTATCAACACCTCCTCCTAGCAGGTCGTTCTTTCAATCAAGAAGAGTTCTCAGACTAATCAGGATGGCTCAACCAAATCCTTATGTCAGTTTCACTGGCAGAAACCCACTTGCTCTTAAGCATGATGGTGTCTTAAGCATGATGATAATCCCGCAACATTTATTCTAAGGTAAAAAACAACCTTTCCCAAAATAGGAACTCTTGAATCCCAAGGTCTAAAAATAGAAAGCTCTGGTTTCGATTACAAGAAGTTTCTACCATCTCAGTTTTGAATCATATTGTTTCTTTTAACCACCATGAAGTTCAAATTATCTAGCCTCAATCCCTTTTCAAAAATTTCATTAGAGTACTCCAGTTTACTGACGGTGATATCACATACATGGACCTGGATGATCTGAAAGCTATAATGTTGGGTACACCAAGAGAGATTGTGGAAGAATAGATCTTCACGAGTGGATTGTATACAAATGTTGGCCACCCCATGTTAGTGCAAAACATAGAGTTTGTGTTGGATTTTTTCCATCACTAAGATTCAGACATCCAAAAATAAGAGCTGATGACAACTCAGTCCTGGTAGCTCTTACCCTGAAGGAAATATCTCAAGGCATACAGATTCCAGTTAGAAGAAACATGGTAGTGATCACTAAGGAGGTTGCAACATGAGATTGGTCCAATACTCAATCATTCCATCAAGGATTTTCTATTGGCTCATGGTTAAAGGAAGGGAGGTATCCCTCTTGTGATCCTAAGGCTCTTTCTCGAAATGAATTCCATGAGGGATTGCTCAATGCCATCATTCTCCTAAGCTGAGTGATGTGAGAAGAAAGTACAAGAGACTTCCAAGAATTGATGGTATTGTTCATTCTCACAATCCTAAAGGGTAAGAAAATAATTTTTTGAGGAAAAATCATCGGCAATATCTTACATTGTCAATTGCTTCAAGTAAAATCTTCCAAGAATTTATTCATGACTTTGTACTTGGTCTACGCCTTGGCAAACAAAAGACCATTCAGGGGCCTGACACTTGCACAAAATATTTCCCAAAAGGATCCCACTTATGAAAAATATCCGCAGTTGGTCCTAAAAGAGAGCATCAACAATCAACACTTTGCAAAGGTGAATGAACCTTTCACAATGTATGTTGTCATATTTTTAGACAGAAACCCACATTTGAGATTGTCTACACATGTCATGGATTTAGTTAGAAGGTGTTGTCGCCAAATCACTGCACCCCCTGAATGGCCAGGATGTGAATAGGACATTCGGTGTGATTGGGACACATGGGATCACCTCTCAAGCTGTGGGACTTGGGCTCGAGGTGAACCTCCGGAGAAGGCCAGCTTCCTCTTCCTAAACTAAGTGTTGTACTACTCCTAGTGTAACAAAAATGATTATCTAGTCCTAGGCTAACATTTTCATGGGGTTTTAGGGAAAGAGATTTACAGAAATGAAACTATACTAGGGATGGTGATGCACCAAATAAAGGGTGTCTTCAGATTCAGGAAGGGTTAATTTGAAGAGGGTGTGTGCACCATAGGTCAACTTCACCTACTGCAACTTAGAGAGGGTACAGGATACCACAGACTAAGAGACACGCGTTCCCTTTGTTAAACTTTATCAGACTGAGAAATATACCAGTTTCCCAGTGAAGAAGGATGAACTCAAGAAGGGTGAACAGACACCACAACTCAACTGCATGCAATACTTCACCACTCGATAAGCACAGAACTCCAAGAACCTGCAATAGAAACTTAAACTTGCACTGTGTACCTGCAAGTATGAGAAAGGCACAAAGAAGCATAGAAGGATGAAAGGACCGAGATTAGTCACAAAACACACACTTTTATTGCTTCAATAACATGCACAATGCATCATACATTCAGAAGAGGCAATAGTTTCCATTACAGTCTTGAAGAGGAGGCTTGAAAGTTCTCTCAACACACAAGAACAACTTGCAGAAGAGAGAGGATTCTTGAAAAGTATACACTCGCCTGAGATATCTAACTGTCCAACTTGTCTATACTATTGGAACCCTTTGAAATGAGCTTCCAACTTACATTTATAGAAAAATATGTGAGAAAGAAGAGGAAATGATCATAATTACATTCCTAAAATGAAGACCCATGATGTATTTATTGCAGTTAGTTGAACTACGTGAGAAGGTTCCATCATGGGTCATTAATTGCCTGATGACCTAGTCTTCTCAATTAATTAAAAGAATATTTAAATAAAATATTTAAATAATAATAATAAATATTATTATTAAAATATTTAAATAAAAATATTAATTTAATTAACATAATGTTGGGACCCCCTCTGTTGACCCGTTTGACTTGAAGAGGAGGGGGGTCCATGTGGATAGAGTCCGCAAAAATCTCAACTCGGTGAGCTTCGAATCCTCTAACTTGGTGTTGCAATCAATTTTGAACCCCACACTAACTCTTTCCTCGTCTTGGCAATCGGGCTCTTTTGCATTGAGTCCTTCGAATGGTGAGCTATCAAACTCGATTCTTATCGTTTTGCTAAAATGCATGTAGATCCTGTGAACCTGGCCTGACGCAAATTAAGACTCGCCTCACGAATGCCACTGCTACGGTCTTGCTTCAAACTCCAAATCGAGCCATTCTGAATTACCAAGCCACCTATATGCATTGTGAACATGAAGCTTTAAGCCTGAAATTGAAAGCCTCTACAAATACATTAAACTTCAACAACCGCAAGCTTATTCTTTATCTCGACTTGGTACCAATGTTTCCACAATATGAAAAGTTTGACTCTAAATCATACTTAGTGGATTTGATCCATAATACATTGGTTGTACCCACAGAGGTTAAACAATTCAATGAATTTAAATTATTTCACTCCTGCATGTTGCGCCATTTAGAAATGATTTTCGAGCTATGAAAATTGTTAGGGATCACGTTACGTGGCCCTGTCAACACTGAATCGATTGATTTCTCTGTGATAGCTCTAGTCTTGACAGATAGAGTTATTTCTTCTTGTTTTGGACCACATATTCACATGCATTCCACGTTCAAACTCCATGAAACAACACCACGAGCTCTTCAACTGATTTGACCTGGCTTTGTTTTGCATATCAACCCGAGCACCCGGTTGGCTCAAACTCACTTGAATGTCATGCTTAACCCAACATTTCTAAAAAGAATGGTTTTACTGCAATGTTCACGGTTCTTCCTTATCATATAACACTTGCAGTAAGAAATGTTTTAGCTTGGCCATAATAAGCACAATTATACCTTCCAAATGATGAGAAAATGCCATTACCAATAAAGACCTAATGTTGCCATGATGATGACCCAGGCTCATGCCCATAACATGTCGATAGACACCCTTAAGACTGATTTTTGGACAAAGAGCCCCTTCGGTATTTTGGCAGTGCACTCTGCAATCTCGGCTCCAATCAACAATTATGCCACTATTGGGATCTTAGTATGGAATAGGTAGCTGTGAGCTAAACAATATACTCATTTTTTCAGAAACTAAGAAGATCCTTCATGTTACAATTTTCAACACGTAAAATAAGCCCTTCAAAAAATACATTGAACAACTGGGGCAGCCAAGAGGACCTTGGAAAAAATGTACAGTAACAACCATATGAATTCTTCCTTAGTCGTGGATCAAAGCTAATAGAAATAAAGCTAGATAAAATTAGCTTGAAACTGTAGTATAATCGTCCATTTGTTAAAACAAGCTTCTCTGAACCTGGTAAAAGAATAATGTTATTGTCTGATTGGACGTACATAATGGAAGGGTATAAATATTGCGTACTGTCCACAGAGTTTCTCAAAGAGACCATTTAAGAGTAACAAGGATGTAGAAGGCGAAACGGCCGGCCAGGTATTTCAGAGTTGACCTTCACATTCAATTCGTTTCTAGGAGAAAACATGCTGAGCAATATGAATCGTTTCATTCTACACGGTAATCAAACCTTCATCTCCTGGTTCGGGCAAATTTTATGAAGCCTTGAATGGCGTGACTCCAATCCATTGTATACGGCAGTGAATATTTGTTTCCTGCAGTGCTTGCTAGTAGCATTCAAAAGACTTCAGAATAAGGATAGGCATGCATTCAACACTGAACAGATAACAATACAGTTGGACAACCTGCTTGTTTAAACGCATTCAAAAGGCTTTTACTGTACTACGCATGCTTGCTGACTGTGCGTGGGAGCAACTGCCACTTTAATTTTCTTGGTAACTCGCACAAAGACTCGGACTACTCCAAACTGCGCGGGGTTTTCATGACGGATTGCCATCTTAATATTTCCCTTGGCAGTTTGATCTGATTTCTCCCCAGTGCGGAGTGAACAGCATGGTTTTCCATGCCAAAATTTCCACTTGGCGGTGCTGCTCCGAATCTCCCCCGCATGGAATTTCTTCCTTGGCTTGCCATCCACGAAAACCCACTTGGCATTGCTCGCCTTATTTCCCCTTCGCGGAAGTTTGGTCATGGTTTTCCAAACCAATATTTCCACGCTTGGCAGTGTTTGCCTTATTTTCCACGTCCTTGGCAAGATAGAAAAATGTTTCCCATGCGCGGGATTTTCATGACGGATAGCCATCATATTGTCTTCACTTGGCAATTTGACCCGATTTCTCCACTTCACGGAAACCCACTTGGTAATGGCTTGACATCACGTCATTTCCCTTGGCAATGCTCGCCTTATTTCCCACGTCCAGGATTGGAGTGCGGCGTTTCGTTATCATTTGGCCATATTTCATTTTGGACAGATGGCCACCGATCTCCTCTTTTCCACCAGTGCACGGGATCTTCATGAATCTTCTCTTGCCGAGTTTTCCTTCAACAGATTTGAGGATAACATTAAACTCTCAGTGCAAACATTTCAGCTGTAGCTTGTAAGGTGTGATAATTCCAACAGAATCCTTTATGCTCGCCAATCTAGTGACTCGTTGAAGATGCTCATATAATTGCAAAGCAAATTGTGCCTCATGAATATTCTGATATGAAACAGTTCCACCTCTATGAGATTCGCTTCCATGAGTTACACCGTAAAACCAGTAAGGTCTCGATAGAGAATCTTTGTAATAATTTTCATCAGGTCTCCCGGTAACACTCTTACTGTCACTTAATCGATTTTCATAAAAATATCTTGAAGGAAAATCCTGAATTTGAGGATGCATTCGATGCTGAACAGATAAAAACATCGTTAGATGACTTACTTGCTCAAAAAGGCTTCTACTATACTGCAACATGCCTGTGCATCGAATGCTCGGCCGCTTTGAGCGTAGAACTGAAATTCTCCTAGGAAAGTGTCGTGAGGAAGTAATTGGCTATACGCAGCAGCTACAGGGTAGAGAAGTAAACTTATCTCAGAAAATGAGTGGCCTCTAGAGAGAGTCGATTGCGACAGCTGCCACAGGGTGATCCCAAGGAACCGTTGGTGTTGATCCTGATGTTCTGGTTGCATGCAACCACAGTCGTGATCAGTTGTTGTAAAATCTTGCCGTTGTAATAGAAGAACGAGATAAAGTTTTAGTTGAGTTGTCTCGCCCTTTCACTTTGGAAATTCGCTTCCATGGAAGAAGCTCGACCAAATCTTGAGGCAGCTATTGTCTCCGTCGAGTCATTAAAACTGAATTCATATTCCAACAAGGAAGCATCAATCTCTCCATGTTGAATTAAACCGAGTCGAGCTCATCATTTCTCTGCCTCAATGAGCCAACCATCGAAACATCCTCCGCTTCTATCGAGACTCTTTTATGACAAGCCAAATTTGGACAACCGAACTTACATTTCCTACTCATGAACTCGTCTAAGGCTTGTGATCTGAGTTATGACTGAGTTAGGACAAGGCACGAACTCCTCTGATGACTCGTCTCTTTATTCCCGATTTGACATTGTTTTAGCTCGACGAGCGATATAAGCTTATCGAACTCCTTGATGGCTCGCATACCAAAAAACAAAATGAGCGATCTCACCTGATGACCAGAAGTGGGTCCCTAGGACCAATGTCATGATTTGATAGTAATAAGGCCCTATTTTCCAATTTTTCCATGTGCGTAAAATTGGATAACAGAAGGTATGTATCGTACTTCATTCAATTTTCAAATTTTTCATATATAAGAGTGTTTGGTTTTTAAATTTCTCCACAGATATTTCCACGCTACCCAAGTGATAGGGTCATGATCATTGAATTGTGTAGACAATGTATCCATATCAATCAGAAGCTTAGAAAAAGAAAGAATAATTTGATTGCTTTCCCCATCTCACTAGGGGTATTCTCTTGCAAGATTGATCACGAGGCTACTAACATGGAAGATTCTCTGTCTCTTATAAACATGCACTCATACACCTCAAGGGAATATTTTGACATCTGAGAGGATCTAAAAACCTTTCACCTACATGATCTATATCATGTCCCTCAAATTGATGATTTTTGGGTGAACTATGTTGATGATTTTAAAGTACAAAAATGTGATTACATGAGGATGACAGTTGAGAAATTTAGAAAATTCAGGTTTGAATGGTATGAAGATGGTGTTCAAGAGGATAAAACTAAAATTTATGATCCATAGTACCCAGCGGTGAAATCTTCTCCTCTCCCCCAAGTGGTTTGGAGTGTTTGCGAGTCCAGAGATATCAAAGAACGCAATGAGTTGGTAATTAAAAGGTAAAAGGAATGGTATAGGAGAAAGATGGTTGATCTCATCTCATCTGGAAACTTCCCTTCCCTCTAGAGATAGACTTCTTACCATTCTTCTTCCAGAGACAAATACAAAGCTCTTAATTTGGATCAATCATGAGAAATCTCAAAGAGAAAATCGGTGGAACCTGAGGCTCCTCACTACAAGAGGTTACATAAGAAAGTGAAAATAGTGGAGGATCCTATAGTTGATCTAGAACAAGGATAGATTGACCTGAAGCATCTCTCAGCCCCGTAAAAAATCTCCAATCTTCTCTTCTTCCACTACTACACCAATCGCACTTGTTTAGGATGTTCCTTCCTATTTGGAGCGAGAGGTTGTAATCTTGCCAAATGTCAAACCAAAAACCAATGATATATTCCCTTAGGTATAGGATATGATCACAATAGAAACTCACACGATGCAACAAGTGACCATTCCCAATTTCTTGACCATCACCTCGATGGTCAAAGGGAAGAAAGGAAATTTGTCTCAAGAGGTTTCTTGATTTTTAAGCAACACCTTGGGTAACGAGTATGTAGAGGTAGTTAGGTTGAAGGTTGTCAAGACCATTGAATAAATGGATCTAGATTAATTTGAAATGAGCATAATTCCCCTAGGATTAGTGACACATGAGGATGATGTTCACTTTTTTCAAGATTCTTCCACTTGCCTCATCGCGAGAATCCAAGAATATAAAGAGAATTTGGACCAAGTTGAAGACCATATCATGACCCTCACTTCATATATACAAGTGATTTTGTGTATAAGTGCTTCAATGACTCTACCAGCCAAATAAGTTACTCCAATACATAGCTTCAATCATGAATCCATCAAAAAAACACAAGGGTTCACGTCAAATATGGAGAAATTTGGGGAAATGATGTATGTGTGTCACGTTGGGTAGTTGCATTAGTCTGTCACATTTAGAAATTAAGTCAAATTTGGGGAAAATAGGTACAATTTATGGAAATTAGGTCAAATTGGGGATATTAGTTTGACTTTGGGGATATTAGGTCACATTTGGGGAAATTAGGTCACATGTTAGTGTGTCATGTCAGTGTGTCTTATTAGGGTTTCATCTTAGGGTTATTTTTTAGTGTGTCATGTTAAGGTGTCACATTATTGTATCATTTAGGTAAATTAGGGGAAATTAGGTCACATGTTAGTGTGTCGTATTAGGGTGCCATCTTAAGGTGTTTTGTTAGTGTGTTATGTTTAGGTGTCACATTATTGTATAATATTATGGTGTCATGTTAGGTTTTCACATTAATGTATTATGTTAGGGTGTCTTATTAGTGTGTTGCATTAGTGTTGTGGTAATTAGCTCAATTTTTGGAAAGTTAGGTCAAATTATGGGAAATGAGTCAAAATTAGGGGAATGTGTCTATCGTTACAATGTTGATCTAATTTGTCAAATTTGGATGTTGAATCAAGTTTCATTAGGTCAAATTTGGAGGAATTAGGTCAAATTTGAAGTAATTAGATCAAATTTACATAAATTAGGTCTGATTTGCGGATAATATGTCAAATATGCTTTCATTAGTTAAATGTGTCATGTTATGGAGTAATATTTGGGGAAAATAGTTCAATGGTTTCATTAGTTCAAATGTTGGTAAATTTGGGAAATTAGGTTAGTGTGTTCTATCAATGTGTTGTATTAGGGTGTCATGATAGGGTGATTTGTTAGTGTGTTGTGTTGAGGTGTTGTGTTAAGGTGTTGTGTTATTTTGTCACGTTATGGTATTGTGTTAGGTTGTTATGTTAGTGTACTGTGTTAGGGTCTTGTGTATTAGTGTAAGATTTCTCCACTATGTGGTTTTGTCTACATGGTCTAATTATCTTGTTTAGGTTAAGGATAGGTCATTAGGGGGAATGAATGAAAGTACATTACCACTAATGACCTATTATTAACCTAAGCATTCTAATTAGACCATGTAGGTAAAACCACATAGTGGGAAAAATCCTACACTAACACCCCCTTAAGTGTCACTTAGGTGGGTAGTAAAATTGGGTCCTGAAAACAAAGATTGATGAGGTACCTAAGCACATAAAAAATCCCCCCATAAGAGGATGATATAGCTACTCACCTCAAGAAGAGCTTGTAAATGAAGATACTTTTCTCTCATTAAAAGGTTTGGATTAATGAATTGCTCATGAATGAGCTCCCGAATGAAATTAATGTGAATCTGTATATATTTGGTTTGTTGATGGAGGACTAGATTCATGTAAATGTGTATTGTGCTTTTATTATAAAAAAAGATAATTTTTTTTTGTTGAAACTAGATACTGAACTTTATGAGAATAACCAGAATCCAAATATCCATAGTGGTGCATTAATAGCTCCTCTATATTCTACCATTGTAGAAGATAAAGCAAAAATGTTTTGTTTCTATCTTTAATAACTAATCGGTCTTGAACTAAGTGAGAAATTGTAGCCTGAAGTAGACTTATGATTTCAAATATCACCATCCCAATTTGAATTTGTATACCTAATCTAGTCAACATCAATGCCTAATCCATAATGAATCTCAAAACTATGATTACCCTAGATGTAGTGGATAATTTACATAGTTTCCTTACAGTGCAATATAATGTGGTTCCTGCATAAATCTAGAGACCATGCCAACTACATATGAAATATCATGTCTAGTGTGTGTAAGATAGATGATATTCCTAACAAGTTTTCGATATAAGGGAGAATCATCGAAAGGAGATGAACAATAAGCCTCAAGATTCACACCAAATAGAAATGGAGTTGGAGATGTCCCATAGTCAGCCATGTTAAATCATGTAATAAAATCAAGAGAAAACTTGGATTGTGCAATTTTGATCCCGAAGTAAGAATGAGAAATTTCAATCTTGAGGTAGTAATGTAACAAGCCCATTTCAATCACTAAAAACTATCAAACAAAGTAATTTTCATTGTTGTGATGGTGGATGAATAACTTCTTGTGATCAATAGGTCATCCATATAGAGAACCAGGATTAATAGTGAATCATTCTGCCACAAAATGTATACATTCATATCAGAATTGCATATAGTGAACCTAGTTGAAAGAAGAAAGGAGTCCTTCTTGGAATACCAAGCCTGAGGGACTTATTTGAGGCCATAAATAGATTTCTTAAGTTTTCAAACTAAGGAAGAAATTTCCACAAATAATTTTGGTTGCTCCATGTATATTTCCTCTTCGAGTTCACTATGAAGAAAGTCATTCTTCACATACATTTAATGAGCATCTCAACAATGTGTTATGTAAATGGAAATATTGAGCTAGATTGAGTTAATTTTTACAACTAGGGAAAAAATCTTGGTATATTCAATGTGAGGTACCTGAGATAAACCCTTTGCTACAAAACAAACTTTGAACTTGTCTACCAACCCATCTACTATAAAAATTTGTTTGATATATCCATCTACATCAAACAAGTTTTCTTCCCTTAGGAAGAGGGACTAAATCCCAAGTTTTTTTCATGAGAAAGGAACCATACTCCTCTTTCTTAGTATTATCCCACTAAAGTGTTCGTGACACCTCATGAAACAATTGTGGATCACAAATAAATGCAATGAAAACATGTGGCAAATTCTGGATTATGAACATGTCTACCTTTTTTTTATGGATCTCCAATCTAATTACCAGTACTTGTAGTGGATTTCTATACCAAAAAGTACTAGAAGTCAGAGATTCAAGAGGAGATTCACCATCCTCTAAATATATTGATCAGTAAACTAACACTGACTTAGTGTATCAATAATTTATAAAAATGCATACCTATAAAAACTCTAAATTATTTTCCCAAATTAAATCAAATTGAGGAATTGATTAAAATACTGATCTCTAGATACTGATTTTAAATTGTTTCATAAACTCAAATTGATCAATTCCACATTTCAAACCGCTTATTCATTTATAGTTTACGCAATCAAAATACAATTTTCTAAAACTTGTGAAAATAGCTTATAATTTCATCCAATTAATTAATTTATAATTGAAAGACTAATAAATATCATAATAAATAGATGCATACTGAACACACAACACAAGAAATTGATAACGGGGTTCACCAATTTAGCTACGTCTCCAGGTTATGTCTCTGAGATAACTTAGAACACTATTTGATCCATTAAAATTCACATTTGTAAGTACATAATGAAATCTTACAACATTAATAACGGATCTAAACATCTAATAAAACTATACTTATCAGACCTTTGAAGATTTCTAAACTCGATCAACAATGTCTCTCCACCTTCATGTAGCATTTTCAAAATCAATTTCCCCATGTTATACATCAAAATCCAGCGGAAAATGCTTCGAAACGACATCCTATAAACGAAAACCAAATGAGAAAATTTAACGGCTCAGGATGGTCATCTGGGAATTCTACATATTTCTCTAGTTATACAGAAGTCCTGAAAATGCTTCTAAGTGGCTCAAAAATGGACATGTTCACAAAATTCTCCTTATCCACCATTATACTGTCATTCAAATACCATTGTTTAAATAGCAATTTGGGCCTTATCAACTACTTGCAAAATGTAATCGGATTGGCTTGGGTGCTTAACTTTTAGCTTGGTGGTCACAGGTTCAACTCCCCAATCAATTGTATTTGGTATAAGGTGGGTATAAAATCCCACATTTTCTCAGGTGAAATCCTCCACTCGTAGTTTAAATTGGATGAGGGGTGATTAAGTGGATGTGAATACAGCCATGTTATACCATATGTTTTGATAAGTGTGGGACACATTCCCCTCTGCGAGTTTGGATAGTTGGCCAGTTTGTGTGATTCATTACTCGGTTATACTGGGAAGTTGTTTGGGTGGTCTCCACGAGCCCTGCATATGGTTGAACTCACTCGGTGAGTTAGGTGAACATATCTCTGGCCATGTTAAAAATGTGGAATTGTGTGACAATGTTGTCAAAAGCATAGGACCCCTACAATCTTGGCCATTTTGAATAGTAAGTTAAGATGGTGGTAGGCCACGAGGGTGGCCTAAGGACCCACCACGTGGACCTCTCAAAATATCCAAAATGTTGAACTCATATCATGTCATGTTTCAGTACCACAATACATTACATAACATGGCATAAAACTATACTGTAATCAGGAAAATTAAAATTATGCTACTATATACCACAGAGGTCGAGTCACCTTGCTAAAGCAAAAGTGAACTTCAACTATTGAAATCTAATTTTTTTGCATGCATTTCGAAGGCCAAATGGTTAGAACCAACAACATTCCAAGATCAAAATATTTTCCTCAATCAACTCTGAATTACACAAATAGGCTCTATGCATGATCAAAGGTAATGTATACTTGTGTTTTCCCTGTTGACCATGTTTGACCATGAACTTTAACCAAGGGATATCTGGAGAATATGTTTTTCTTATTCATACGTTTCCAATAGGCATTGAAAATATATCAGGAGTTATCTTCCATACTATAATGGTTTAGGTTAGAAATAGGATAACTTCTGACCACCCATAATGTCCTCCAGAATCACACCTTCCCTAATAAAATCCTTGTTGGTCCCCAAAATTTCTAGTCACCCATTGAATATGCTAAATGGTTATCTGCATCACACCAACATATAGAAACCAAAATATAACATAGTGTTTATGATTGTAAATTATTTAAATGTATTATCAAAAAAAATGGATTAGTATGAAATGACAACAAAATGATTTCTCAGCAAGTGTTCAACTCAATCCAAGTGATTCTACCAATACTGCAGTTGCCAAAATTAGATTAGTATGAAATGAAAACAAAATTCCAATAATATGTGGGTGTCCACTGACCCCTGCAAAAACTATCAAATCTATAAAAATATCACTGAAATTGATCAGTATAAAATAGCTATACCAAATTCCAATACATAGGTAGAGTGTACACTGACCCTGTGAAATTACAAAAAATATCAAATCTACAAAATATTACTGAAATCATATCAATATGAAATAGACAACTAAACGCCAAACATAGGCGAGTGTCCATTAATCTGGAAAAACTAGAAAGTAATGTGAATTATCAGTATGAAAAATACCAACAAAGTCCAACAATAGGTAGTGTCCACTGACCCTGTGAAACTTTCAAATGTTGTAAATGATCAATATGAAATAGACCACCAAATTCCAATAGTAGGTGTTTTCCAATGACCCTCCAAAAATTGTTAATTCTGTAAAATATCATTGAAATTGATCCCTATGAAATAAACAACTAAATTCTAGACATAGGTGAGTGTCCATTGATCTTGTGAAACTGCAAAGTATTGTCAATGTAGATCAGTATGAAATAGACCACCAAATACCAACAATAGGTGAGTGTCCAACTGACCTTGTGAAACTGACTATCATGAAAAAATATCACTACAAAATTGCATGGAAATGATTTAGAAAGTAAACTAAACAATGCCTATAAAGAGGAGGGAGTCAATTGAATCCTTGAAGTTCCCTAAGATAAATCTACTTCATTGGAATTGAAGATCAAAATATCTAACCAATGTGAAATTGGGGATATAATTAAAAATCTTGCACAAATGTTACATTCCAAATCGGTGAAACTGTCAATCACTAAAAAAGATCACCAGGTGCAACTAAAAACTGATTTTTTAGTGCAAGTAATGTACACCCTAATTGTAACCACATGTGATAGTCATAAATAAATGCCTAAATATGAGGGTCTTAAAAATATGTGCAATTAGCATGTGTGGATACATGAAATTTGTAAATTAATTACAATACAAACAATTCCCAAATGGGTCTTATAATCATCCATATTTTGCACACTAAAAATGACAAAAAATGAAAATCCAAAATTAAACATACTGAATATGCCCACTAAATGTGTGTATGTATGTTGTCTAAATGACAATTGAATTCTTTCAACCATAAATGTGAGAAAATAAAATTTGAGAATGTTAAACTATGTCCACTCAAATCTTCACTACAAGTGACGCCATTAATCAAGATTCAAAGAAAAAATCATATGGCAAAAATACTCCTTTCAACATACAACTAAGAATCCCAAAAAATTATGCTCTGAACAATATCCATGCTAATCAACAATATCAACTATGTAAATAAAAACTATCTAAGAAATTAAATTTTACTAAATCAAGGGTTGATCCCTCTTCCTAGTTCAGCAACTTGAATACAAGGATACATCAAATGAAACCTCCTATATAATGAGGTATTGATGAAACCCCATGTTTTTAAATAGTTTTGAATAGATTTCAAAATAAGGACATATTCCTTTCCAAACATGCCACACAAAGGTTATCCAATCAAACATGGATTTAAAAACCAAAACTATGTAAAATTGACTATTTCTCATATACAAGAAGATGTTGGAATAATTCATACCTTCCTTTGGAAACCTAAGAATTGTATGCCCTTTTGAGAAAAGTTTATCAAGATCGTTGAATTTTAAACAACTTTAAGATTGCATCCTCCAATGCTTAAAAACAATTATGAATCTAAAATAAACCTGAATCAACTGATTAGTACCCAAATGTAATCAAGTGTAAAAACAATGTCCAATTCCATTAACAATGTCCAAATGCCATCTCTATATCTTAAAATGGGATGGTATTTTCACTTTATCCTATTAAAAGGATATATGCATAAAAACATATACATATTATACCAAAAAAGGAAGCTTCACAATATGGTTTACACTCACCAAATCACTGTGACTAATGCTAACTAACTGATTAGATTTCATTTCCATATCCTTAATCGCCCTATGCAAGTGAGATCAAGAGATATCCATATTGTCCCTCTCATCACATGTTTTCATGTTTCCTGCAAATAAGTTGTACTCCCAACAACTACACACTGCAAATGGAAGATCAATAAGCCCAAAACGTCTGCACAAACTGAATCAAAACAAAGATAAAAATATGATATCACCAAATGCAATCATAAGCTAAACCAACATTCTACCATCTCTGATACCAAAATATGATTCGTAAACTAACACTAACCCAATGTATCAATAGTTTATAAAAAAAATAGATACTCGTTAAAATTCTCAAATTCCTTATTTAAATGAATTAAGAAACTGATTAAAAACTAATTCATAGTGATTAGAAACTCAAAATATCAATTACATAGTTAAACTCTTCCAAATTTTCATTTTACAGTTTTTTGTAATTTGCCTTAGCTTATTGTTAGTATATTAAAAACTAAATTAAAAGACTGATAAAAAACAAATCTGAAAGGAATAATGACAAAGAGCTTGATAATGGAGTTCACAAATTTGGCTACGTCTTTGGGTTCTCTTAATGATAAATTGATTCATTTTTAAATATATTGCAAGTACATCATGAAAACTCACAACATGAAATTAATATGAACATACAATAACACTACTCAATAGACCTTTAAAGAACTCTGAATTTGATCAGTAATGTCCTCCACATTCCTGTGGAACTTGCACGATTGTTTACCCATGTTTTATGTCAAAATCAGTGGAAAATTATTCAAAGTGATGTCAAACAAAAACCAATTAGGAGAATCAAAGGCTAAGGCTAATCATCTTGGAATTCTACACATTTCTCCAGTTCTACAAAAATCCTGAAATTGCCTTTAAGTGGCTCAAAAACGGGCATATTCACAAACAGCCCCCTATCGACCCTTACACATTCATTCGAATACCACTATTTAAATATCAATTTTCCCCTTAACAACTACTTGTAACACGTAGTTAGATTTTCTTGGGCACTTAACATTTTTCTTGGTGGTCGTGGGATCAACTCCATAATCGACTATTTTGGTATAAAGTGGGTATAAAATCCCACGTGCAATCATCCACCATAGTTTAAATTGGGTTAGGGTTAGTTAAGTGGATGTGATTACAGTCATGTTATACCATGTTTTGCTAAGTATGGGACACATTACCCTCTGTTAGCTCATACAGTTGGTGAGTTGGTGTGATTCGCGACTCGACCGTACTAGTAAGTTATTGGGTGATCTCCATAAGCCATGTGTATGGTTGTAAAAATTTGGCAATTTAGGTAAACATCTCGACTATGTTGTATATTTGGAATTGTGTGGCTAGGTTATTACAAGCATAAGCTCGCACGATCTTGGTCAATTTAGATAGTGACGTTAGGATGGTGGCCTAAGAACCCACCACATGGACCTCTCAAAATATCCAGCCATGTTTCATTACCATAATACATGATACAATATGGCATAAAACTATAGTGTAATTGAGAAAATTAAAATTACACTAATATATACCATAGTGGTCAGGTCCCATTCCGAAACAAGATTGAACCCCACTATTGAAAACCAAATTTTTACACGCCTGTCAAAGACTTAAGGGTTAAACTAACAATGTTCATGATCACATCTGTGTCTCCATCAACTCTAAATTATGCAACTAGGATTTGTGCATGAACCAGGGTACTGCAGACCTATATTTTACTTGTTGACCTAGTTTGACCATGAACTTTGACTAGCGATATCATGAGCATATACTAATTGATTTATGTGTTCCAATATGCATTGGAAAGCTATCAGAGTTTTATTCCATGTTATATTTCTCTTTTGCATTGCAATCATTGACATGTGATTTTCTTGAATGAGGTGTGTTCCCTTGATTTTGAAGATCATGCTTGTTATGGATAAATCATTTCTGCTCTTGGATTCATTAGAATGAAATGATATGGCTTGCAAGAATCCATTTTCACTTCTGATAGGTGAGTTGCAATCTAGTTTTGAGGGTTGCAAACTTATCTCTTTTAACTAACTCATCCTTGGATCAATTCTAGTGATCTAAGGAATGTTTTAAATCTCCTTACCGGACTGAATGGAAAAATGAAATTCATGGGTTGAGAGACGTATCGGACTGAAATTTGTATGTTACAAATTCTTTGGTCTTGTAAGATCATGCCTGCATTCGGTTGTATGTTTTGTGCTCGGATATTTGGGATTGATCTCTTTCAGAACATTTAACAACGTAAGAAGGAATGAAGCCTGCTTCACAACTATCAAGGGAATCTAAATCCTAAACCTATGGGATTATCCTAACGGTATTCTAAAATAAGGTAAATGCACCTAAGCTATGTCTACTTATTTAGGTGACCTAACCTAAGCTTCATATTCTATTTTTTGGGATGGCATCCTAACCTAAGTTGTTGTACTAAATGGAATAAGGGAGAAATAACCTAAGGTAATGCTAGGCTATTTTTAAACCTAATACCTAATACTATTTGGTTGTAAATTTTGATCTAACCTAAGGTGGAAATTACTTATTGAAATGATTTTGATTAAACCTAAGGTTATAACCTAAGTTATAAGGAAATCTATCCTAAACTATTGAAAGGGGACCTAGGGTCACATGACATGTTGGGGATGGTTCCAAAGGAATTTATTTGATTTGATTTGTTTGAATAAATGGGAAGTACTGCCAGTTTTGGAAAAGAAATGAAAATTTGGTGGAAGCTTACGTGGAGTCTTCAGTTAAACTTGGAAATGCATGCTGAAGTTGAAATAGGTTTCACCAATTTTAGGAGGTGGTGGCAAGGAGAGATAGGTAGGAGATTGGGGAGTAATTGCATTAATGAACCTCAAATTTTGTGTGCAAACCGTCTTGGAAACAATGAGGGTGGATTTGTTGGAGGTTGTTTGGTCTTGCATGCCTTGTGATTTTTTCTCTACATGGAGCTATCTGGTTCTTCGAACCAGCAGTTTGAATTTTACTTTGTGGCTATTTTTGGTTTCTCTGGTCTATTTTCGATCCAAGGAAAGTATATGAGGCATTGGAGAAAGAGATGTTTGGTTTTTGATCTTTCTTGGAGGAGAAAAAGAGTTGGAAGCTCAGCTGGAAGTCTCCTTTGAATTGGTAGAAGCACTATCAGGCATGATAGGCTCTACCCATTAAGATTTCTTTCTTTCTTCTAAATGTTTCATTAAAATAATTCTACTCTCATGAGATAAATGGTTACATGTTTTGTCTGGTTATTTACTTTCTTGATTGAAATGAATCTATGTGATTTTTGGATATGAATCCATTGCATGATAATGTTAGTCTTTGGATGTTTTCCTCTCTACATGCAAGTTCAATGGTGATATGCATGTGTGGAACTTTTTCGAGGCTTTGTGTTTCGTTTGAACTCTCTAAGTATTTGCTCTCAACTCGTATTCAAGACTTGTGTTTGTTATGAACTCATATTCGAGGCTTTGTGTGGTTAGAACTTATATTTAGGACTGTCTGAGAAAAGAGCTTGATTTGAATGGATTTGATTTGTAGTCTCTTTTGAAATCTTCTCCTGGATGCATCTTGAGTTTGGAAAGGTTGTAGTACTTCTGTCCCAGACTGTACCATTAATTTTGAACCTGTAATCGTGTGTAAACGTGGGGGCATATTCTACTCTCCTCCACTCTGGGTAACCCGCATCTTGTTTGAAAGTCTTTGACTATTTAGTTAGAAGGATGCTGGACCTTTTATGGAACTGTATCTTGTTGTGAGGATATGAAACCTCTGGTTTGATACTATATTGTTACTTACTCCTTTGGTATGAATTCGAGCTCATTTGAAATGGTTGATAATGGGTTCTTGAAGTTTATGGAAATGCCGTGTGCATACTTCTTCTTGTGTTAATTGATTGGAACAATTATCTTCTATGTCTCGATCTTTGTGTAATAGATGGAGTTGTGAAAGTCATTTTGTTGTGATTTTTGTTTCATTCAAGTTCAAGGGTAATATTGAGAACTTTGCTTGACTTAAACTTGTGTTGGGTTTTCGTACTCTCTTTCAGAACCTTTTTAATTGCTTTCTGGGTTTTTAAAAGAGAGAAGAGTTAAAAACTCTCATAAACTGAATCTTGTTTGGAAGGATTTAGTACCTCTAGTTCAGGATTGTTTTGTATAATTTGTTCTTCATTATGATCATGAACTATATGTTTCTTTTGTATGGAGCTGTGTAAGTCCTTGTAGTTGGGATTTCAGTTACTATTGAGTTTGTGAGTATTATAGAAACTTTTCTTAGCTTAATACTGGTGTTGGGTTTTAGTATTCTCTTTTAGATTCATTTGAATGGATTTCTGGGTCTTTAAAAGGAGAAAGGAGTAGATTACTCTTGTGGACTGTATCTTGTTTTGTCCAGATTTTGTACTTCTTCCCTGGAACTATACTGTATACTTTACTCCATAGAATGAACTCAAACATGTGTTTTAAACAACGTGGAATAGATGAACCATGTTAGTGTTGTTATTATTGTTTGATGAAGTATGAATTCATAAGGGAAACTAGAAGTGTTGTTTCCTATAAACCTGTGTGTTTGGTTTTGTATTCTCTTTTGGAACTAGCGAAAGAACTTCTGAGTTTGAAATAGAAATGGGAATTCAATTGATAATACAAAGGAAATGAATTCTTGATTGGATCTTTTCTATTTAAGTTTCCTTTAACTTTGTAAAGTTAAGTTCAGTTGTTTCAAACTTCTCTGTAGCATGACTCTCTCTTTGTTGTAGAGTGATTACTCTCTTAGGCCTGTTCAACTTCTTGAATTTGGATTTTCTGTCCCTTCTATCTTGTATGAAATAGTGTGAACTCACTCTTCTGAAATGGAAAACTTCCTTGTGGAATTGTTTAGTTTTATTTGTTTCTAGTCAACTGTGGAAAGTTCATGGAAGTAGTTGTATGTTTAGACAACTTTGGGCCTGTCATTCTTAGTACTGGAAAAACCCAATCATCCCCGTTTGATCTTTCTTGATCTCAGCTAATTTGTATTGAGTCAATTGTTGTATTGATGTGGAAAGTGAACAGTTGAGTCTGTCCTGTAGAAGGGAAAAATGTAATCATGTTAGACCAACTGCTTTGTTTGATTGAGTCATGCTCCATTTGGATTTTGTTATTGGAAGGACTCCTCTTTTTCACTCTTTCATATTATGAATCGTCCCTAGATGGACACGAGAAGAGATTATCCTTGTGTAAGTCTTGCTTTGATTTTTGGAACGTATGGTTTCAGATATTTGAATGATATCTTCTATAATGTAGAATTTATTTAAGGCTTGCAAGTAGACTATTTTGATTCTCTCCCTTCTCGGATTGATTTGGGATTCTTGTATTAGATGTTGTCTCTTAAATGGTGAATCCTTTTATTGGTTTCCTTGATTGATGCAGCTATGTAGGTAATCAGTTATGTACTTTCTGAACCAGTTTTCTATCTTTCAGATGAATAGTGAATCATGGATAGTCTGTATTGATTCTTCTTCTTATTTATTTAAGTTGTAGGATGAATCATCCTAAATATGTACTATGCTGAAAGTAACTCTTTTTGTTACATAGTAAAGTAAAATTCTATATTTCAATTCAAAAGAATTATGAAATAATTAGATGACAAGATCTATTATGTTGTTTTAAATAAGTAATTGATTGGGTCAATTCTTATATGATATAATGTAGTTGGTTGCTGATTATATTATGCTCTTTTCTTAAAAGTGAATTTAGACTCATTAATTTGTACTTCTTTTCTGGTTGTTATTACTTATGCTTATTTGTATGATATATTAATTGTTTCATTAAAGCAGAGTTGTTTTAATGGAACAATTAGTGGAATGCACTTCATTTTAATGCTTAGTGCTTATCATGCTTAGTTCAATGAACTGACCCGTGCTAGCAATTTTTGCAGATGGACTTTGTAAGTGATAAAAGAAGGAAATTTTTTTTTATGATGTATTGGCTTATTTAAGTCTGGATCTTTTGTAAAGAATTTTGATTCATTCTTGAGTTGTATTGAAAAAGAAAAGTTATGTTCTTTTATGATCTTAATGTTGATCGACATGTAGTATGCCTGAAATGCATAGTCTTGTAAAGTGTATATTTTATCATGATGAATTGAAAGGTTTGGAGACTGACTCCAAATTGTGGTGTAAATTCTCTTGTACTTTGTATGAAGGAAATAGTAATGATATCTTGTCGATATTCTTTATATCTGTTTGTATACTATTATTGTTATCAATTAATAAGTTGGATTAAGGGGATAGTACAATCTCCCTTACTATAGTGAAACTTGTTAAGTTGCAAAATATGTCACTCTATCTAAACAACTATAGTTTAATAATGAAATATGTATTGGATATACAATTAAACTATATGAGTGATGAATGATAAAAAGGTTATGTTAACCCTAACATCTAACCATGTAGAGGAAGACTCTTCCTCTCTCAAAAGAATGAAAAATAAAAGGAATGGTGGTTATGATATTTAATCTTTGTACTTTGTTTATATAAAGTAAACACTAGCTGAACCTAGGTGGATGATACACCTTCTTTGGACAGCTAGGTTGCATTAAAAATTAACCATTTGATGTTTTCTGCCCTGTTTTTGGGATAACTGCTTGTTATGCTGAGTTAATGAACATAAATGCAAACATGAGTTAATGAAGTTCTCAATATCAAATCAGATTAATTATGGATAAAGAACTTAATGAATGTTGGAATTAGGGTTAGGCATGGTTGTTGCAATCTGAATCTTAATCCAAATTTAATTATGAATTAATGACCACCAAGGGGTATGTACATCATGATGAATCAGTTCTAATGGATGTTGGCACATGCCAACTGCAGGACTGTACCTTTGAGAAGACCAAGGGCTTCTCGAGGATACAGTGTTGCAGTTGACATGTGGCAACACCCTTCCATATTTGTTCATCTAGATCTACACACATCTGGACTTGAACTTAGTTTCTCTCTAGGTCAAGTTAGTAGCATGTTTAGAATAGGGAGTAGCTTTCTATGACTCAGGGTACCTAGGCACATTCGGTCGACTTAGGTCGGTCGAGTATGCCCATATACCCTAAGTCATCGTGAGCATCTTCCTATAATAAATTATGTTGCTAACCTGGGCTAGGGTCAAACCTTGGGCAAGTGGACTGACAGAAGTCAGTAAAGACCATTCTAGATAACAGTAGAGTGAGGTGAAGGATGTATTCGAATTGACGAGTATGTCGTCTAGGAATAGTAACATGAACAATATGTTGAAAATATTTGGCCAAAGTATCACAAGCTACTGGTTGCATTGTCCTATGTCACCTAGTTTAAAGAAACATGATGTCAGATGAATATTGGTAACAAATATTTAGATAGGTTCTTTAAACAGATCACTCAGTACCCAGAATAGGGTAGGAAAACCAAGTATACATAGTATACATAAAGTATTCTATACTTTAAGACAAACATGAGAGATCGGTTGGTAACTGAGTCATGGAATGAGAGATCAGTAATTTACCGAGTCATTACAGCTACATATGGTTATCTGTTATGAGATTGATTGGCATGGAATGTGTGTTCTAAATGATGTTTTATTTAGAACAGAGAACATTGTGTAAAAAAAATTCCCTTGTTTCTAAAGTCTTAAAATGGGAATGTTACATCTTGGTATCAAAGCTGAAGGTTGCAGCTCTTGGACCTATTGTGTCCATAATCTGATGAAACTTAAATTTTCTTGTTAACAGAAAATGGTTAGAACAAGAGGAAATGTTGCAAATAATCCTCCACCTGAGGAAGGAGTAGCAACTACCCAAAAACTCGATGAGATCCTTGCTGCCCTGTTGGACACAAGGGATCATTTGGCTGTACTTGAACAACAAGTAATGGGAAATGAGGAGGAAGAAGATGTTGGTAATAATAATCAGCCACCTCCTGAGGACAACACCAATTTAGGTGTTGATAATAACAATGTGAACATACCTGATCAGCCTGAGAACAAAAAGGCTAGGCTGGTAGCTGAACTCACTAATGATATAAAAAGGATAAGTCCACCCAAGTTTGATGGCACCACATTAGGAGATGGAGCTGAGAATTGGCTCAACGAAATGGAGAAGTACTTTGCAATAAGGAATTTCTCAGAAGAAACAAAGGTGATATGGGGAGCATATCAGCTTTCCCATGAGGCATCTTCATGGTGGGACAGCCGTAAGGCTGAGTTGAATATTGATGAAACTAATATCACTTGGGATCAATTTAAAGGTTACTTTAGGCAACGTTGGCTACCACAACTTTATTATGATTAGAAAACTGCTGAATTCTAGAACTTAGCTCAAGGAAAGCTAACTGTAACTGAGTATTGGGAGTGGTTTACTAAACTCCTTAAGTATGTACCTCAGTATCAAACTGACGAGAAGTTCAGGATACAGAAATTCATCATGGGATTGAATCCCATTATAGGAGGAGAGGTGGATGTTCACAGCCCAACCATGATGGAAGGGGTTGTTGAAAAATCCATAAGGCAGGAACAGAAATTGAAGGCAATTTCTGCTCATAAAGAGGAAGTAAGGAAGAAAGTCCCCAACTCCTCTTCATCATCTCTTGCACCTAAGAAAGGACCATGGAAGAAATTTGGAATGAAAAGTAAGTTTTCAGCTGATAATAGTAAGAAAGAAGCAACAAATAAGTCTATTGGTAATGCATGAAACAACTTTGTCAAGAATAATAATAATGGACAGAAGTCCTATGGAGGTCAGAATGATAACTCTAAGGCTGGAAATAAATCTGAGCCTAGAAAGGGACCTGTAGGAGGCTGTTATAACTGTGGAAAAGATCATTATGCAAATCAATGTCCTTTGAAAAAGGATGATCGTAATCAACAGCACAAGATACATGCTGCAGTAGCTGACAAGCAGGCTGAAAAATAGGCCACGCCCATAGAGGTTCTGGGTAAGTTATTTGGCATACCTATAACTATTATTTTTGATACCGGAGCTACTGAATGTTTTATTTCTAGTAAATTAGCATCAAAAATAAAAAGAAAAGCTAGAAACATGGATAAAACATGGACTGTACATTATGGAAACAATGTTGTTCATATAGTTAGTATGTGTCTTTTTGGAGCAGTCCTTGACTTACCTAGTTTTTCCACTGAAGTTGATCTTTATGTTGCACCTTTGGGGTCTTATGATGTAATCATAGGTGTTAATTGGTTAGCTGAACATAAGGAAAAAGTGGACTATTTTGAAAAACATATTAGTTGTTTAGATGACCTGTAGAAAACATCAGAGATTTAGGGTGTGAAACGTGAAATTTTTGTTAGGAAACTGTCAACTATGCAACTTAAAAAGGCCAAAAATAAAGGTTGTAACTTATATGAAGTAAAGATTTCAGAAACTACTGAAGAGAACAATGATGTCATGGAACGATATCCATTGTTACGAAACTACAGTGATGTGTTTCCGGAAGAGTTACCAGGTCTTCCACCCAAAAGGGAATTTGACTTCACAATTGAAATCAAGCCTGGAACCGAGCCTATTTCTAAGGCACCATATCGAATGACTACTATAGAATTAGTAGAGCTTAAGGCTCAATTGCAAGAAATTTTGTCTAAAGGTTTGATTAGACCGAGTGTTTCACCTTGGGGAGCACCAGTAATTTTTGTGAAAAAGAAGGATGGAACACTTAGATTGTGCATTGATTACAGAATGTTAAACAAAGCAACAATCAAGAATAGATACCCACTCCCTAGAATTGATGATCTATTTGATCAGATGTGTGGAGCATCGGTATATTCTAAGATAGATCTTTGATCTGGATATCATCAATTACGGATTAAGGATGAGGACATTCATAAAACAACTTTCAGAACAAGGTATGGACATTATGAGTTCACAGTTTTACCTTTTGGATTAACAAATGCACCTGTAAATTTTATGAATTTAATGAATAATATCTTTCAAGAATACTTGGACAAATTTGTGCTTGTATTCTTGGATGACATTCTCATATATTCTAAAAGTATTGAGGAACACCATGAGCATTTGAAGATAGTTTTGGAAATTTTGAGAAAGAGACGGTTATATGGTAAGCTATCTAAATGTTCTTTCTATGACACAGAAGTGCACTATTTGGGACATGTAATAAGTAAGAATGGAATTGTTGTAGATCCTTCTAAAATTGTAGCTATAACTGAGTGGCCTGCACCAAAGAATGTACATGAAGTTAGAAGCTTCATGGGTCTTGTTGGTTACTACAGAAAATTTGTAAAAGATTTTTCTAAAGTGGCTGCACCAATAACTTCATTACAGAAAAAGGATAAGAAGTTTTGTTTGGAATGAGAAATGTGAATCTGCATTCAGAACTTTGAAGGAACAGTTAACTTCAGCACCTATTCTAGTGGTACCAGACCCTAATGGAGACTTTACTGTTGTAACAGATGCATCTGGGAAGGTCTAGGAGGTATTTTGTTACAAAATGATCATGTCATAGCTTACAAAAGTAGAAAACTAAAGTTACATGAGTTGAATTATGCTCCACATGATTTAGAGCTTGCTGCCATTGTTCATGCACTACAAGTTTGGAGGCATTATCTACTTGGTAAACCTTTTGAATTAAAAACTGATCATCTTGGGCTGAAGTATATTTTCACTCAGCCAAATCTAAATGCAAGACAATGAAGATGGTTAGATTTTTTGTCTCAATATGATTTTGACATAAATTACATCAAAGGTAAGGAAAATAGAGTGGCTGATGCTCTAAGTCGTAGGAAGCACATTTATGCTCTTATAACATTGAGAACTCAGTTTAAGGATGAAGTAAAAAGTGTCATGGAATCTGATTCTTACTTTCAGCAAGTAAAAACAGTGCTTGCTGTAGATCCAAATGATGTGAGGTATAAAGGTTTTCACTTTGACAATGAAGGAATCTTAAGATTTGAAAACAGAGTATACATACCTTCGCTAAATGATTTAAGAAAGAAATTGTTAGCAGAATTTCACAATTCACCTTTTTCTGGACACCCTAGTATTAAAAAGATGTTTGTTGATATAATACAACAATATTTCTGGAAGGGGATGAAAAAGGATGTTATTGATTTTGTGACACATTGCTTAGAATGTCAAATGTTAAAGCTGAACATATGCACCCAGCCAGTTTATTGTATCCTCATAGCATACCGCAGTACAAATGGCAAGTAATAAGCATGGATTTTGTACAAGGGTTTCCTATGTCAAGAAATAAACATGATGTTATTTTGGTAGTTGTTGATAAACTAACAAAAGTAGCACATTTTATTGTTGGTAATCTGAAGGATGATTCTCCTGTTTTGGCAAAGAGATTTGTACATGAAATTTTCAGATTACATGGAGTACCTAAATTAATCGTATCTGATAGAGATCCTAGAATGACTTCAAGGTTTTGGAAAACACTTAATGCAACTCTATGAACTAAGCTGAATTTCAATTCTGCGTATCATCAGAAATGGATGGACAGACTGAAAGAGTTAATCAAGTTTTAGAGGATATGTTACGAATGTATTGTATGGATCAGCAGTATAAGTGGGAAGAGTACCTTCCACTAGTTGAGTTTACTTATAATAACACATATCATGCCTCTCTTAAGATGGCACCTTTCGAAGCACTATACGGAAGAAAATGCAGAACCCCCGTTAGTTGGGACAACATTGAGGATAGAGAGGTAATTGGACCTGAAATCCTTACGGAAATGGAACAACAAGTTAAAATGATTCGTGAATGCTTGAAAGAAGCAACAGATAGGAAAAAGAGTTATGCTGATTTAAAGCGGGTTGATAGGAAATTTGAACTTGGTGAGAAGGTCTTTCTTCGGGTTAAACCGAAAAAGAGCTCTATAACTTTTGGCAAGGCTGCCAAGTTATCACCTCATTACGTGGGACCTTTTGAAATAGTTGAAGTAATCAACCCTGTAGCTTACCATTTAGCATTACCTCCTGCTTTGTCATGAATGCATGATGTTTTCCATATTTCTTTGCTTAAGAAATATGTTTCAGATTTATCACATGTGTTAAATTGGAATTCCTTGCAGGTCCAAGACCCAGGAATAATCATGGTTAAACCCATACGAGTGCTGGAAACTCACCAGTTGCATTTAAGAAATCATGAAATAAGTCAATGTAAGGTCCAGTGGGACTAGTTTAATGAAGAAAGTGCAACCTGGGAAAATATGGAAGATATGAAAACTACTTTTCCATATTTATTTAAATAGAATTGACTATGATGACTCATAAAAATTTGTGATTTTATCTCTATATGACAATAAGTATGCCTGTTTTGGGAAGATAATTATTTATTTTAAAATAAACAGCTATTTGAATGTTGATTTATGGAACTTTAAAATTCTGATATTGTTGCAAACATATGTTAAGAAAGTGAATAAATTGATTATCCTTAATGCAATGGTCAAAATAAGATAATCATCGGGATGATGATTCTTTTTAGGAGGGAAGTATGTAACACCTTTGACAAACTGTTATATTTCTCTTTTGCATTGCAAGCGTTGGCATGTGATTTTCTTGAATGAGGTGTGTTCCCTTGATTGTTGAAGATCATGCTTGTTATGGATAAATCATTTCTTCTCTTGGATTCATTAGACTGAAATGATATGGCTTGCAAGAATCCATTTTCACTTCTGATAGGTGAGTTGCAATCTGGTTTTGAGGGTTGCAAACTTATCTCTTTTAACTGACTCATCCTTGGATCAATTCCAGTGATCCAAGGAATGTTTTAAATCTCCTTACCAGACTGAATGGTAAACTGACATTCATAGGTTGAGAGACGTAGCGGACTGAACTTTTGTATGTTACAAATTCTTTGGTCTTGTAAGATCGTGCCTGCATTCGGTTGTATGTTTGTGCTTGGATCTTTGGGATTGATCTCTTCAGGACATTTAACGGCGTAAGCGGAACGAAGCCTGCTTCACAACTATGAAGGGAATCTAAATCCTAAACCTATGGGATTATCCTAACGGTATTCTAAACTAAGGTAAATGCACCTACTTCCTAGCTATGTCTACTTATTCGGGTGACAATCTAACCTAAGCTTCATATTCTATTTTGTTGGGATGGCGTCCTAACCTAAGTTGTTGTACTAAATGGAATAAGGGAGAAATAACCTAAGGTAATGCTAGGCTATTTTTAACCTAATACCTAATACTATTTGGTTGTAAATTTTGATCTAACCTAAGGTGGAAATTACTTATTGAAATGATTTTGATTAAACCTAAGCTTATAACCTAAGTTATGGAAATCTATCCTAAACTATTGAAAGGGACCTAGGGTCGCATGGCATGTTGGTGACGGTTCCAAAGCATTTATTTGATTTGATTTGATTGAATAAATGGGAAGTACTGCCAGTTTTGGCAAATGCATGTAAAGTTAGTGGTACTTACATGGAGTCTTCACTAAAGTTGGAAATGCATGCTGAAGTTGAAATAACATTCACCAGTTTTAGGAGGCGGTGGCAAGGAGAGATAGGTGGGAGATTGGGGAGTAATTACATTAATGAACCTCAAATTTTGCATGCAAACCATCTTGGAAACAATGAGGGTGGATTTGTTGGAGGTTGTTTGGTCTTGCATGCCTTGTGATTTTTTCTCTGCATGGAGCTATCTGGTTCTTCGAACCAGTAGTTTGACTTTTACTTTGTGGCTATTTTTGGTTTCTCTGGTCTATTTTCGATCCAAGGAAAGTATATGAGGCATTGGAGAAAAAGATGTTTGGTTGTTGATCTTTCTTGGAGGAGAAAAAGAGTTGGAAGCTTGGCTGGAAGTCTCCTTCGAATTGGCAGAAGCACTATCAGGCATGATAGGCTCTACCCATTAAGATTTCTTGCTTTCTTCTAAATGTTTCATTAAAATAATTCTACTCTCATGAGATAAATGGTTTCATGTTTTGTCTGGTTATTTACTTTCTTGATTGAAATGAATCTCTGTGATTTTTGGATATGAATCCATTGCATGATAATGTTAGTCTTTGGATGTTTCTCTCTCTGTACAAGTTCAATGGTGATATGCATGTGGAAATGTTTGAGGCTTTTGTGTTTGTTCTGAACTTGTATTCGAGGCTTTGTGTTTTCTAAACTTGTATTCGAGATTGTGTTTGTTCTGAACTCGTATTTGAAAGGATTTGTGTGGTTTGAACTCATATTCAGGGACTGTCTGCTTGAAAAGAGCTTGATTTAATGGATTTGATTTAGTCTCTTTTGAAATCTTCTCCTGGATGCATCTTGAGTTTGGAAAGGTTGTAGTACTTCTGTCCCAGACTGTACCTGTTTACTTTGAGCATGTAATGGTGTGTAAACATTGAGGATATTCTACTCTCCTCTGCTCTAGGTAACCAATGTCTTGTTTGAAAGTCTTTGACTATTTTTTAGAAGGATGTTGGACCTTTTATTGAACTGTATCTTGTTGTGGGGATATAGAACCTCTGGTTCGATACTATATTGTTACTTACTCCTTGATATGAATTAGAGCTCGTTTGAAATAGTTGATAATGGGTTTTTGAAGTTTATGGAAATGTTGTGTTCATACTTCTTCTTGTGTTATTTGATTGGAACAATTACCTTCTCTGTCTCAATCTTTATGTACTAGATGGAGCTGTGAAAGTCATTTTGTTGTGATTTATGTTTCAGTCAAGTTTGAGGGTAATGTTGAGACTTTGCTTGACTTAAATGTGTGTTGGGTTTTTGTACTCTCTTTCAAATCCTTTTTAATTGATTTCTGGGTTTTTAAAAGAGAGAAGAGTTGAATACTCTCGTAAATTGAATCTTGTTTGGAAGGATTTAGTACCTCTGGTTTGGGATTGTTTCGTATAATTTGTTCTTCATTATGATCACGAACTATATGTTTCTTTTGTATGGAGCTGTGTAAGTCCTTGTAGTTGGGATTTCAGTTACTATTGAGTTCGTGAGTATTATAGAAACTTTTCTTAGCTTAATACTGGTGTTGGGTTTTAGTATTCTCTTTTAGATTCATTTGAATGGATTTTTGGGTCTTTAAAAGGAGAAAGGAGTAGATTACTCTTGTGGACTGTATCTTGTTTTGTCCATATTTTGTACTTCTACCTTGGGACTGTATTGTATACTTCTCTCTGTGGAATGAACTCGAACTTGTGTTTTAATAAATGGAATAGATGAACCAGGTTAGTGTTGATATTGTTGTTTGATAAAGTATGAATTCATAGGGGAAACTAGAAGTATTGCTTTCTATAAACTGTGTGTTTGGTTTTGTATTCTCTTTTGGGAACTAGCGAAAGAACTTATGAGTTTGAAATGGAATTTGGAATTCAATTGATAATACTAAGGTGAATGAATTCTTGATCAGATCTTTTCTATTGAGTTCCTTTAACTTTGTAAAGTTAAGTTCAGTTGATTCAAACTTCTCTATAGCTTGACTCTCTTCCATGTTGTAGAGTGATTACTCTCCTAGGCCTGTTCAACTTCTTGAGTTTGGATTTTATGTCCTTTCTATCTTGTATGAAATAGTGTGAACTCACTCTTCTGAAATAGAAACTTCCTTGTGGATTGTTTAGTTTATTTTGTTGCTAGTCGACTGTGGAAAGTTCAAGGAAATAGTTGTATGTTTAGACAACTTTTGGACTGTCATTCTTGGTACTAGAAAAACCCAATCATCCCTGTTTGATCTTTCTTGATCTCATCTATTTTGTATTAAGTCAATTGTGTATTGATGTGGAAAGTGAATAGCTGAGTCTGTCCTGTAGAAGGGAAAACGTAATCATGTTTAGACCAACTGCTTTGTTTGATTGAGTCATGCTCCATTTGGATTTTGTTATTGGAAGGACTCCTCTTTTTGCACTCTATCATATTATGAATCTTCCCTGGATGGACACGAGAAGAGATTATCCTTGTGTAAGTCTTGCTTTGATTTTTGGAATGTATGGTTTCAGATCTTTGAATGATATCTTCTATAATGTAGAATTTATTTAAGGCTTGCAAGTAGACTATTTTGATTCTCTATCCCTTCGCAGATTTATATGGGATTCTAGTATTAGATGTTGTCTCTTTAATGGTGAATCCTTTTATTGGTTTCCTTGATTGATGCAGTTATGTAGGTAATCAGTTATGTACTTTCTGAACCTGTTTTCTATCTTTCAGATGAATAGTGAATCGTGGATAGTCTGTATTGATTCTTCTTCTTATTTATTTAAGTTGTAGGATGAATCATCCTAAATATGTCCTATGCTGAAAGTAACTCTTTTTGTTACATAGTAAAGATAAATTCTGTATTTCAATTCAGAAAGAATTATGAAATAATTAGATGACAAGATCTGTTGTTTGTTTAAAAAGTAATTGATTGGGTCAATTAAACTATATGTTATAATGTAGTTGTTGCTGATTATATTATGCTCTTTTCTTAAAAGTGAATTCAGACTCATTATTTGTACTTCTTTTCTGGTTGTTATTACTTATGCTTATTTGTATGATATATTAATTGTTTCATTAAATCAGAGTTGTTTTAATGGAAAAATTAGTGGAATGCACTTCATTTTAATGCTTAGTGCTTATCATGCTCAGTTCAATGAACTGACCCGTGCTAGCAATTTTTACAGATGGACTTCGTAAGTGATAGAAGAAGGAAAATTTTTTTTATGATGTATTGGCTTATTTAAGTCTGGATCTTTTGTAAAGAATTTTGATTCATTCTTGAGTTGTATTGAAAAAGAAAAGTTATGTTCTTTTATGATCTTAATGTTGATCGACATGCAGTATGCCTGAAATGCATAGTCTTGTAAATGTATATTTTATCATGATGAATTGAAAGGTTTGGAGACTGACTCCAAATTGTGGTGTAAATTCTCTTGTACTTTGTATGAAGGAAATAGTAATGATATCTTGTCGATTTTCTTTATATCTTTTTATATACTATTATAGTTATCAATTAATAAGTTGGATTAAGGGGATAGTACAATCTCCCTTACTAAAGTAAAACTTATTAAATTACAAAAGCTGTCGTTATCTAACTAAGCAACTATAGTTTAATAATGAAATATGTATTGGATATACAATTAAACTATATGAGTGATGAATGATAAAAAGGTTATGTTAACCCTAACATCTAACCATGTAGAGGAAGACTCTTCCTCTCTCAAAAGAATGAAAAATAAAAGGAATGGTGGTTATGATCTTTAATCTTTGTACTTTGTTTATAAAAAGTAAACACTAGCTAAACCTAGGTGGATGATACACCTTCTTTGGACAGCTAGGTTGCATTAAAAATTAACCGTTTGATGTTTTCTACCCTATTTTTGGGATAACTGCTTGTTATGTTGAGTTAATGAACATCAATGCAAACATGAGTTAATGAAGTTCTTAATATCAAATCAGATTAATTATGGATAAAGAACTTAATGAATGTTGGAATTAGGGTTAGGCATGGTTGCTGCAATCTGAATCTTAATCCAAATTTAATTATGAATTAATGACCACCAAGGGGTATGTACATCATGATGAATCAGTTCTAACGGATGTTGGCACATGCCAACTGTAGGAATGTACCTTTGAGAAGACCAAGGGATTCTCGAGGATACAGTGTTGCAGTTGACATGTGGCAACACCCTTCCATATTTGTTCATCTAGATCTACACACATCTGGACTTGAACTTAGTTTCTCTCTAGGTCAAGTTAGTAGCATGTTTAGAATAGGGAGTAGCTTTCTATGACTCAGGGTACCTTGGCACATTCGGTCGACTTAGGTCGGTCGAGTATGCCCATATACCCTAAGTCATCATGAGCATCTTCCTATAATAAATTATGTTGCTAACCTGGGCTAGGGTCAAACCTTGGGCAAGTGGACTGACAGTAGTCAGTAAAGACCATTCTAGATAACAGTAGAGTGAGGTGAAGGATGTATTCTGAATTGACGAGTATGTCGTCTAGGAATAGTAACATGAACAGTATGTTGAAAATATTTGGCCAAAGTATCGCAAGCTACTGGTTGCATTGTCCTATGTCACCTAGTTTAAAGAAATGTGATGTCAGATGAATATTGGTAACAAATATTCAGATAGGTTCTTTAAACAGATCACTCAGTACCTGGAATAGGGTAGGAAAACCAAGTATATGTAGTATACATAAAGTATTCTATACTTTAAGACAAACATGAGAGATCGGTTGGTAACCGAGTCATGGAATGAGAGATCGGTAATTTACCGAGTCATTACAACTGCATATGGTTATCTATTATGAGATTGATTGGCATGGAATGTGTGTTCTAAATGATGTTTTATTTAGAACAGAGAACATTGACCCTCTAAACTGTAGAATTGCCCAAAATAGTTACTGACATACTCACCACCATTTTTGGTGCCAAAAATATTGATATATTTACCGAACTATTTTTATAAAAGTTCTTTGAAGTCCTAAAAATTATCAAAGACCTCATATTTCTACTTAAGAAAGTACACCAAAGTATACCTCAAAAAGTCATCGATGAAGGTAACCATGTATTTTATCTTGTTGAATGAAGGTGCTAGAAATGGACCAAAAATGTCACTATGAACCAGCTCTAATATCTATGTAGATCTCCATGATTTGCCTTTGTCATACTCAAATAAATTAACATGTGACAACCCTGAAACCATTTCACGACGACTGAGTTGCTTTATGTAGTGATATTTAATATGACCAAATTGATCATGTCATAATTTACTCACCCTATATGTATGAGAGATCAATCTAGTAGAGGGTGAGTAAACTATGGAATGATTGATTTACTCATCTTAACTATCGCTACCTAGAGCAACCATGTCAGTCATCATGACATGGTTTCAAGGTTTCCACTTATTCATTTTCTCTTCGAGCACCAGACTGGATGAATTTTGTAGAATACAAAAAATGAACATGTGGAAACCATGAAAGTATGTCATGATGATTGAGTTTCTCTAGGTAGCAATGGTTAAGATGGCTAAATCTCTTATGCCATAATTTACTCACCCTCTACTGTATTTCTCACTAATACAAATGGGGTGATAAATTATGGCATGAGTAATTTGGCCATCTTAACTATTGCTACCTGGAACAACTCAGTCATCATGACATGGTTTCAAGGTTGCTACATGTTCATTTTTTTTCCACATTAGTATTGTGGTAATTAGGTCAATTTTGGGGGAAATAAGTAAAATTTGGGGGAAACTAGGTTGGGTTTGGGGAAATTAGGTCAATTTTGGGGAATTTAAGGGAAGTTAGGTCAAATTAGGGGAAACAAGTCAAAATTAGGGGAATTGGTGTCGTGTTAGTGTTGTCAGAATTATGTAATATTCGAGGAAAGTGTGTCATGTTAGTGTGTCATTAGAAGTTGTCAATTCAAGTTTCATTAGGTCAAATTAGGGGAAATTATAGAAATTAGTGTATTTGTCAGTGTGTCATATTAGGGTGTTAAGTTAGGATTTTGTGTTAGTGAGTTGTGTTACAATGTCGTATTAGGGTGATGTGTTAATGTGTTGAGTTAGTGTGTAACATTAGTATGTCACATTAGGGTGCTATGTTAGTGTGTCATGTCAGTGTGTTGTATTATAGTTTTATGTTAGGGTGCTTCATTAGTGTGTCATGTTAAGGTGTTACAATATTTTGTCGCATTAGGGCACGTCATATTAGTGTGTCATATTATTTTTGTGGAAATCAGGTCAAATTTGGGGAAATTAGATAAAATTTGAGAATTTTAGGGGAATTTAGGTCAAATTAGGGGAAACGAGTCAAAATTAGGGGAATGGGTATCATGTTAGTGTTGGGGGAATTAGGTCAAAATGGGAAAAAAGGGTGTCATGTTAGTGTGTCATTCTAAGTTGTCAATTCAAGATTCCTTAGGTCAAATTAGGGGAAATTACATAAATTGGTGTATGCATCCGTGTGTCATATTAGGTTGTCGTGCTAGGGTGTTGCATTAGTGTTTCATGTTTAATCTTACTAGTTTAAGTTTGATTCTTTAAGTTCAAACAAAAGAAACAAAATTATCATTTAAATTTTCAAAAAAATATTATATGTTGAGAGGAATATAATGGAAAAAACTTTCTGCTATCTTCCTTCACATTTACATAATAGTGTAAAATCATGTCAACAAGAATCCAAGGAAAATCATGTGAATGTTCGGAGTAAATATAGTTTGGAAAAAATTGAACATTTTCCCTCAACCTACATACAAAAAATCATACAATACAACCCATGCGGTTGCGACATGTCTCGCAACATTTTTCTCAAAAGTGCATACTAAACAAAACCATAATTTAACACTAAATAGACTCGCAAGCTCTAATCTTGAGGAAAATAACAATACAACCATCTATTACAATGGGATTTTTTTCTAAAATCTCTTTTTCTAGAAAAATGGATCACCAACACAGTCATAATTTCTTAAAAACTAATATGTATCATACTAATTTTAAAAAATCAACAAAGATGGGAAAGAAGAATGGTTAAAGTCGGGAACAAAGTTGTATTTTAAGACACCTTAAAGTCATGTTTTTAAGACAATCATCAAAGACATGAAATAATACACTAATAAATTCATGCTTATGTCCCTATTAAAGACATCCTAAAGCCCCAACTTTAAGACACTGTTAAATTAAACACTAAATTTATCCTTACATCCCAATTAAATTCATTTTAATGTCAAATATTTAAGAAACTATTAAAGTTAGCATTTAATTCATGCTAACATCCTAAGTAAAGTCCTTCTAATTTAAGGGCTTAGAAAAGACACCCTAACAATTCCAAGTAAAGTAAGCTTACATTTGTGACTTTAATTTTGACTTTAGGGTTCAAAATTTTCCTCTTGCAACTTTAAAGAGACTTAAGACTATGACTTTAATTAGTCAAAATGTTGTAGTGTATGATGACTAACCTCTATCATGATCTTTGTGAATGCACAATAGCTATTTACTTGCGTTTATGTAGGGTTGTGATTCTTTGTGTCTATTTTCCTTTAACCATTTGCTTAAAGTTTATGGAGAAGAGAGCCAATGTTATTTCTTGTATATCTAGTTCTAAGTGCAATTTGGCTAAAATCAGGGTGTATTCCATGTTTGAGAGAGAGAGAGAAATAGATTCTATTTTTTTTTTGCCTACCTTCTTCCCCTTTTGAGTTTTTTTTATGAAATCCCAATCACTTAGAGCCATTGTAAATACCGGTAGGATTGATCTTAATTCATAAAAGGATATTTAGATCCATAACCCAAAGATCTAATAAGTGATCTACCCAGATACAGTGGTCCCTCCACAGGTTAACACTTGGTCATATAGTATCCCAATTAAAGTTATGTGTCCCAAATTATTTTGTAACTTGAACCGAATTTCGAACAAGGTTCTAAAATAAGTAGGCGTTTTCACTCTTTTAGGTTTGATTAGGTTCTTACAACTATAATCAAACAAATAATGAAAGAGGAGTTACATGGGGTTATTCTGACTAATTAACTTCCAAAATTAACTATTCAATATCATAATAACATATTGATAATTATAACAAATGTACATGATATAATACAAACTCTCAAATATATGGGATTGAGTGCACTTAGCTTATTACATGTGATTTTGTGTTGATCTAGATGTTGAAACAGAGGTTTCTAGACCTAACAATTCTTTGAAAATGAGATTGTGAGATGAAGATCTTTTGAGTATGACCGTATAATAAGGGAGAAATATTTGTATCATCTTGACCTTTTGTACAGTTTTACACCTTCTCAAAATTGTGGTCTGTGACTTTCTAAGGTTTTCACTTTTTTTATTCATTGTATTGTTGTTTATTGATCACTCTCAATCACAGTGCAAGGGTCTCTGAATACTCTTCTCAATCCTTCAAAACCTAACCATGGATGAGACCTACAAAATAAACATTAGTTTGGTTATGGGAACCTCTATGCACCCCTAACATTGGCACTACTCTGAAGAGGCCTCAAACTACACAGTGTTCTCCACCTAACATGTGATATCTAGTTGTAGTGCAATTAGATTTGACATCCTTTTTTCACAATGCTTGACTTGAGTTTATTTCTTTCCAATATACTTGAGTGGATGAATTTGATTGATTGGAAATGTGGGAATCAGTCCCCTAAACCTAGTGAGAATATTTATACATGTAGATAGTGCTACCATAATGAAGGTACAAAGGTATTTTCAGAGTGTAGGGAGCTTTGGGCGCCTTTTTTACTAGCTTTTACAATATGAGTCCATAAGAGTGCTTCCTAGTTTAAATCAGGTGAGTTTCAATTTATTATATATAATATCAAAGTTTATTTAAGTTGGAAAGGCCCGCTAAGAGGAAGTAAGTGACCCAAAGAATAATGGGCAATGGAAAATTTGGGACTAAAGTGAACTAGTTCAAGACTATACACTAGCATATAAGGATCGTAAATACATTCTTTCCCCTACTATATGTGTTTTACTTAAGAGTGTAAATCTATAATGTGAAGTTTGGAAAATTAAAAGTGGAGTTTCTTACTGTGTTTCATGTGTTCACTTCTTATAAATTTTCGATAGGTGAGTGTGTAAGATCAAACAAGAGATAAAAGATACCTAGGGATGTACCGAATAAGAATGGGTAGAGTGCAGTTGTTTGAGAAAGAGAGGAATGTCAAAAACAACATTGTCAAAGAGTAGAATTACCAAATTTGAGTGTCTACACCAGGGAGAAAAAATTAAACTCTCGTCCCCCTTTTTTATGATGTTTTCTTTTGGTGTGCACAAAACATGGAATAACAAAGTAAATCCCCAATCACAGCCTTCTAGATATTTGAAATATTTGAAACATATACAAAATGGAGAGAAACTATAAGTGACCACTGATGATAACCCTTATGTTTTTATTCCACTCTAATAGTTCTCTCCTCTCGTCGGTTATCTTAGGCACATCACAAAACATGTATGCTCCTTGGGTCAGAAGTCCTAGAATGATGTGGACATCCTCTAGGTAAATGTCATCTCTATAGTGTATCTTCTAGCTTACCATCTGAAAGTTTTGGTATAATTTTCCCCACACCAATGAGCATCTATACCAAATCCACATCTAGTGGGATCTATTCCATCGACATAATCCCTCTTGAACCCAACACCTATAGTTGGCTCTTAAATGCATCTGAAAAAATCTCTAACAAATCCAATAACCATGTTGTGTCTACTGATATTGAGATTCAAATCCTCCAAGTGATCTACAAAATATCACACAAAAAACACCTATTAGTCTCATTTAGAGAAAAAAAACATCATAACTCGTAATAAATAATCATAACGCATTATCACAATATAAAAATCACTCATACATAATTATATCTATGACATCAACTATGTTAACAGATGACATTGGGCCCTCACAAAAATCCAAGATTATACCAACATCATTGGCCCTCATGTCATATGACATTGGTCATCTTATATTTACTAACAACATCGTCCCTCTTGCCAAATGATATTGACCATGTTAATCATTTATGATGACATCAACCCTCTTGCCAAATGACATCAACCATTTCATTCTCCTAATGACATCAACCATTCCCACGTATGGTATCAACCATGTTAAGCATCCTAACGACATAAATCATTCCCACAGACGGTATCAACCATGTTAAGAATCTTGACACCATTGGATACACTATGAATCATTTACCTAACAAGGCCGATGTTGTATTTAGAAAACTTTCACACCCTTTTTCTATTTTTTTATCAAAAATCATACCTAACTATGCTAAAAATCAAAATGAATTGAAACCCTTTTCTATTTTAACTTGATCTAAAGTTTGAATTTGTTTAGGGTGAATTTTGATAGAGGAACATTCCAAAGGACCTATTTTTTTTACATTTTCTCCTTGCTACCCTTTCCCAATTTAGATGGAAAACCTATCAGAGGACCTGCATCATCTTTGCCTCCACTATCGTCATCCTGTTCACTAATTCCTTTTTGATCCAAAATAATTTTTGAATTTGGTGGGCACCACACTAACAATGACCTTTAATGTGTTATGGCAATGCAATCATAATAAAACATCTAAAATTGTAAAATCCGTGAACTTTATTACAAAAATAAAATTGAATTGTATTGTTAAAATAAAACTATAATAGTAAAAGTAAAATAAATTTATTAAATGTGTATACAAAGTGGGAAAACTCTATAGAAGAGATATATGTTGAATCTTTTGCAATCAAGAATGGATGCATAATGAACAAACTCTGTATGAGATATGTATGCCTTGTAATTCTCTAGAAATGAAGATGTATACAAATGGACAAACTCTATATGAGAGATGTATACATAAAAAATTGTAAACCGGTAACCTACAACTTATGTCTACAAAAACTTTCAACTTGGCAACTTGTGTCTTCATTCAAAACCATCTTATTTATAGTGAAATAATGTGGAAGATGGAATTTTGCTCGAAATAATAAATGAAGGTTTCCAAATGGAAGATAAAAGGTCATCCTTCGTGGAGAATACATACATCCACCTTTGGAGTGAATTTGAATGGGAAAAGTGGACAATATTTGAAAATAACAATATTATCTTATTATTATTTTTAGTGCTTCTTGTTAGGGTCATATCTCCTAGCCCATTGACCTGATTGGTGAACTACAAGATATATTGGAAAGTTAACATAGTGAAACTAAAATTAGAAGATATGAATATAGACTATGTTATCATCATATTATGTGAATCCCTTAAATTTGTTTTGAATACTTTAAAAAGGAAAAATACCGAAAGTTGTCAAAACCTACTAAAAATAAATTTCAGGACTTTCTACAAATAGATTTTTTTAGAAATCATGATTTTATTTTTAATATGGATAATTCCTACTTTGAATGTCCATTTGGATCATTAACTACTAAAAATAAATCACATTAGTTTCTAAAAATAGACTTTTATAAATCCATCTCTAAATGTTGGCATCGGTCAATTTTGCTTTGAGAGCTCATCCAGATCATTTTCCCTTCCTTTAGAAGCATTGGGACACATTTCTTATAGTTTTGACAGCTGATGAAAGTAGGAAATTTTGAGTGCTGAAGTTATTTTATTCCATTTGAGTGGGATGGCCCACAGAAAATTATTTTTTATTTTTAGAGAGCTATGTGTAAGAATATTAGTGAACCAACATATAGAATTTCCATGGTTGCACTTCCCATAAATATCACAAGGATGGAGATTACAACAATGAGCACAATCATGACCTTTTCTACCAAAATGACTACAAATGACTTAATTAATCAAGTAACTTTCCTATGCATGAATAGGAGGTTCACACCAATGTTGAGAAGAGTGTTCTGGATACATGATTTCTTTAATGAATATGGGACCCGTGGTGGGTTGATATGATTCCCCAGTTTACCCAAGGCCAAAATTCTTGGGTCTTTTTCTACTTTTAAAGATTCCTAAATTCCATTTCTATCTTTTCCAAGGCCATGTCAATAATACCCCAATTTATTTAACATCTTGAAACCAATATCTTTTGTGTATTTTTCAAAACTACCAATCACATATGGAGAATTATCATAAAGAGTAGAACAAAAAAACATATCATGCTCTCATCTATTTCTATCTATGCATCTACACCACTTTTCTTCTTTCCTTTCATCTCTTCAAATTCCTCTTATAGGGTGGCTAGGTCTTGTTGAACTTCCTCACAAAATGCTACTTTTTCTTCAAATTGATTATGTAAATAATGTATAAATTTGTTTCACCTTACCTCTTCTTGGAGAAATTCTTCCATAATAGGGATTTTGAAATGGGGCATTATTTTTTTGTATTTTCATCGGCTACTCCATGATCATGCTAAGATTGGTCTAGAACTTTTGGTTTTCATCCCTCAATTTATTTTTTTTTTTGCAAGGAGTGATTCGTGCTAATTATACGGAGCTAGAAATGGATCTGCATCTTGAATCAAGCCCTCTTCTCGTTTTTTCTAACTTGATTTTCCCATTATTTTCAAAACCTACAAATTTTTGAAAAATCATTTTCCTACTCTGATACCATTAATATGAAATATTTTTGGAATTCAATGGACAACACACTAATGGTAGTGTTTTATGTGTTATAGAAATACATTCATAATAAAATAGCTATAATTGTAAAATCAATTAACCGTATTGCAGAAATAAAACTGAATTGTATTGTATAAATAAAACTATTATTGTATAAGTAGACTATCTTTACTTAATATGTATACACAGTTGGAAAAAGCCATAGGAGATGTGTATGTTGAATCTCTTTTCAATGAAAAATAGATGTAGAATGGGAAAACTCTATAGAAGAAATGTGTGCCTTGTAATTTTATGCAAATAAAGGTGTATACAAATGGACAAACTCGATATGAGAGATGTATTCCTCAAAACTTGATAACCTACAACTAGAAACTTATGTCTGCAAATACTTTCAACTTGCAAACTTGAGTCTTCATTCAAAACCATCATATTTATAGTCAAACAATGTGGAAGATGGAAGGTTGCTAGAAATAACAAATGAAGGGATCCAAATGGAAGCCAAAAGGTCATCCTTCATGGATATGACATCCATCCACCTTTGGTGCGCATTTGAATGGGAAAAAGAGGATAAAATCCTAAAATAATAATATTACATTATTATTTTTTAGTGCTCCTTGTTTGGGTCATATCTCCTAGCCGATTTATGAACTGTAGGATCCGATAAAAAGATAACAAAGTGAACTTGAAATTGGAAGTTTATAAAAATAAACTATGTTATCATAATATTATCTAAATCCCATAAACACTTTGAAGACCTTAAAAAATAAAAAATACCAAAAGTTATCAAAACCTACTAGAAATAGATTTCATGACTTTCTATAAACAATTTTCTTTTGAAATCATGTTATGATTGTTGATATAGACTCTTCCTACTCTTAATACCCATGTACAACATTAAATGTTAAAAACAGATCTTAGTAATTTCTAAAAAGTATTTTTTTATAAATCCATCTCTAAATACAAACATGGGTTAGTCTTTCTCCGAGAGCTCATGCAATTCACTTAGCTTCATATTCTTTCCATTGTCTCTCCTTTTGTCTCAATCAGATAAGCTAGAGCTCTAGAATTTAAAAAATAGAAAATGCATAAAATGAAAAATGAATCACTTGACTTACTATCTATAGCAAAATCCCCTACCCTCATCTCGCAATTTCTCAATTTCTTAAAAACATGAAAAATTTTAAACCCTAACTTTGATTTTCATTAGGAAAGAAGCATTGTGATTGTATTCATAAAATGGAACCAGAAATATAATACACGTATTTTTTTTGAAAATCTTCAAAAATCACCTATTTTTCAAGCCCATAATCCTTACTTGTTTGATTTATGATTATGTCCTCATACACACTCCTTTACCATCACTACTTATTCAGTCTCCCATCCTTGCATGAGTTCCCCCTTATACTGGGGTTTATTACTTTTTTATTTTATTAATCTTCAAGAGTTTCTTTTTAGTTTTGTTTGGGTTATCATAGTAACTCTTTTACAATATGGTGATTCATTATGTGGACACACTCATAAGAAGGTAAATATTACAGTAGGTATGCTTTTATTTGAGTTCATGATTTCATTTATTTACTTCCATTCTACACACATCTTTCAGTATTTTATTGTATATTATTTTTCCCAAAGACCATTTAATGTACACTTGTGACACATGATGATCTTTTTTTTTTTGGAATATATTGGGTAAAGAGAGGGTTTTAGAAGGTCCCACAACCTTGATACAATAAGCCCATCAGGCCAGATCTAACAATAGCATTTCCAAAACAAAAATACCCACGAGGATTCCAAAAAGGAGAATGAAGAAGAGACAAGCCAAGAAGAGGAGCAACTAAATAAGCTTCTTCAGCTCAGAAACAACATCTTTAGCTCTAGGGGAGCCTGAGTCATTTGCAAGGAGATCCGCCAACTTGAGAAGCTCTGAACAATCATTTGCTAAGGCCATTCTGGTAGAATTCGTGAAGTCCTCCCAATCTTTGAGAGCTTTGAATGCACGCTGTAGCTTACTCAGAATGGAGGAGATGATATCAGCTCTGTTCTGGTCCTTTTTTTCATCAGCATCAATATCAGCAGTGCTAAAGTCCATAGCAGGAGTGGAGAGAGGAGTGTCAGCAGTGGAATCTTTAACATTCGAGGGTTCCTTAGAGCCAGCAGAATGAGAGGGGGGATCCGCAAAAAATTGATTGATATCACCCTGCTCCTCTTCCGAGGAGTCAGGGTACAGTAGAGCAAGCCCCAACAGATCAGCCGCACCAGAGAGACCCGGGCTAGAAACAGGAGAAGGAGCACGTCCACTGGCATTGGAGTCTTCCAGGAAGAGGCACGAGATGGGCGTGGGAAAGGGGGGAACAGCAGCGGAGATGGGGGCTTCGCGGGGGGGGCTCACGATGACCACGTCGGAGTCCGAGCCAGAGGAAAGGAGCAGGCGGTCGGCGGCGCCGAGAGGAGCGGTGGGAAGAGGAAGAGGGGCGAGAAGGAGGGGAGGGGGAGCGGCGGCGGCGACCCAATTTAGGAGGGAAGCGGAGTAGGTCAGTGTGGGAAGCGGCGACGGAGAAAAGAAGGTAAAGAAGACCCTGGTGGAGGATGACTCCCTCGCCCTCCCGAGCCAGCATAACAGAGTGTTCCAGCGATTGAAAAAGAAAGGTAGCTAAATTAATCTTTCTCCCCCAACAGAGGTGGGAGAGAATAAACAGATGGGGGCCAAAAACCAGACGGTACCTACCGTCTATGGTGAAGTACCTCATAATGGCTTCCGCCACTCTGTCCCAGGGTGAGGGCAGAGAGTCGCGGGTATATCCTGACATATATTTCCTTGGTCTGTCCCCCGGGGCGTTGAATTCTTAGATCTCGGCGTGAAGGGAACGCCTGTAGTAAATATCGCCCGCAGCAGGGAGCCCGGTGGTGGCATCAGCGATGGCATTTGTTGAGATGGTGAACTTAGTGCTGCCAATTTGAACACGCCCTCTCGACCACGAAGCCGTAACAGCATAAGACACTAAGGCCGAGTAACCAGACATTCTTTCCAGAAAAGTAGAGATCCCATTTTCCACTAAGATATTCCAGACCTCGCCATCATTCCTAAGCGTCTTGTAACTGTCGGGCTCAAGGCGCTTCAATTGCCCCCCCATGAGAAGAATATTAGAGCAGTTACAGAGTCGGAGATAGGAACGGACGAGAGCCAGTCTGAACAAGATACCGGCAAATATATTAAAGCCCTGACGCCACCACCTCGGATGATTAATGGGTGCATAGATCTCATTCGTGCGGGGATTTGCTGCATCATTACTAGGTTCCTTGATCAGGAACCTCGTGTCAAGAGTCATGTCAAATAAATTTTCCGTATTCATCGCCGCCATATGAATGGACCAAAGCGGCTAGGGCCGAAACCCCAGTCAGCTTCTGAGATCACCCGGTCAGCATTGGAGTGCGTCAATTTGGGCAATCTGATAGAGTTCATTCGGGAAGTTCTCAGTCCAAATTTGCTGATTTTCGATGAGGACACCCATGTTAGCCAGAAGATCCGCCGCTCTATTACCTTCCCGGAGGACGTGCTGGAATTGGACTTGAAGAAAGGATCTTTGAATGCTTCTAATATCAGCAATGATGTTTTTAATCGACCAGTGTCCAGGGTCATTAGAACAAAGGAGGTTTATGATGTTGAGGGAGTCACTTTCCACTTGGAGGGGATCATTGCCCACCTTGATAGCCATCTCAAGACCCTTGAGGATGGCTAAGGCCTCCGCACGATGGTTGGAACCAAAGTTGAAATTATGGGCAGAGGGCTAGCAACAATTAAACCCGAATAGCAACGAAGAATGGCCCCTCCTCCGGACATACCTGGGTTCCCTTTCGAAGCGCCATCCGTGTTGAGTTTTCTCCATCCCCTAGGAGGGGGAAGCCAGCAAATCGAATTCCTATCAGAATGGGTTTTTTTACACGGAATGGATAAATACTGCTGCCACTCCAGGGTGTGACAGAACTGTAGTTTTTGCTGATATTTAGACCAAGTGGTCAGGTTGACATTTTCTTGGAGAGCCAGGGCCAATCAGAGTAGCCACCTGATCAGGATTGAGACTCTTGTCTTTGAAGATTCTTCTGTTTCTTTCTTTCCATATGCCCCATAAACCATGCGGGAGGAGGAGTTTCTAAGCCAACTTTAGAATCAGATGAGTGAAGGGGGGAGTACCATTGAGAAAGAGTATCCTGAATGGAATCCGGAAAGATCCAAAAAAACTCCTAATCTCGATAGGAGCCACTGCCAAATATCATGTGAGAAAGAGCAATGGACCAGGAGATGAGATGAGGATTCCTCTTCATTTGCACATAGAACACATTTGGTAGGAAGGGAAAAAACCCCTTCTCTTTAGGTTCTCCCCAGAAAGGAAGGCATTTTTAGAGGAGAGCCAAGAGAAAAAACCTATTTTTGGAGTGATCTCCTTAGGCCAGAATTTTATAAGAGGGGGGCCCACGTCAGCACAATGCATCGAGAGATAAGCAGCCCTAACTGAAAAAGGAGCCCGAAGTGGAAAGAGTCCAGATAATCTCATCTTCATTATGGGAATACGGGATGTAAATGGTGGAGAGCTGCTCTCTAAGGGAGGACAGCAGGTCTCTTTGAAGGTCGCTGATATCCTCCCAATCCTTGATATCCCAAGAGGGGATGGAATTTATCCTCTGCCAATAACCAGAAGCTAATCTACCATGAATATTGATGATACTTCTCTTGATAGGGTCCCAAGAGGGGTTGAGGTCAAGGGGATCATCACCAATCCAAGTATCCCTCCAGAAATCAATGAGACGCCCATTCCCAAACCTCCATTTAGTGCCAGCACGAATGATGGGGAGCGAACTACAAATGGAGTTCCATATGGTAGAGCCTCTAGTGGGGATGGATGTGAGAAAGTCTTCATTGTTTGTTAAATACTTAGCACGGAGCAAGCGGGGCCCAACAAGAATTACCTTTAGCCACCTCCCAAGCAAGTTTTGCCAGGAGGGCCCCGTTCATCTCCTTTATTTTCCGAAGACCAAGACCACCGTGAGCAGTAGGTTTACAAACCTCTTTCCAGGCCACAAGGTGGATCCTTTTCTTTTCTTCAGTTCCAGACCACAGAAAGTTCCTTTGAATTTTTTCCACAGCCTCTCTAACAGAGCTGGGAATCTTGAGCATGGACAGAAAGTAAGAAGGAATATTCTGAAGAGTGGCTTTCACCAGCTAGAGCTTGCCAGCCTGGCTGAGGAGAGCACCTTTCCAAGCAGCGAGTTTTTTTTGATATCTTTCAATAACCGGATTCCACATAATTTTTGATTGCCTACCATGGAAGAGGGGGATGCCCAGATAAGAGGTTGGGAGATCCACAATCGAGCAACCAAAAATATCAGCTATCTTCCTCTGAACTCTGAGGGACGTGTTGAAAAAGGAGATGCTGCTCTTGATGAAGTTAATCGTTTTGCTGCGAGGCTGATTGATATAAAGAAAGGATATCCATAATAGCCCTAGCTTCGATAACAGAAGCCAGACTCAGCAATAAGGTGTCATCAGCGAACTGGCTATGGGTCGGCCGAGGGATAGTTAGAGGTGATTTTCATACCAGAGATGATGGATTGATTTTTTGCCGCATCCAGAGCTCTGCTGAGGGAATCGGCCATAAGAACAAAGAGAAAAGGTGACAGAGGGTCACCTTGCCTGATACCTCTGCTACTTTTGAAAAAACCCGCAGGAATGCCATTGATCAGAATAGAGAAATAAGGGGTCGAAACACATGAGTAAATCCAGCTACACCATTTTTTGTCGAACCCAAATTTTTCCAAGGTCTTAATTAGGAAAGGCCAGCTGACTCTGTCAAAGGATTTTTGCATATCCAATTTTAAGATCATACCAGGAGACTTCGCAAGGAGGGCCGAGTGGATGGCCTCATGGACAGTAATTATACCACCTTGAATAAGCCTACCTTTTATGAATCCATTCTGATTGAGGGAGATGAGGTTCGGCATAAGAGGTTTTAGCCTGGAAGCCAGCATCTTAGTGATAATCTTGTAAGATGTGTTGCATAAACTTATGGGCCGAAAATTGGACACGTCCTTGGAGATATGCACTTTTGGAGCCAAGGCCACAAAAGTGGTGTTCCATTCCTTTAGTAGATTATCATTCATCTGAAATTCATTGACTGCGAGGAAAAGGTCCTGCTTGATGATTTCCCAAAAAACTTGGAAGAAAGCAGCCAGAAAGCCATCCGGACCCGGGGCTTTATCTCGCTTCATAGCAAAGACAGCTTTATGAATTTCCTCCATATCAAAAGGCTTGGTAAGATTGTTGTTCATCTCAGGAGAGACCAGATGAGGAATGTGCTGAAGCATTTCATTCATAGATTGTTCCGAAGGAGCCAGATCAGCATGGAGAAGATTTGAGTAGAAGGATATAAGCTCATTGGATATATCAGAGTCAACAGTAAGAAGAGTACCTGAAGACGACACCAACTCACGAATCTTGTCCCTAGCTTTATGTTTACAAGCAGTAATATGAAAGAATTTGGTATTACGATCACCTTGGTCAAGCCAGAGGGACCGAGAACGCTGCCTCCAGTAGGTTTCTTCTTCTTTAAGAGTGCTGTGATAATCACTGAGGAGGGAGATTTCCTGTTGGTGAAGATGGTCCAACCTTCCCACATTCTCAATTTGCTCAGAAATTTTGATCAAGCTCTGAGAAAGCTCCTTCTTGCGAACCTTGATGTTACCGAAGACCTTAGACTTCCATATTTTGAGCTGTTTTTTGACTTCTTTGAGTTTGCTGGAAAATCTGAACATATTGGTTCCTTCAATCTCAATATTCCACCAGCTTGCAACCAGGGGGGTCAGATGATTATTCTCAAGCCAAGCCAGCTCGAATCTGAAGGGAGGATTCTTGACATTCACCATATGGTTGGCGCTCAACAGGAGGGGGCTGTGATCAGAGCCAACCCTTGGGAGGGAGCTGAGATAAAAGTCCGGAAAGAGAGAAATCCAATCCATCGATCCAAGAGCTCTATCTAATCTGCATTGAATGTGATTCCTGCCCAATCTACGATTTGACCATGTGTAAGAAGAACCGTGGAGATCCATATCCAGAAGTGAATTTTCTCTAATGAAGTCAGCCAAAGCTTCCATGCTAGCCGGCATAGCAGGCATGCCCCCCTGTTTATCTGAGGGATAAAGAGGACAATTTAGATCACCCATTATGATAATGGGAATTTTACCACAAGTAACGATGAAGTTGGTGATATCCTTCCAAAGTTTTCCACGATGATTCTCCAAGTTTGGGGCATAGACATTGATAGCAATCCAGGAGGTGTCAGTACCAATTTCTTGAAAGAGGATACATAGAAAATTGGGGTGCTTGAACAGGCAATCCCCTTTAAGAATTCTGGGATTCCACAAGGTGCAAAGCCCCCCGGAGTTCCCAGTTGAAGGTTGAGATTCAAATGCAGCCGCAGGCCAGATTTTATGAAGCCGAACCTCAGTTTTTAGCTTGGTTTCCTGTAACATGATGATATCAGGTGAGTTCTGGAACTTGATGTCTTTGATGATTCTTTGCTTTTGCAGAGAGTTGAGCCCTCTTATATTCCAAGAAATGATCTTCATTTCTTTTGTTTGGATTTACTCCCCACCACCATGGGGATAGTACTTTGGGTTCCTTGCGCCACATTTGTAGCTGCTTCAATCTGAAGCTTAACACTGCTTGGAGTTCTGCCTCTAACTTTTTCCAAGCCTATATCTGGTTTCTTGTTGCTGCTTCTAGTGAAACGGTGATTAAAACAATCATCTGTGGAGAGCTCCGAGGGAGAGGGGGCAGATTCAAAAACAGGCGGGCCAAGGGGAGGAAGGGTGGGAGGATCGAGGGAGGAGGGGATCGAGGGAAGGGGGGGGATGGAAAAGGGAGCAGGAAGCGGCGAAGGGGGGGGGGAAGAGGCAGCCAAAAAGCCTGGAACCGTAGGAGCCAGGGGTGGGGAGAGAGGAAGGAGGACAGAGGAGGGGGGAAGGGTCTCAGCAGCAGGATCAGAGGGCTGGTTGATTTCTCCATCCTCCAGGAGAGCAAAGGAATTAGAAGTGGGGATGATCAGGATCTCAATGGAGGACGATTTAGGGACAAATTTTTTCTTGTATTTTGGGGAGAGGGTTTGAGACAATGGTTTCGGTTGGGGTTTAGAGGGGCAGCTGGAGGCCCTATGGCCAAGTTTTTTGCAGAAAGAACAAGCTTGAGGAATGTATTCATAGTCAATAGGCTGTCTCCAGTTCCCAAAGTCCGAGATAAGCTCTATGTCTTTTGGCAAGGGGCAACTAATATCAGCATTAACACAGAAACGAGCATGAATAAATCTAGTTTTTGCTTTCGTGGCTTGATCTATAGCAATCAAAGAACCTATAGAAAGTGCAATACCTTCAATGACCGCCGGATGCCAAAACTCCAAAGGAAGCCCCGGAAGGCGGACCCAGATTGGGGCTTGGGTCATGGATTCCGTGTGTGGGTTGAAACCAGGAGACCATTTCCTGAGATAAAAACCCCGCCTGCCAAAGAACCACGGACCTCCCAGCAGCGCTCTAGCGAAATCTTCTTTCAAGCTGAAAGAGAATAAGATGAATCCATTAGGCATAGCCACTATTTCAAGTGCTCCACATGGTTGCCATTTTAAACGAGCCCATTTTTTTATATCCTCCAGTGGGGGCCTAGGGCCCATCAGCGTACCCACCAAGGACAGGTCACGAGAAGCAGCAGCAGCCTCCGTGATATGAGTGGGGATGCGCAAGGAAAAGGACCCTTCTGACAGTGAAGGGGAAAGCTTTTCCGCGCCGTGGGCTGATGTGGAAGCCTCCATGACTTTTGACCAAGCGAGAGGATGTGAGGGAGAGAGAGGCCCTGACAGGGGGGGCCCCCGATCCGGACCAGGAGGGTCCGGCATTAGAAAGGGGACCAGAGATCGCAGACAGAAGCAGCAGGCAGAAGCGGCAGTTTTTCTCGACTTGACAATCGTTTCCAGACCAAACTTCAAGAATAAATGGATGACACATGATGATCTTTGACTAGGGAATGTGTATACACATTTTTTCACTTTACTGAATTTTATTCTTTGCCAACATCATTACTGCATTAGCTTCGTGAGAGAAGTGTCCTTAGAGATATTTCTAAGTGCATGGGGTAACTAAAAATAGTTGTGTGCTTCCTTTGGGTTTCATTGGGTTGGTCAACAGTGGTACTTATGAGATATATTTCATGTGTAGTATAATTATATCATATATTTCAAATGTTGTCATACCCTTTATTATTGTCTTTTGCATCCCTTGTAGTCATATTTTATAGTCTCCTTGCGATATCACCTTATCATCATCTTGTGTTCACTCTCACAGTTATCGTCAGCCTATTCGCATCTTCATCATTATATCCCTTAGCACCCTAATGTTTACTCTATCTCTCTTGATTTGATTTTTTATTTGTCAATGCCCACATTTTCCTCCTAGATGGCATTGACCACATTAAGTAGATTTGTGTAGCTAATAACATCAACCACGGTCGATCAACTGTTAATGTTATCATGACGATATTTATACCAAGTAGATGAGTGCTCATTCCACATCTCATCCATCACTCATTTGGTCTACTAACACTCATTAATCCATCATAAAATCTTAGAATGTCTAAAAGTTGGTCATGTATTTTTCTTCTTTAGATTCTACACTTGGATCATTAGGTACTTAGGATCTACAAACATAGGAGTTACACTTTCCATGGTTGACCAAGCCTTTGGAGTCATTGGATTCTTCAATAAAATGTGTTTTTAGGCCTACTTCTTATTCATTTTTGGTCCTCGCATCAACTCTCTTTCATAAGGTGTTGTCAACCTTTGGGGAATCAAATGTGCTAATGACACTTTCATGCATGTAAGTATCTCTAACCTCTCTTATCCTTTATTTTATTTCAGATTTAGATGTGGTCATGCATATGTTAGGATAAGGTAGCATATTCTACTCTATTTTATTATTTATCTTGGACCTTTGCAATCTCTTGGACCTCCCTTGTAATCATTGTGAATATTTCTTAGTAACTTCTTAGATCTTTCACCTTGTTATTAAACCTTGATCACAATCCTATTTATATCCTCATTATCATAATTTTACAATCGAGAGCTAGTTAAATGTCACTACCCTATATTAGGTATAGGCTTTGGAACCTTATACATTCTATAGAGTGTGGAGTAATGCATTCCTAGTTCCATGCCTACATTAACTTACAATATAAAGAGTGCATATTTAGTGTGGTCCCATTTTTTATCATAGTGTAGAATACCCCAATTATAAGGGGATAAAAGGAATTGTTACTGGGTCATTCTTTATTTGCATACGGTTCTTTCTTCCTCTGCCTTAATGGGGTAGACTAGGGACCTTATGCTTAATGGCCTCTCTTTGGATAGTGGCCTTTGTTGTTTTCAAAACCCCTACTTAGGGGGGGTTATAAGCACCCAAAATTACATGGTGTTATATTATTGGAACAATAATAATCCTCAATGATGATAACTTTCATTTCCAAAATAAATGATGAATCCAGGTCCCATTTCGTCACTTTTTGCTTGCCTTTATGAATTGGTATTCTTTTCTTTTTATTTTCCTAGCCTCACATGCTCTCGCAAAAAAAAATTGCTCTCTTTTTCCTTAGTTTTGTCTTTAAGTTACATAACCATTGCAGAAGTTACATAACCATAGGTCTACCTTGAGTGGAGGTTATGCAACCATTGTGTTGGTTGTGTAACTATTGGTCTACGCAGATCGATAGTTCAGTGCGCATAAATTTGAGACTTAAACAATGTGTTCTATGCATGTGTTGTTTTCTTCTAAGTCGTTTTCTCACACATTTCTTGACCAAATCGGTTTGTTTTTGAGCTTGATGGATGCGTATGAAATTATTCTTCTTTACTTACTATTTTTAGCATGTTGACTGCCCCTTCCTCTGATGATATGGAACTTCTTGATTGCCAATTGTGATGGACCTCTTCCCTGCCAACTTTGTATAAAAACAAAGCTTTTTCCTGAAGCATTGGTCAGAGTCTCTTGAATTGGAATTTCATTGTTACTCTTTCATAATCTTTCCAAGAAGCACACAAGTAAACTCAGAGCCCATACCTTGTTAATTCCTTGCATTGCTACCAGACTACCTACAACCAGCTTGCTCCAACACTTTTACAACTTCTTCTACATACCAACCAACGCATCTCCCTGGACTACATTGGATTTATTATTAGAAAATAAGTTGAGGGGATAAAGAAAAGCACAATTAGTACTAGATATTGTCACAATTCTACATTACCAGGTTGGGGTTGTAATTCAATTATTTTAAGCTTCTTATTAATTTAGATCTTAATTCATAATCAATTCAAAAGATTTTTTTAATAAAGGTAGAATTTATAAGTCTATTTTATTTCCTTTAAGTAGCTTCCATTGAAAACACTTTCTCAGCTTATCCTTGTGAGTTTGTCTAGGAAGGATTTGGAGGAAGTTCTTGTGCACAGAGTATTTCTTTTCTTCATAATCAAATTACATGTAACTTTTGTTCATTCATTAGTTAGATTTAAACATGCATAAGAGCAAAGATTCTATTGAAAGCTTCCTCCTTGCTTATCCCCGTGGATATGCAAGGGAAGTAAGTTTGAAGAAGCTTCTATGTCTATGCATCTAGTTGAATTTCTTCACATTAAAAAGCTTTTGTAGAGTTTTAGTGTTTTATTGGGGAAGTTTCAAGGGAAGAAATTATTTTTGAGAATATTTTACTTCTTCCTGTGATTCTGAGGTAAAGCCAACATAGGAAATATAATCCACATTTACAAATTAGAAGAAATCCTATTTTTAAACTAGATTAGAATTAATCAATTTTTAACAGAGGAATAACCACATCCAACAATTTCATTGTTTGTGTTGTTTTGTTTAGCATAGAGATAGTTTCTGTTTAATTAGAAGTAGTTTCCATTTCTCTGTAACATTGATTTATTTATTTCTAGTAAACCAAAAAAATCCCAAAAACATAGATTAAAGTAATTAGATTAGTTTATTTGTTTTATTTCCTTTCATTTAAAAGCTTCTGGAAAATACAAAATCAAGTAGATTAGATTGTTTACATTTATTTAATTAATTAGTTGCAAGTATATTTAATTAAATTAAAGGAGAGTAATCAACTTTGTTTAATTTGAATTTGTTTCCTTTGATTGTTAAAATAGGAATTTAGATTTAATTAGATTGGAATTAACATAAGCTCCCACATTTCCTTAGTGGCTTAGGTTACCTGAACTTAGCCTTAGCCCCTTTCGATTTATTTACATGCTTTGTTTATTTTTGTATTTTCCTTGTTTCATGCCCACATGACCATCTAGCGCCCAAGACAACCAAGACAAAGAGTTTGTGATCCAACTATACCGCAACCGAACATCTATACACTTTTCACTCATATTGACCAAGGCCTTAGATAGTTTATCTTTTAGACAACCCTAGTCCCACCTACCATAATCATACAGTTGATTGCTTTGAATGATGAGGTGGACACTACCGAAGAGTTCTGGGAAAACTAACCTGGTAGGGATTATACTTTTACTTCTTCCATTATTCGCCATATATTCATGACCCTCTTTGGAGAGGAATTAGTATACGACGAAGGAAAATTCCCTTCTGTTTTACAACCAAGCAGGGTCTTATTTGGTTATATTGATATTGACTGTGACTTGCATACAATGATCATACTTGATCGTAGCATTACGATCTAACAAGTTAGACAAGTATTTATTTCCCTCAATGAATATATACCCATTTTTCTAGTTGAGAACATCAGGTTGCCTATATTTCTTGTTTTCACTTCCACCTATCCATCTGTATATATTTACCCATCCCATCCACTTCATTCTGATTATCATGACATGACCTCAGGATATCGTGTGTGTCTAAGAGTCACGTGTTGATTCTCAAGTGTACAAAATTGGTGAACCTAATGTGAAGGACTAGTTCATTTTCGTATCCTCATTATTCCCTATATTTCATTCATCTTTCTCCTCTCCCATTATTTTGTGGGTGTTTATACACCCATGAAATATGTTAGGTCAAAAATACGGTAGGCCCATCTTGTGTCTTAAAGCCTATTACCATCAGAAGGTTATGCAACATTCACTGTCATTATTAGGGTGGGTTGATAATTACTCACATAAATTGTTATCCCCTCACATGCCTCCTCCTCAAGGTTCTAATGCCAACTCAGTGGTTAGGATTGAGGAGATAGATCAAACCAATTATAACCCACAATCAAATTTATCCGACTCTAACAACATGATGTTCACAAGAGAACAAGGGTTTTATTAATGGGTCTTATCCTAACCTTAGATTAACATGCAATATGATTCCTTCTCTTCTTATCTATCACCGAATGATGAGATTCTAGCATGACTCACCCAAAGCGGTGATCGTCTTAATGCTATATACAACTCCTTGGATAGGATGTAAGGATACACTGATGCTCTTCTTTAGAACAAAGCTACCACCCCTACCCCTAAGACATAAAACACACCTAAAGAGGGGTGGCCAACAAAAGACCAATTTATAGCAAGGAATCATGTACCTTTGTAACCCAACAAGGCCCATCATGCACCTAAGACAAATGCATCACCTTCACCTGGTGATGAGATCTCATCATTGGTGGGTAGGATAGATGAATTAGAGATCGTCCAAGCCCCACAACCTATGCAATTTTTGGGTTCAAACAATACTTCCCACTACATGCAAAAGCAAGGCTACATGCCTTTCACAAATTATTATCAGCAATTGTTGTCTTAGACCTACCCTAGGTACTCCTAACATAGGATACCTTCTTACAGGATTGAGTACACTAGGTATGGCCCCTCACTCTTCATATATGTATCCTACACAAGATCCGGTCGGAAGTACGTTCTCAAATGCTGCTCCATGAGGAAATGTAACATTCCTTGGTTTTGTGCCTATAAAACCATACCCTAGTGCAATTCCTCCCTATGTTCACATATATTCCAAATCCCCTTCTATCAATATGTTTTCTTTTCCTAGTCCCTATGCATAGCCAAAAGGGGTTCCTTACTCCCCGCCTAGTGCCTTCATTGCGCCATATCAAGCTCTTATTCCATCTTCACTTTCCCTTTAAGGATCATTAATGGTTGAATCATATTGCAGTGGGAACATACTCTGAGTAATTAAAGGAGCCTCTAGATTTCACTATACAAGGTTTCCTACTCTCGCAACCATTATCGAACCTCCCCAAGTTCAAGGGGAGGGACATCTAAATGCCCATATAAATGCATATGCCACTGCCATCAAAGAACTAATCCCTTGGGATGTGTTCGTAGAAAATATATTTCTTAAGAATCTCAAGAGGATTGCTTTTGATTGGTACTACACAATCACGAAATTATATATCCACTCCTTTAAGTAAATCGTGTCTGAGTTCATTAAGGCTTTTGATATGAACAAATTGTTGAGAACATGGAGTAGAGAATTCCTACATATTTAACAAGAGCATAACGAGTATGCTACCCACTTCATTTAGAGGTGGAAATAGGTCCTCTATTCTTCAGTTAGTGCTCCCAACATGGATCAAGACGAAGCTTTGTGATTTGTTCCTTCATTCTCTTAACCGGGGAAACCAAAGAGGAAGTCCAAAAGTTTCCTCTTAAGAGATATGAAGAAGTTTTAAAGGGAGCCCTTCGTATCAACCAGACAACGATAAACAGTGGACGTAATATTTATGGTCCAAACAAGAATTTGGTCACTCCTGCTCAGAATAATGATAACTATCAAAAAAATTTGAATAAAAATCAAGTACCTAAGTCCTCAATCATAACCGAGGTGTTACAACAAATGATATTACTGACCAAACCAAGAAACAAAGCGTTGTGAACACGAATAATGTAAAAAATCAAAGGAGTAACAACCTTACTCCATCCATTAACATGGTTGAATTCAAACATCCTCCCCCCAACAGGATCAAACTCAAGCCCAAAGACCTTATCCCAACCAATTCCCAAATTAATATCAAAACCAAGGTCAAAGGTCTCCGAATCATAACTATAACAATCAGAATGAGAACAACGACATGAACTATGGGCCATAAAAAAATCAAAATCAAATACCTTGAGATTATGATCCTAACTTATATTATGTTTTTATATAGAGTTATAGGTCATGATGCTCAGACTTATAGGGACTGTAATAAGTTCATAAAACATATTCTAGAGCACTAGAGACAACTCTTCATTGAGATGATCTTGGCTAACCCCACGACACCTACACAGAACACCTACATGGGGCTTGTTGCTCCGTAGAATGCTACCCTTCAGATCTATAGAGACCCTTTCCCAAAATGCCCCAAAATTGAGAAAAATAATCTTTATGGCATGAACAATGGTACCCCAATAGGAAAAAATGATCACAAGGATTCTACGTCTATTTACCCATGGGTTACTCCTCCTTTGGACCAACGTAACCAACCTAATATTTTATTCCTATTTGAGTTAGAAATCAAACCAGAAGTCCATGCCGCTACATGTACTCATGATATACAACGCAACCTCTCCCTATCTATCCTTCAGTATAAGATGATGCACCAGTTAGTCCCTAAACCATTAGGGGCTTGTGATTTTATTATAGACTTAACTAAGACCTTCTCTCACACATCCTTCTTGGACTTTTTGAAGAACTCTCCAATGCATCAATTTGCTTTATTAAAAGAGTTGGGTCTTGGTCACTTAGTTCATGTGACACCTCCTCTAGAAGCCCAAACAAACCCTATAGACTTTGATGTTTATCCTCTGGGCCAACATGTGAGAGATGTTGGGTTTGTATTTGATATTAGTAAGATGCCCACTGATGTCGAGCTAGCATTGAGAGGTGATCCTATTTTGTATCTAAAAGTATGGATATACAACAATTACATTAAGAGAGCCATGATTGACAATGGAACTATAGTTAACATTATCCCATTTTTATTATTACAAAAACTAGGTTATGGAGATACAAATTGTTCTTCGACATGAAACATGTTGAGAGGTTATGACAACCTTAAGTCTACTTCCATCAGAACTATAGCTCTCTTGGTCACTCTTGGACCCAAGATTGTTTTGACTAAGTTTTATCATATAGATAAGGAAACTAACTATAATATGATTCTTAAAATGAAGGCCTTTACCTCTACGTTATTCCAGGAAGTTTGTTTTCTTCATTTAGGGAAGGACTTTTGTGTCCCAAGGTGATCTAAAACCTTTCAACATTCATCTGGCCAACCTTAAGAAAAATCTTGGGGTTTATTCAGAGTTCGAGCTCCTAGAAAACTAGTTGAATAATCCCCTTCCTTCAGAGGGACTTGTTCCCACGACCAACCTTATTCCAACAATAGATCTAGAGAAACCTAAAGCAATTAGAGGTGTGGACATTAATGAAAGCAAAACTGTTGTAGTAAAATTTGTTTCAACAAAAAATACAACAGAGATTGTGAAACTCTTAGAGAATGATTTATCGATTATTTTCCCTTTCGATTCTTTGTGCATAGGTCATGCTCTTAGGATAGCTTCTCTCCATACATACAACTTTGAAGAGATGTGTATGGTTGAGGTTTCATAAATTCAAGAAGAAAGTTTAAAGAACGATGAAACATATATCTTCCTTGATAATTGTTGGATCCTTAACTATGATGGAGCGAAGTGCAGCTTTGGCGCACGGTAGGGGGTGATTCTTACTTCTCATAAGGGAAGAGTCATGCCTTTTCCCTTCTTTAAGTGTACAAAATAATGGAGCTGAGTATGAAGCTCTACTTCTTAGCCTTATTATATCCAAGAGGATGGGTGTGTATAATGTGAGAGTCCTTGGTGACTCGCAACTCATTGCAAATCAGGTCTCAGATGTCTACGAGACTTGAGCCGAGAACCTTCAATGCCACAAGTTTGTTTTTCTCAAGCTTGATAAGGATTTTTATTTTATTTCTATAGAAGCCATTCCAAGAGAACATAATCAACTTGTTGATTCTATGGCCACTTCTTCCTCTCATTTCTATCCTAAGGAGGATTTAAAAGAAAATGAATTCATCATTTCAGTTCAAGTCGAATCTTTGGTTCGTAAAATGCCAGGTAATACAATTATGACATACGTTGAGACTGAAATGAGCCTGCCACATTGGATTTCATGGAAAAAGACAAGGCAACCCCAAGATACCTCCATGTTTTTACTAATCTTCATATCGCACATCATAAGAGGGGATTTTCCCTTATTCCTCACCCTTCCTCTTACTTTGGAGATCAGATGATGAGGTCTTCTTCATCTGAAGATTTTGAAATATATGAAGTCAAGGAAGAAGAATTCGAGCTACCTCCAACTCCACCTGAGTTTGAAGAGGGTAATGCCTCTTTAATTAAAGTAACTATAGACATTAACATTGGGATGGAAAAGGAACCTAAAATCCTAAAACTTGGCTCTTCATTGTCACTTGAAGAGATAGAAGAACATACTAAATTACTCAAAGAAAATTTAAAAGCCTTCACCTTTAGCAATAAGGAGATGATAGGAGTCACTCCTGACATGGTAGTTCACAACATAGTTATAAAACCTGATGCAAAACCAGTGAAACAGAAATTGAGACTTGTTGTCTATTTTTGCATCCCTTGCAAAAATACAACTTGGACTACCGTGGAAAAAAAATGAAGACCGTGAAGAAGTTTAAGTATGATGTGGAGATAAGTTAGGAACCGTGGGGAAAAGAATGAATGTCACAGAGTGAAAGAAAAATATTAGAAATCCACAGCTAAGGAGATAAAGCCACCAAAGTTAAAGAAGCTACGAGACAAATAATGAAGATGCAAATAAAATAAAATCTAACAGCCCACAAGGTGAAGGAAAGGAAGTCTGCAGATGTTGAGATTGAAGTCGCACCACATTGGATGAAGCTGCAAGTCAATATAGAAGAACTTAAGCGAAGCCACGGGACTAACATTGCCGCAAATATTTTTGGAAAACCACAAATTAAGAAGAGAGATAGGAAAAGCTACAAAACACAATGAAGAGCCACGCAGGTCGAAATCAGCACAAAACTAAAAGGAGAAAGCCACGTATCATAGGAAAACAATAGTTTTCCATGGGAGACTAAAATTGCCATATATTTTGATTAGATGATCTAATTTTTGCAAAATTTATATTGATGGAAAGCTCTCAACATCCTCTATGCAATGGAAATTAGATTTCTTAATTTTATCAAGGATAGATATGTGTAAAGGTGGAAGACTTCTCCAACATGCAAAAGGTGTAGTTCCAAACGACACAACTACTAGTATTTAATGTAGTATGAGCGCTCATCTTTTCTCCAACAAGGAAAATGGCATGCTGTAATGGATAACTAGAGGCACCCAATTTTATTAGAGAATTTAATGTTGGTGGTTGAATTTGAATTCAAGTTTTCCTCTCTTTTTCCTCTTCTCCTCTCCTTATTTTTCTATAAATGTAAGAATTTTCCTCATTTAAAAAATTTCTCTTTGTTGTAACGGAACCATGTCAAAATGGTGAATGAATTCCCATAAAGTTTTAGACCTTGGAATTAGTCTCTACAATGTATTCTTGCCTCTTTCTATGAATGTAATCAATTGTGCACCCTTCAAGCAATAAAATTGGGTTTTGTGGCACTTATGTCCACCCTTTTCTCATTTATGTTACATCTTTCCTTTCATTCACATTTTTTGGCATGATGTACATTCCCCTTGCTTTTGGATTTCATTTTCATGTGTTGTCAATGTGAAGAAAGCTAGATCTACGTTGTTCTTGTTTGTGGCACATTTGTTCTGCCCTCTCACCCACATTTTTCTTCTTTTCTTCCGCTTCGTAGAGAGTAATTGACCCTTCTTCAGGTGCTATCGCCACCCTTCTTAGCTTAGGATTTCCCATTTTCTACATCTCATTCTATCTCTAGTCCCTTGGCACATTAGTTTAGGATTTACTTTAGGTATTAGGAGTAGTATTAGCATTAGGATAGGTAGATAAAGTCGGCCTTCTCCAGAGGTCTGTCTCAATTTGCAGGTCCCACAACTAAGAGACAATCCCATGTTGCCTCAAAATTATTAGTCATTCATGATCATATCCAGGGTGCAATTTTGAGCTCCAACAAGACCCATGAATCCAAAGGTCTATTTAATGGTCAAAGAGGAAGTTATGATACTTCTTCAAGTAGGGTTTATCAAACCAATAGATTACTCTATGTGGTTTTCAAACATCGTCCTGATTCTCAAAAATAATGGGAAGATATTAATATTTATTTGACTTCAAGGATATTACCAAAGCTTGTCCCAAATATGATTTCCCTTTGCCTTCAATCGACATAATCAATTGATGTAACAAATGGGTATGAGTTGTTGTCTCTCATAGACAACTTTTATGGGTACAACCAGATACATCTCTTTGAGAAGGATCATACTAAGACTACATTCACTACTCCCTGGGGGGCCTTATGTTATGTCGTCATGCCATTTAGTCTAAAGAACATTGGAGCCACGTACCAACAACTCATGACATATATCTTCCATGATATCATCCATAATATTGTGGAGACATATGTTGATGAACTTCTAGTAAAAGATAAGAAATGTGATGATCATCCTGAAGTCCTTCGTATTATTCTTTCATGTTGATTGAATACGATGTAACCCTACATTAGGAAAAGTGCATTGTTAGAGTTACGGGTGGTAAGTTGTTGGGTTATATCTTCCTTTCTCAAGGCATTGACGTGGATCCAGTGAAAATTCAGGTAGTTTTAGAAATGACCCCACCCACAAATGAGCATAAGATCTTTTCTAGGTAAGCTTGGGGTAATTCACAGGTTTATCCCTGACTTAACTTATGCCATTCACCCTATCAATAGCTTACTTAAGAAAAAATGTAGCAAAGAGTGGACAACTGAATGTCACGAAGAATTTGATTCAGTCAAGTGTTTTATCATGTCTCCACCCACGCTCATGCCACAAAAGGTTGGTCATCCTCTTATCTTGTATTCTCGAGCTGCTGATGTATCGATAGCGTGCATGTTGACATAAGAGTATGATGATGGTCGTGAGTGGAACATCTACTTCATTAGCTACACTCTCCTAGATTATGAAATGAGGTACACTCAAGTGAAGAGATATTGTTTTGCCATCGTATTTACAACTAAGAGGTTAAGGCATTACATGCTTAACATGGAAAAATGGGTGATACTCAATTCAGAGTAGTTGTAGACATTCATTACTCAAGCATAATTGTCTAAGAAGGCTGGAAGATTCATCACCTTAATGGGTGAGTTTGATCTCACCTTCGTCAATCAAAATCTCGTCAAGGGAAAAATTATCACAGATTGGTTGGAAGAGAACCCTATAGATTGCCGACAGATAGTCGATCTAGATTTTTTCGAAGAATGTGTGTTCTATATAGAGGAAAGACCTGTCATCACCTCGTGTTCGTGGTATATGGACATCATAAACCACATAATAGATCAAATATATTCTGAAGGATATAATTCACAACAAAGGTGACAATTACGTTTCATAGATGCAAAGTACGTAACCATGGAAGAATTTCTCTACCACAAAACCTTCAATGGCATTCTTTTGAGATGCGTTGATGAAAAAGAAGCAGAAAAAGTTCTCTTTAAATCCCACAGTGGAGTCTACGGTGGTCACTTTGGAGGGCATTCGACCCCTCGTAAGATTCAATGGATGGGATATTTTTGGCCCACTTTAGAGCACGACATTGTAGAGTATGTGCGCATGTGTCAAAAATGCCGAGGATTCTTGCACATCATACACATTCTTGCTCATGCTCTACAACCTATAGTGACACCTTGGCCCTTCTTTACTTGGGGTCTTGATTTGATAGGGAAATTATCTCCCTCATCTTTGGATGGCCATAACTTCATCATCACGGCCACATAATATTTTACAAAGTGGGTTAAGACCATGCCTGTTATTACCATACCTGGATCTGTAATTGTCAAGTTTATCTTATAACAAATCATTTGTAGGTACATTTTTCCATGGGTCATTATCTCAAATAATGACACACCTTTCAAGAATTAAGAGGTGTATGAGCTGTGTACGTAATTTAAGATATCCCATCACACAACCTTTTTATATTATCCTCATGCCAATGGATAGGATGAGGCTATGAACAAGATGTTAAAGTCCATTCTACTTAAGATAGTTAAGGAGAACAAAAGAGATTGACACTTAAAGTTGTTTCCATCCTTGTGGGCTTATAGGACGTTAGTGCAAATGCCTACAGGGGCAACCCCTTTCTCTTTATTCTTTGGTGGTAAAATAGTCTTACCACTGGAGGTAGAACTACCTATTATTCATGTGTCCTTAGAAGGCATCCTTAACAAAGATGTGCACCGAGAAGTGTGATTATTTGAACCAGAAACCCTGGATGAAACACGAATTTGGGCCAAACAACATCACCAAGTTTATGCTAACAGAATGTGTCACCAATATAATAAGAAAGTGTATGAACATGAAATACAGGTAGGAGATCAAGTATTGCAACTTGACAATTGGATCGATAAAAAGGTCGAAAAAGGAAGGAAATTTAGATGAAAATGGTTAGGCCCATACCAAGTAATGGAATAATATAAGACATGGTGTATATCATCTATGTACTCTTAGAAGGTGCAAATAATTCAAGCAAATCAATTAATTCATTTCACTTAAAAAAATTCTACGGATAGTTCACCTACATTTCCATATTGTACATTATTGCATCCATATTGCTTTTCATTTGCATTATCATCTTCGTGAAAGTTGTAAACCAGAAACTTAGTTTTTAAGCAACTTTTTTAAAAAAATATATAGAAAAAAAAATTCAATCATACCTCTTCAAGTATCCATTATCAATTCCTCAAATTACTCAATCTATCTTATTATTTTAGTTCATGAGACAAAATCTTGACAGTGGTTCTACCAAGGAATTTTGTATACTTAGTTATCTTCATGATATCTTCCAATTTGAGTGCTTCTTTCCCATAATTTCTCTAAAAGCTTTTTGATGAAAAATATCTCCCTAAAAATCTCTCTCATGATAGAAACATTCTAAAACATTTCACCTGGATACATGTTTCGCCTATCCTAACCTTTGGTGGTGAGCCCTCGTATCCTACTAGTTGTGTGGGTTGATACTAGGGAAATCATTCCTTCCCAAAAGCACAATTAAAATTTAATTCAAAAACAAAAAAGATAAACAAACAATAAACACAAAATCTTTCATTTACAAATAAAACTAGACTTCTTGTGCTACTAATATTTGATTATGAGCCCATGCTTCCTACTAGTAGCATGAGGTTGGGAAAGGAGGGAAGTTCCTTTACTTGACCTATGTATTGTCCTTAGTGATGAGCCCATGCTTCTTACTTGTAGCATGGGACAAGACGTAGGGGGTCCTATCAATAAATAAAAAATTTGTAAATAAATTAAGAAATAAAAAGTTCTTTGAAATATGAAAATCCCAAGAAAATGAGCTAGATGTGTATGTTATAAGATATTTATTCCTAAAAACCATATTTTTCAATCAAAATGCCATCTACGGATCTAGGTCTAGTCAAACATGCAAGAAAAATGCACTTTGAATTGGTTGGTTGACTTTTTTTAGGGTTGAGTTGTAGGTTTCTAATTAGATCTTTGTCAAAGTATTGTCTTTTTGTCATCATATTCATTCTTAAAGTCATATAACTCACGTCCTTCTTGAATCTCAGTGATGAATCCCTCACATGTTACTAGTTACGTGGATTTAAGAATGGAGTGAGTTCATCTTCTTATCATGTCATATTCATCATATTTTTCCAATAAAATAGAAATTTCTAGACATTTCTTAGCAACCAAATTATCTAAATTAAAATTTGTTGACATGTGCATAATTGTGTAACAAAATCATTTTTTATATCACATTACATCATCATCATGCATAACATACATCCATAACACATAAAAAAAACATCATAAATTTTGAACATCTAAGAGTACACAAATGAGACAAACCATGACCAAGTCAAATCTTACAAAAAAATGCAAACCAAAAATATGTCCATGTATGTATATATAATAATGTCAAGATTTTTTGTATAATGTTGTCACACTCTAGAAAGTGTGGTCAAAATGCTCATCTATGAGCTGAAAATACAAAAAAATTGATATATATCAAAAAATGGTCCAAAAGTAATAAAGGTCCCATGGTCTATCCCTCTCTGTGAGATCCCTGCGAAGGTGTAGGGAAAGGGATCCTACAATAATAATGGTAAGGTGTACCATGATAACCTCCATGTGTAGACCTATGAGAGTTCCCCTAAGAATGTCTATCCATCAAAGCGGGTGAGAGACTAGTGGTAGTACATCTAGTTTATATGTTCTCTTATCATTGTGCTCCTCTCAACCACCTCATCTGAAGAAAGGTCAATCCTCATCTAAGTCATGTCCTTTGATGCATGTCATGTTGGTGTGAACACATGTAGTATGACGTCCAACCATTTCTTGGTGTCCTATGTCTGTGAGCATCTACTCCCGCATTATCCTTGTGGAGATTGCAAATGTGTCAAGGAGAATCCACTGAATAAGATATCACCATCCATCCATAGTAGTTGCAAAGGGAAAGTAAGAAATGACGAGTTAGATTCTTTTTTTTTTAAATTAGATATTATCTTTCTAACTTCTAGTCTAGAAAGTAAATAAAGGAAAATAGTGTTTCACTCACTAGGATCTCCCGACATCTAGCTTGGATCAGTGGATGGTGCTAGTGGTGGTGCAAAAGTGGGTACTCCTCTATACTCCTATACTCTTATATACTCCCCTATCTATAAGTGCATTAATTGTCCTCCCCTTTCATGGGCTGAGGATCCTCTATAGTGCACTCTCTCCTCCTCTACCTTTGCTTCAGCTCTGATAACTGCCAAGGCCTCTCTAGTGGCCTCCCACTCTAGAATCTGACCTCCTCCTCCAATCTTGTCACATCCTCATCCTTGTGCACCTCACTAATAATTGGACCCACCTTACTCTTGAAGTACTTGTCTAGATTTAATTATGCCCTCAGATACAGGGTTTAGTGTAGCTCACAGTGTTCTAATTAGGGAATCCCAAGAGTGATGACTGTCCACTATAATTTACCCTTTAGGGAAGCTCTAGACTCTCGAATGCCCCTATAAAGTGTAGGTACTGCGGGGATGAAATATATGTATGGTAGCCCTGAACTACTAAGTGGAACTTGGAGTACTAGATGGAGTCTTTACTCTGCTACTCGAATACACTAACTGAACCATTCTAGCACAAGTAGTTAGTACAGTGGCCTCCTCACCCCATCGGCCTATCATGTCCTGATAGGGTTATGATAATCATATCCACTAATTCCAGTGAAGAAGATAATTAATGAAGGTCCCCTAAGTGGATCCATATCCACCCACATGGACACTTTGATCTCCGCAAGATCTACTATCCCAATTCCCATATGGTAGGGGATCATCCTCTAATAAACACAAGTCATGACAAGAGTATGATGACTGAGTGAAGTGGCTCCTAATATATAAGTCCTATAGATCATATCAGTGGTCCTAGAATATCCACACCCAACTTGTATACCTAGCCATATTGCTCAATGGTTTGAATTATGGGGGGCCAACAATACAAGAACCTATCCCTTCCCTTATCCCCAATCAAATGTGAGGCCAAAATAGCTATAATGGCCTTGTGTAGAATAGGGATAGGTTTGTTGTCAACCATAACCAATATGACTCCCCACTTAGCACTAGTGTTAGGTTCCTGTCCATTTCCTGAGTAGGTGGTCCAAATACGAGCCTCAATTGTAGTGCTAATGCTTGCTAACACTAACTTCCTTCCAGTGATAGGAACTCCCAAACTATGATAGACCTCCTCCAAGATGATCATCCACTCATCTCTGACTCTTGGAATCCAGAAAGTGTTCCAGTCGGTATATCCAATAAATTTTTAGAGTCAAAAATTAAGCTGCTAACAGGTGAAACTAATTGTGTCTGTGATATCATCCAGATACTCTCCCTCTGTAACAAGTCTCTCTCTGGCTGAGTCAATCTTTCTATGATCTGAGATATCTGAGATAGCCAATCCTACTCATAATCTCTATTTCATATAACATATCTCCCTTATATTCATGAAATCACAAAAAAGACAAGTTATAACCTCTTAGGCATGCATAATAAAGCTCGCAAAAAAAATATAAACACTAAGAAAAAACCAAAAAAACTTCAATACTTAGTCAAAAATTGCAAAAACTACTTTGACGATTACACAACCGCCACTCATATTAGAGTGTCAGTTGCACAACTACTGCAATGATTGTGCATTCATCACTCACCTAAGTGGTGGTTACATACATCCATGGTGGTAGAACAACCACCACTCTTTACATAGCGGAGGTTGCGCAACTGCCGCAGCGGTTTTGCCCAAAAGGGTCGTACCCTAAAAACCAAAAATTCAAAAAAAATACACCAAATCAAATCGAATAAGTTGGAAATCCTACGTGACTCCCCCTTGTGATTATTTTCACTATAAATTTTGTAAAAAATACCCCCCTATGGTTTTATTTTACAAAATCCTACATTTTAGGGGGAACAAAAACAACTATAAATAACTAACCTAGTCATGATCCTCTACTGCTACCACTACCGCTGGCTACATTGCCATCGTCTCAAAGTGCTCATAGTTTAAAATGTAATCTTACATGAAATGGTCACAAGTGATCCACAGATCAAAAATTCACTATGTGGGTAAGTGCAAATGATTTCTATAAATAGTAAAAAATTGTTTATATAGTGTTTTCTAATGTTATTTTTAGTGTGTGTGTGTGTGTGTGTGTGTGTGTGTGTGTGTGTGTGTGTGTGTGTGTGTGTGTGTGTGTGTGTGTGTGTGTGTGTGTTTATGCAGGACTGGAGCTCTACCGCAAGGTATATTTCTTATCCTCGCTAACATGGTGAGTACTCTTGTCATTTTAGTTTAAAATGTTTTGTCAATTACATCTTTTTTCTACACTTGATTCCTGTTTTCTCTTGTAGGTGGTGAGAAGCTTGGATTGTCATGATTTTAACACATGAGCATGAAAGTTATAATTTCTAACTTTACCATTTGGGAGCCCATACTCGGACTTCACATTTTACACCTCTTCATGGCTAAAACTATTATCCAAGGGGGAAATATGTATGTACCCCAAAATTTTACAGTGCTACATTTTTGGAATAGTAAAAATCCCCAATGATGATAACTTTCATTTCCAAAATAAATGATGAATCCAAGTCCCATTTCTTTTCTTTCTACTTTCCCATGTGACTTAGGTTCTTTTGCTTCTTAGTTTTGTATCCTTACATGCTTTTGTAAATGATTTTTGGCACATTTTCCTTATATTTTTCCTTTAAGTTATGTAACCACCATGACCATTGTGTAACAGCCTCGACGGTTACCTAACCATTGGTCGACATTGAGTGGAGGTTACGCAAGCATCATGATAATTGTATAACGTAGACCATGGTTTGCACGAACTGTTGGTTTCATGCTATTAAATAGGATACTTAAACAACATGTTTTGTACACATGTTTCTTTCTTCCAAGTTGTTTTCTCACACATTTCTTGACCAAATCAATTTATTTTTGATCTTGATTGATGCGTATTAAATTCTTATTCTTTACTTATTATTCTTAGTAAGTTAACTACTCCTCCTTTGGTGATCTGTAACTTCTTGATTACCAAGTGTGTTGGACCATTTCCCTTCCAAACTTTCTATAAAAAAAATATTTTTCCCAAAGCATTGGTTGGAGTCTCATTGAATTGGAATTACACCATTACTCTTTCCCAAATCTTTCGAAGAAGTGCACACAAGAAAACTCATATAGCCTTTTCCTTGTTACTTCCTTTCTTACATTAGCTACCAGATAGCCTATAACCAATCTGATCCAACACTTCTACAATTTCTTCTGCATACAAACTAGCACAACTCCCTGGACTACATTGGATTCATTATTGGAAAATAAATTGAGGGGATAAAGAAAAGAACATCCAACATTAGATATTGTCACAGTTCTACATTTCCAGGTTGGGGGTGTAATTCAATTCTTTAAAGCTTTCTTTTAATTTAGATTACAATTCATAATCAACTCAAAAGAGTTTTTTAAGAAAGATAGAATTTCAAATTTAGTTTTATTTCCTATAAGTAGCTTTCTATTGAAAACCTCTTCTCATCTCATCCCTGTGATTTGTTTAGGAAGGATTTGGAGGAAGTTCTTATGCACAGATTTTTTCATTTCTTCACTATAAAATTACATGTTTCTTTCCTTTTATTCATTAGTTAGATTTAAACATGTATGAGCAAGGATTCTCTTGAAATATTCCTCGATGCTTATCCATGTGGATCTATAAGGGAAGTGAGTTTGAAGAAGTTTATGTGTCTATGCATCTTTTTTAATTTCTTCAACTTAAAATCTTATGTAGAATTGTAGTATTTTACTGAGGAATTTTTAGGGGAAGAAATTGCTTTTGAGAAGATTTTACTTCTTCCCATGATTTTGAGGTAAAGCCAACAGAGGAAATAAAATCCACATTTAAAATTAAAAGAAATCCTCTCTTTAAACTAGATTAGAATTAATTAATTTGTAGCTAGAGGAATAGACACATCTGGGTATTTCACTATTTATTTTGTTTTCTTTTAGCATAGAAGTAGTTTTAATTCAATTAGAAGAAATTTTCATTTCTCTGTAGATTTTATTTATTTATTTCCAAGTAAACCTAGAAAAATCCCAAAAATATAGATTAAAGTAATTAGATTTAGTTTATTTGTCTTATTTCCTTTCTTTTTAAAATCTTCTGGAAAATAAAAAATCAAGTAGATTAGATTGTTTACATTTATTTAATTAGTTAGTTGCAAGTATATTTAATTAAATTAAAGGAGAGTAATCAACTTTATTTAATTTGAATTCATTTTTATTGATTTTTTAAAGTAGGAATTTAGATTTAATTAGATTGGAATTAACAAAAGATCCCACGTTTCCTCAGCGGCTTAGGTTACCCGCACTTAGCCTTATCCCCTTTAGGTTTCTTTGCGTGCTTTGTTTATTTCCATACATTCATTGTTTCATGCACACATGACCATTTAGGTTCCACATCAACCAAGACAAAGATTTTGTGATCCAAATTGTACCACATCTGGACATTGATACGTGATTCACTGATATTGACCAAGGCCTTAGAAAACTCATCTTTCAGACTACCCTAGTCCCACCTACCATCATCATATAACTGATTTCTCTAAGTAAATATGTATACACTATTGACAAGTTTTGGGAAACCCATCCTAGTAGGAATTAGACTCATCCTTATTCCATTATTCATCATATTCATTACCCTCTTCTGAGAGGAATTCATAGACGACGAAGGAAAATATCCCCACATTCCACAACCTAGTAGGGTCTTACTTAGTTCCATTGATATGGCACAACCTCGGGAAGTCGCATGCATCTAGAAGTCATGTGTTGATTCTCAATCGTACAAGGACCCTTCAAAGATGTCAATATTTCATTGAGGGATGTAATAGGGTTTGTGGTTTGGGATCCTTTTCCATCTTCATCTCTTTTGGGGTATTTAGTAGTGTTAGATTGGTTTGGTCACGATGGCAGTGTTTCTAGGCCTTCTCATAAAATTGGGCTTCCTTCTTCTTCCAAGAAGTATTTACCGCTTACGAGACTTATATCTTGGGGATTTCAAGGGTACTAAAGTCTAACTCCACAACCCACATTTTGGAAGGATTTTTTTGACTCAACTGCTTGAATTCTATGGTGGATGAATTAGGAATGGGAATGATTTCTTATTTTCCTTTATCCTCGCTTGACCCGTGAGAATCAAAAGGATGACTAGTAGTGGTGATCCCTTTTCTCCTTATCTTCTTTGTGGTGCTATGGAGTGTTGATCAATTTGTTGGCAACGATGTTTCCTAGTATTTTCTTCTCTTTTCTCTCAAGAAGACTCCATTGTGTGTTATGCTATCACCATGGAGTTTGAGGGGTACTCAGGGATTTTCTATTCATGATGTTTTTCTTCTAATCTCATTATATCTCGTTATGTGGTGGAAGCAACTAAGGAAGATTTCTCTCTTCTTCTCCTTTCCCTTAGCTGGACTTTAGTTCTTGAGGGGATGAAAGGTTAAGGAAGCAAAGAATTTGGTTCCTTCATCTATCAATTATACGTTCTTATTTACCTCTATGTTTAGGGGTCCTCCCTTGGTGTTTTGGGGTGTTGTCTGTTTTCCCCTTCCTACTTTTTCTTTAGATTTTTTGTTTCTGAATTATAATATTTTTGTTATTTATATAAGGGTAAGGTCCCTAATGGAACCCCTTAATTTAATAATAAAAAATAGTACCTTAAGGGTGTGTACTGACACACAATTGAAGGAAAAAATCAACAAAGAAAGACTAAAAACACCGAGAATTTGAAGTAAGGTATCAAAGCCGTAGAAGTGCGATTTTTGAAGAAAAAAAAAATTCTTGAAAAAAAGGGGAAAATAGGGAAGAAAGAAGATAAAACTAGAGAGAGAGAGAGAGAGAGAGAGAGAGAGAGAGAGAGAGAGAGAGAGAGAGAGAGAGAGAGAGAGAGAGAGAGAGAGAGAGAGAGAGAGAGAGAGAGAGAGAACATGTTGAAGAGAGAAACCATGTAAGAGAGAGAGAGAGAGAGAGAGAGAGAGAGAGAGAGAGAGAGAGAGAAAAGAGGGGGAATGGATAAGAAACAAGAAGAAAAAAATAAAATAAATGACATGTGGAAAACAAAGAAAACTCATCAAAAGTCCAAGAACATAAGAAATACATGCTAATAAAGATATAATTACGTCGAAGGCGTTCCCAGTTGGATCAGGGGTTCCCCTATTTGACAATCATTAGAAAATGGATGATTGTGAATAGTGGAGGGTGTGCATTGACGCACGGATCTTCAGAGACTGTTTGATTCAATATTAATTTTGAAAAATAATTACTTTGCATAAAATTAAAAAAATAAAATAATATGGAACCTGTTGGATTTTCCGCCCTTTTATATTTTTGCTTTGCGCCAATATTTTACTTTCATCTTATACAACGAAATATTTTACTTGACGAAATGACTTTTCTATTAACCATTACTTACAATTTTTCATTGAATATTTTCAAGCCACTGTGCACATGCCAGTCAGTTAAAGTATTTCGAATGGAAATTGATAGGTCCTGGGCCACTTTTTGTCTTTTTATTCATATATTATCATTAAAAAATTTGGTAGCCATTGAAAATGATAGGATGAAATTTTTACAAATCATATAATTTTTTAAATAGTCTTCTATAAATATAATATACAAATCTATAGGAACAAATCAAAAATATAAGTATAGAAAAAATTGAAATTTACAATTACATGAAAGAACTAGGCTGTCAACAAACTTTGATTTGATTTGATAGGCATAGATAATTTGAAATTCCAGGCCTAATTTCGGTGAAACGTTTGATTAATGTACATTAGTTGGACAAGAAATGCGGGTGCTCAACTTTAGGTGTTGGATTTAAAATGCTAAGTCTATCAGTAGGAGTAAAAGTAGGGGAGAGTTGGGCCTCCTCATTACTGTTGTGGTGTCGTGGATACTGAGGATTCATTGAAATTTGGACCATACGTGCACTGCAAACAAATAAATTACCAATTTTTATACTATCGATGTTGACTAATTTCCTCTAATTATCACATGGATTTTGCACATTTCCAAAATGAAAATTATAAATTATTCAATATCTTTTTACACCAAAGGAGTTGCCCCTATTGGATTTAGGGATGTTTAGTCTAACACTAGTTAGAGAGTTTGTTGGATAACACCTAGTTTCCAAGAAAGTTGACAATCTAGCTCACTCTTCATCATCCACATATGTCTTCCAGATACAAACTGCTTAATCGAAATCATTTATATCGACGTGTCTCTAATCTGGTTCATTTGGTTGAGGCAATTAAAATCGCTTAAATGGTATTTATTCCCTCTCAGGATTCCCAACACTGTATCACTACCATCCAAGCTGAGATAATTATGAATAATTTTGGGAAAAGGTAAGAATTTTTTTTGTCATCATATTATGGGAAAACATCGGACTTGGTAAAAATATTTTGACATATGGCCTTGTACTTATTGTAGTTTATATTTTGTAGGTATCCTCTGTATAAGTGTTTTGTATCTTCCAATTGTCACTATGTTGATCGATGGATTTGGCATTAGAAAAACATAAACATTGTAATGCTAATGTTTTTTGGATAACTCGACCGAGAACGTGTCCTACAATCCACTTGTGGATGTTTGCATTTCCAAGGTCTTTAGATAGCCATTGTGAGATGTCGTCGAGATGTCAAGAATATTATGGGGCCTCATTTAAACACAACTTAAAGTCATGTGGAACCTATTATATTTCCCCCCTACCCGCCCCCCCTTTTATTTTTCCCTATTTAAGTGCAAATTGCAACCATGTGAATAATGCAAGTAACATTGAGATGGTAAAGTAGAGCACATATAATATATATTATTTGGGCAGGGATAATTTGAGTCGTGGAAGAGGTGTAGGACATGCATGTATTTAATCCCTACCTTTTTCATTCCAACTTTATATTCATGTCTTCATATTATATAATAAATAAAACGTTGTACAAATGAAAGTCTCGACACTATAAAAAATAACAAATCCCATTTCCCCCATTTTTTCTAAACAAATTTGATTTCTTTTAGTTGAATAATGGTCAGGTGTTGATGTTGTAGAACTAATGAACAAGGTAGCACCAATACTTAACAAGCCCTCCGTATGGATTTTAATATATGTGGTGCAACATTATTCTTAATCTAGCTACTATTTTTTATTAGGTTATAACTCATATTGCATTTTGTGGATGTACTTATCAATGTCAAGGGTGGAAAGACCCCAAGTGTGAATCTTTGGATCCACAACCTACAACCTACTGCAGAATAATAAAAACAAACCTACGAATAAAGAATTCTCCCTTGCGTCAAAAAACACATACTATAAAAGAAGACACCATCACTTTTTATATTTTCCTTTCCTTATGACCATATTTGTATCGTAAAATAATTTTGGAGTGTTTGTTATTTAGGAGAGGAGGTCCCACAAAAGGGTCCCCTGTTCCTCATTCCTCCTTGGAAAACACCTTTTGTTATTTGTCCTCGCTTGTTTTCCTCTGCAGACCCATGTAAAGTGATTGCCTCATCTCCCTTTGCGCTTAAGTTGGGATCATGCTAGCGTCTAAGATTACACTTTCATTGAGTTCGAATAGATCTACCGAATTTAATTTGTATTAGATTTCTGTTAGGTTTTGGAATCAATAGACATCGATTTTTGCATTGTCGGTCCTTCAACGAGCTCAAAATCGTATTTCATTATGGAGCATGTATTGAGTTTTGTGATCCACTCTTGCTCGCATCTAGCATTTCCTCGCAACACTGGCTGGATCACTAGAGTTTACATCTTCCTTCATCTCAACCATCATTATGCATTAAATATAGTGGTTAAACATTGCATTGGCCAACTTTCCAAATAAAAAGATGATGTTGGATATTCATGTTCATATGCCTTAGAAAAAGGGTAGTCACCTCCTCCAACTATCCTCCGTCAAAATCCATGCATTCAACATATTCCATGCATTTAGATTTGTTGGCTCCTTAATAGAATTTACTCTTCACATTGACTTTTCGAATTATAATTTTCTGACCATCCACCAAATTATCGTCTGCAAATTCAAATGTTCCCTATTTGTAACCTTATATGACCTTGACGATCAAAGGAGGAAACGATGTGCATGGAATTTGTTTCCATCTTTTTCCAATGCCTCAACCATTAATTACACCAAAAAGCATTTCCAAATGCAAGTCTCAGTAACCATGCCTATCAAACATTACAAAAACGAGAGATCAAAGTGTTGTGTTAATGGTCATTGACAGACACATGTTTCATATACGTCTAATCGTAAGAAATAGGCTTTTTGCATAGGTTCCCCGAACACTTATCATAATCCACGACTTCTCCCTCAATCTCCTTATTTGTCACTGCCCCCCTCCTTCCTTATTTATTTCCCTCAACAATAACTTCTTCGAAGCATCCTCTTCGACATTTCATCACACTTTTCATGTGTGATTGCTAGTCAAAACCAATAATCGATAAACACACAGATACACTAACAATATAACTATATCACCCCTTTTAATCCCTTTCACCGTTCAAATACTTAAATCTATATTATCCTTAATAGGCCCTATTAAGGGTATAATCCTCTCTAGTCCCATTCTTTAAAGTGAAGCGATTTTTCCTCTTGGTTTTCTGACCCCCTTTTGGTCAAGTACCTTTTATAATATCGTTGAAGTCCATGTTCTGAAAATGCACCCAAACAAACTGATTTTCTTATTCCTAGTACTAGTAGGCTAATTATAATCTAAATAAGTTCCATTTAATAGGCTTTCTAAATCAATACCTCGCCTGTCACATTATAATCAATAGTGACATTGTTGTGTCGTTACAAAATTTATCAAACAATAATTTCTTTCAATAATCGCCATTTGGCCACCTTAATTGACAAAGACTGATTGCAACTGACTGACGACCTGTGCTTTTCAAAGGGGTGCTACTTATCATAAACACTGCACTGCACACAATAATGTCGCGGAGTAGCAACGTAAACAGTCAAAACTATTTTATAATCCGCGTTATCCCGCTGCACCCGCCAAGAAGCGTCAGAGTTTTACTAGTTTTTAACTTATTGCTCAAAAAAGTCCATTCAAAGCGCCATACCTTTAAAATTCTCGTGTTTTTCCGGCCTGCGAAATTGCATTAAGCCTTCCTCTGAATCCATCCTGTACTCTATAAGAACTAGAGAAAATTATGATACATGTATCATGTATGCATCTGAAATAAACAAGAGAAAGAGGAAGAGGAAGAGCCTTCACAATTTTGGTGAGTGCTCATTCAAGAGGGCTACTTTGCGCATTTCATGATTTGGGTGCATATTCATTAGGATTTTTATGCGTTGAATTCTTTTGAGAACCCTCAGAAATGAAATTTTTTTGTTGGGTATTATCTTGATCACGGATTTTTTGCGGTAGCTTGACTTAAATCTATTCAAGCCTTTTGTTATTGGGTATTTTGATCACAAATTAAGATTTTGGAAATAGCTGTATGTACTTAGCATTAGTAATATGAGATTTGGGAATGCTGTTTTTCATGGACAAGCTGAGACTTGAACCTAGGACCTCCCATTTTTAGGTGTGGATGCTAAACCCTTGAGATTTTGACCAGACCCTGGGATTTCATTTTTTAATGCTGACCTGAACCTAGGATTTCCCATTTTCATGCTGTTGTAGCTTCTCAGGCCAAAGTCAGCTGTGAGTAAGAAATGGAATTGACTTGCTTTCATAAATCGGCAACTTTTGCAAATTATATTTATAGTCTTGTAGGTTGGGCTTACAAACATTTGTCTACAATTTTAAGTATAACTTCTCAGCTCCTTGTCTGTTGTGAATAGGAAATGGAGTTGATTTTCTGTCACCAGTAGGTGACCTTTACCATTTATCTTTACAGTCAAATATGTCAGCCTTCTAAACAGTTGTATAGCTGTTCTGGGCTGCGGCTTCTCAACCCATAGCCAACCTGTAAATTCCATATGCAGACCTGCACGGTCCATTTATCTTCCCAGCCCCTTACAGCAGAGCTCAGAGGGTTTGAAAACCAAAAGAAAAACCTTCATATTGTAGTCCATATACAGAAATAATATCGTCAAGGCAGAGTAATTTAATTTTGATTTGGTTATTGAGGCTTCGGGAATTAGGGGTAATAGAACTGCCAAAAGAGTAGACGAGTCTGTTCCATAGAAAGAAAAGTCTTAGAGAATAATGGCTCTGCAGACATTCCCTGTTTATTTCCTAGTATTTTGTTATCGACTTTGGTAAATACCCCTTACATCGGTATCTCTTCTGTCAAGACTCAAAAGACTTAGGATTTGCTCCCAGCCTTATCAGTTGGTTGCAGGTCACCCAAAGTTGGATGCAGTATTATTCTACCCAATTTCAACACTTGTTATGCCACACCCAAAGTTGTATACGGTGTTCTACCCTGTTCGATGCAGGACCCCCCATATGATTTCAATACTGGATATGCCACACCCAGAGTTCAATGCGGTATCTTACCAAATATCAACACTTAACATGTCCCTTGGGGTTTTGATTCTGCTATAGTATCAAATGCGTGGGATTTGAATCTGCTACACTATCAAATGTGGTGGATTTGAATCTGCTACACTATCAAATGTGGGGAATTTGAATCTGCTACACTATAAAAGGCTCGATGATTTACCACTTGCTCATTTTATTTGACTGTTTATTTCCTGATGTTATTTTGACCGGTCATGGACTACTTTTTTAATTTTATTTCGAATTTCAAATTTCTTTCCCAAGAAGCACCATTCCACTGTAACACGGGTGCATGAGAAGGATTTGAACTCAGGTCATCATAACCACAATTACTCCATCTTCCTGCTCGACCATGGCTAGCTGGACAGTTTCCATTTCAGTGTTGTTTTTATTAAGATTTCTTCTAAATTTTCAATGGAAACTTTTAAAATTAGCAATATCCCTTTAGGCCTTGTTTTGAGGTGATGGCCAATGGAGTAGGGCAATCTCTTCTCTCCAGTGTGTAGAGGTGAAACTAATGGGGTTTCAACATTTGCACAACTGGGATTGTTCCTACTGCAACTAGATGAAAATCCCAGGTCACCAAGAACACCTGGCCTCAGGTGGTCGTTGTGTGCTACTGCTTGCTGCTGGAAAATTTCTCTGCATCCTAGTTTTGAACTAGGGATTTCTGATAAGTGTGGGTTAGCTTTTGAGCCCTGAGCCCCATCAACTCAAACTCAGTTAACTAGTCTTAATTTCCCTCTCATGGCGTGCCTTTAGGCCACTGTACCTTTGGTATAATAAGTCTGATCTTAATTCCTTGGTAGTAAGTAAGTGAATCTAACTTCTTTGGGTTCATGAGTACTGTTGCATTTTTTTCCCTCTTGTTGATTTGAATTTCCTGATATTCATTCAGCTGCTACGGTATGGGTTTTTGGTGCAAAATTTCACCATTGGTTCAGTGTTGATGTGTGAAACTTTATGTTTCACATTCCGAGTCTGATATACCTGTGTCAGTTATAGTTTGGATCTTAAACTGGGTGGGTATGTACAGACTTGCTTACTGTTAGTTACATTGTAACAAGGTTAAGGTGTCTTTTTAACACTCAGCCTAGCCAACACACCAGGTTTGTCACACAAGATTCCCCATGCCGGGTCACACCCATCTACTCTCTTGGTTTCAACTTCATGAAAAAGCTCGAGAGCAAACTGAGGATGGCCAATCCTCCTGTGCCTCATGATCTTCTATCAGAAAGAATGGTGGCTAAATATCACTTTTTGGTGAATGCAAAGTATGTCCATGCCTAGGCTAAATTTTCAAGTGTAGTATACGAGAGTTAGAGGCTCAGCATATGATTTGAAGTTGAATCGATTTACCTACCATCCAATGTTGAGTTGAAAATAAATGTATTGAAAAGTGTGCAGATTATTTGCCAGCATAAACTACAATTTCAGGCTCAATAACCTCAACTATTTAACCATTTATTCTTACTGATAGCCCAAGTCCTTGCAATTTTAGCTTGTTAAAGTCGTGGGTTGCTTGAAGTTATTGTCCAACACCTCTCTGCTACAAAATGACTATATAAAAAAGTTATTGTGCTTAAACTTCTTATGCATATTCAAGAAAACCAGTATCTTATTTTGATAGGAAATGAAATGCTACATTCATCAAGCCTCTAATGCCTTGTTCCTCTTTGCTGCTGCAGTAATTTTGCTTATCCAACATTCAGACAGCTCCAAATCCACAGATTTGTGATTAACTCATTGAAATACGAAGAGCTTCATAGAAAATTCACATCCTCTGGGATGGGAATTGTTGTTTCCTTGCTGAAGGAAGCCATCAAAATTTTAGTAGGGCATGATATATTCTTATTTGTACTAAATAACCTTAGAAAGGAAAATATGGAAACAGCTGAAGTCAGATCCATAAGTTCAAAAGATATGGGATCACAAACAGCAATGCTAGGATCAGTAAGTTTCAAACTTGTCAACTCAAAATCTGATGCAGATATCTCAGACAGTCTTTCAAAAGATATGGGATCACAAACAGCAATTCTAGGATCAGTAAGTTTAAATCTCGGCAACTCAAAATCTGATGCAGACATTCCAGACAGTCTCAAGCAGAAGGATTCTGATGCATCATCTGTAGGATCAGAAAGCAATAAAGAAAATGATAAGGATGCAGCTGCAGTGAAAGTACAGAAAGTGTATAGAAGTTACCGAACAAGACGAAACCTTGCTGACTGTGCTGTTGTGGCTGAAGAACTCTGGTTTGTCTTGAGCCTATATCCTTTAGATGTGTTTTCTTTCTGATTATTTCAAGGATAAGCTTGCTCATATCTTTGTTTGCATGCCCAAATTATTGTTTTTCTCTTTTTTCATTTCATAATATCTTGGCAAAAAATAAGAAGCTGGCCTGTACTTGTGAGGACATAGTGTTGCTTGCCTAAAAAATTAGTCTATAAACTAACAAAACAAATTTATGATGGATCACACAGGTGGCAAGCCATAGACTTTGTGACACTTAAGCGCAATACTGTCTCCTTTTTTGATATTGGAAAACCAGAAACTGCTGTTTCTCGTTGGTCACGTGCTGGATTAAAAGCTGCAAAGGTATGCGAAATAGTTATACTGCGGTTCTCTGTATTTTTACTCGAAGATATTTCTTTATGTTTTAGTCCTGAGGGTATTAGATGCAAAAATGATCTTGAAATTGGACACTGTTTTTAACTTGGTCACAGTTTATGCTGAATCTTTATTTATTCCACACAGTCTGTATCTGTGTATCACTGTGGTTGCAGTGTTTAGACAAGCCTTGTCCTTAGCATAGGCCTGATATTGACTGGTTAGATTCCTGAGTGTGATGTTTATGATCCTGTTTACAGGTAGGCAAGGGTTTATCGAAAGATGAAAATGCTCGCAAGCTAGCTTTCCAGCACTGGATGGAGGCTGTGAGTTCTTTATCAATTTCCCATTTAACCATCTGATAACAAATTTAGTGTTAAAGTAATTGAAGGCTTCCACAAGCAATTTAACTAGATTAATTATTTTTGTGTGGTTTTACTCATTTGTGTTCTAGTCATCTATGACCTCCATGAGTAGTCATTACCATAATGACATTTTTCCTTGTGTATTTATTACCCACTTAGCACACAAGCTAATGGGGAAATTCGTAAGAGGGTGAAAAGCCCAAAGCGATGGATTGCAGGAGGAAAAATGTCATTATGGTAGTGACTACTTATAGAGGTCATGTTGAGATAACTTAAACGCACATGAGTTAAATCTTACAAAAATTGATAATCTAACAAATTTAGTTTAATATTAGATCGGGCTGGACAGAGTAGAGAAATTACTAATTAGTATGGGTGTATCTTCTCTTCATGATAGGCTCTATTGAAACAGGATGGACTCTATACACTTAGGGCATCATTGAGTGATAGATGCCGATACAATGTCATAACTCCCATTGTTTTTTTTTTTGGCATATGCAGATTGACCCACGACATCGGTATGGACATAATCTACATTTTTATTATGATGCCTGGTTTGAAAGTGACACGATACAACCATTTTTCTATTGGTGAGTTCACTTTTAATGCCCATTTTATTTTCATAAATCAGATACTTTGTGCAGTCAACACGTCAGCCCTGCAAGTTTTTTCATATATATATGTTGCATCGTCTAAATTGTTAGCTCATATTTTATGTACGAATCTGAACTGACTATATCCATCAAGCAAGAATTAATAGTGAATTGTATAGTTTTTAAATAATATGCTTGTATTCAGTGTTAGATTTCTCATTTAAATTTTAAAGATCGACTAACTATTGCAATATAATTTTTCGATGTTTAAAGTCAGTTGTACTTGGTTTTCGTATTATATTATGTTGTCGTGGCCATTGCATCTAGTCTGGTTTCATGCTCCCTTCCCACTGATCCCCCTTCCAAAAAAAAATTCCGTTTGCCATATTTTCCAAATTCCTTTTTCCTGCATGTTCTATACAAAAAAGCCTTTATGGCAATGACTTCCAACAATGCAATTCATTCGTTGTACCTTTTGTGAAGAAATCTGGTTAAAATAAAACTTAATTCATTTTGGCATGTTTGATGAGCATTGAACTGAGGTAATTTGTTGTTAATGCAGGCTGGATATCGGAGATGGGAAGGGTTTAGATCTTCAGAAGGTCTGCCCTCGGTCAAAACTACAACAGCATCGCATTAAATATCTCGGTCCTGTAAGATTTTAACTTTTGTTTGATTTTTTTAGCATGGCTCATGTCCCAATTAGTTAAATGGGAACTTTTAGGCTGGTGATCATGTTGGTCTTTGCAATCGAGACTAGAAAATATTGCCATTTAACTTTTTTGATATGCATTTTTTTACTTAAAATAGTGCTGACATTCCTATATTACTGAACATAATAGAACCCGTATTTACCTCTCTAGTGAGAAAACTTCCTTTGAGGATTCTTCTGTGGGAGAAATGTGTACTGTCTGAAAATGGTTTTAGTAGATATTATTTAAAATTGCCAAAACTTAGTTGATCAAGGTAAAAGGAAAACATTGCTTGCATTCAGGCTTAAAGTCTTCCTTGGGAAAAAAAAAACTTTTGTTATCCTAGCTTGAATGTTGGAGTTGTAAGAATAGGTGTCCTGCACCAGTTCTCTAATTGTTTTGGCACCATGTTGGGTTATCTTACAGAGGGTCTTTGGGTTGCTTACCTTCAGAAATACAGGATTTTGATGGTTTTTTTGTAGGAAATTCTAGGTTTATCGCTCAACCTCCTATATTGCAGTTATAATTGGTTTTATTTTTCTACAACTGAGATTTGATTGATCCTTGATGCATTCTTCAACTCATGTATCTAAATGTGAAATCACAGAGATGCAATTTATCTATTCCCTTGCCATATTAGGAGTAATGATATTGTACAATGTGTTTCCCATGTACCATTGATGATTACGCTTCATCTTTCAATATAGCCTATAGGCATAGTAGAGTAAACCAAAACTAGCAGAGCTTATTTCCTGTTTGCCGTGTCTGATAGTTTTCCAATTCTTGCATTGCAGAAAGAGAGGGAGCAATATGAGTTCATTCCCCAAAACGGGAAACTTATATACAAGCAAAGTGGACAGTTGATTGATACAAGTAATGGCTCTGAAGGATCAAAATGGATTTTTGTAATGAGCACATCAAAAAAGCTATATGTTGGTCAGGTATTTCAAGATTAACCAGCCCTATGAAAAGACTGATTGAAATTAAAATTTGGAGCTTTGCTGTTCTTGTTTTTTCAAACAATGATGTTCGTTTTTCATCTCCGGATATGTGTATATAAATTCTTCATTTCTTAATTAGGGCTACAAAGACATAAGTTTTCAATTAAAGTTCATTAAACACAGTCGTTCTATTGTTGCCTATTCAGAAAAAGAAGGGGACATTCCAACATTCTAGCTTTCTGGCTGGAGGGGCTACATCTGCAGCAGGCAGATTCACAGTAGAAAATGGGGTTCTTAAGGTAGTTTATAAGATACCATGAAGAGATCTGTTATTATTGGGAAATATAAATATCAAAGGTTTTGTTTAATGCTTTGAAAGTTTTGTTGCATGAATGTTTTCTGTTGTGGATATATGAATTCTGATAATCTTTGACATTTTATTTGCTTCTTTCTGCAGGCCATTTGGCCACATAGTGGTCACTATCTTCCCACTGAACAAAATTTCACGGAGCTTCTCAATTTTCTGGAGGAAAATGGGATTGACCTTTCTAATGTTGAGGTGTGTGTTTTCTTGGAAGAAATATATCTCCGTTTTAGCTAATGTTCTATTCATTCAACTTTTATCTAGGTTCAAACTTGTTGGTACAACGTTTTATTCTAAAGTTTCTAAAGCTGTGTTGGTGACCGTTTTACAGAAGGGTACATATGAAACTGCCAGTCCAGAGTTAGAGAGAGAGGAGGACCGTCCTAGTAAGAGACTGGAAGGAAATATGCAGTCTGAAGCATATATTGAAAGTAACATTGAAAAAGATGATAAGAAGAACGACACTGCTTTTTGTGACTACAAACAGAATGGAAGTGAAGACAAATCTAGGGATAGTCTTATATTCTCTCAACTTGCAAATGAAAATGAAACATCCAATTCTGATGACAATGTTCAACCCACTATTTCCCAAGAAAGCTCCATGACAGAACAAAGCATTGTGGGCGCTGAAACATTAAAAACTGGAGAAGAGAGAGAAAATCAAGGGTATGTGCCCTACAATAGAAGTGTGTCAGGAGAACTTCAAATTGAAAAACCTGAAATTCATCATACAGAGTTGCTCAAGAGGTTTAACTCGAAAAAAGCAATACAATCATATCAGCTGGGGAAGCAATTGTCTTTGAAATGGTCTTCAGGAGCCGGTCCACGCATTGGGTGCGTTGCAGATTACCCTGCCGAACTTCGTGCCATGGCTTTAGAGCGGGTGAACCTATCACCCAGATGTGCTTCTCCCTCTAGTTATATATTACCTGACTGTATGACTCCCTCTAGTAACCGAACACCTAGACCCACATCTCCCTCTGGTTATAAATTACCTAAATGTTTGACTCCCTCAAGTAATCAGTCACCCAAAGGCAAACCTCCCTTAATAATTCCTTCACCAAGATTCAAATCTCCCTTGCTAATTCCCTCACCCATGTGGAAATCTCCTTTGCCAATTCCCTCACCTATGTGCAAATCTCCCTTGAATCTTCAGGGTGATAAAATTTGGGATATCTCAACACAACCTACGTCCATGACACATTCATAAGGTTGGGAGAGCTACTATTTTATTCTCCAAATTTTTCGAACTGGCAGTTTGGCAAACATTTTTACTTGTATACGTTATTATTTTCATGCACAGTTTCAGAATTCTTTTTATACATAGCTTCAGAAAAGAAGACTTGTGTCGATGTAATCCAATTCTTTATCTATTTGACAATAAAAGCTTGAGCCCTAATTTGGGCATTTATTTTTCTGCGATGCCGGTACAAAAGCGTGCTGTGAGTATATTTCCATGGGTAGACATTATGAGCAATATATTTGGATTGAACTGTGTTGCATCCTTTTATTTTCCATTCTAACTTCTAAACCTTCCTGGAATATTTGGATCAAAGAGATACTCTCCTATACCATGCTAGATTAACTTCTGTCCGTACATACCAACTCCTAGACAACTATTTGTCTGTTCTTACTGAATTGTCCTGAAAACCTTCCTAGACATTTAATCAAGGACAAATGCTATTTTTAGTTTTACAAACACTTAAAGATCATGGTATCATCAATTCATAATCTAGATTTGATATGACCCAAAAAGCAGAGAGGACGGTACAATTAGCTGATTGATCACATGGACTGCATTATACACGGGTGTTGATATGAAGCTCTAAAGATGGGATTAAAACCGTCAATTTGAGAAATGAATAAGAATGTGGGGTTTGTTAACAGCAATAATCTTACTCACAATTTGGGGTCACTTCACCCTTGTGGCTATCCTGGCAGCAGGTTCGCATGGCCCCCACTCATATTCATGATGGCCCCTCATATGCCCCATACACATGCATCACGCTTTTCCCGAGAGTCGCCTGCCAATGTGGAGCCTTGCCGGCTGGAGCAAATTTGTCGTCGCCGGGTTTCGATGACTTGGCCTCACGTTTTCCTAAGAGCGATGAGATGGCAAAGGACACCGCCACCTTTTGGTCTCAACTCAAAAGTAATTCGGCCTCCTTCGTAATTGTGCCTTGTTCTCCTCCCCCATTTTCCTTTCTGTAATCCATTGTTGTTCTCTCCCTCTTTGGCGAAAGCTCGTCCCTATAATTGTTGTTCGGGTATTTCTGCTCCCTTTTTGCGCTTGGCTACATTCAGGGTGTATATCGGGTATTTGTTTGCAGTTCTTGCAGTTCTATGGATGATATTTAAATGTTCGCATATCCATTTTGGGTTAGGGTTTAAAAAAATAGGAATCTTTTTGTCATTCAAGTTTTAAAAAAAATCGTGTTTATGCAGAGATTAACTTCAACCTCCTCCATAATTGTGCCTTGTTCTCCTCCCGCATTTTCGTTTATGTAATTGTTGTTCTCTCCCTCTTTGGCGGAAGCTCCTCCCTCTTTGGCGGAAGCTCGTTTATGTAATTGTTGTTCGGATATTTTTGCTCCCTTTCTGCGCTTGGTTACATTCGGGTGTATATCAGGAATTTTTTTTGCAGTTCTATGGATGTTATTTAAATTTTCGCATATCCATTTTGGGTTAGGGTTTAAAAAAATAGACTTGTTGTTTCTCGTCTAGCTTCTGCGAATAAACTTGCAGAGTTTGTGGTTTTTGGCGACAAATGCATGTTTTATTCCTTGTTCCTTGTAAAAGGGATTGTTTCCTTATACTAAAATGGAATGTACAACAAATAAAGCAAAAATTGGATGGGGTGAGCACTTACCCCCAACACATGTATTCAAGGATTCATTCGTACCAACAGTTTGATCTTCCCAAAAGCTCTAAAATAAGTATGATTTCTTACCATGATCTCATAAAACAGGGTAGCCTCAATGTAGATTCAAGCTTTAATATTTATTGTGGATGTTTGTTTTGAGGAGGTTCAACTATTAACCTTACCAGTATTTCACGTCAACCCGTGCAGAGTCTCCTCCATTCCTTCTTTTCATTGCCCTGTCTATGTGCGTGCACAGATTTCAGACCTCCAAATTCCTTTGCTTAACAACACGTAACTCAAACTTGTGAAGAAGCTATCATGGCTAAAAATACAATAGCATTCTTCACCCAAGAGGGTAATCAAAGAGTTACAACCATGGATTTATGTCTTTTCTAGCGTGCACAATTATCACCAAGTCTAGAAAACAATTACCTTCAATGTTGCTTCACCAAAAAGATTCAAACATACAAGTTACAATCTTGTTTCTTCTTCTTTGGACCTGAGGGTAACTTTTGATACTCTTTGCTTATGCTCTTTGCTTATGGCACAATGAGCAACATATCACATTCATTTGCAAAGATGATCTCAATCAACTTGTTTCACATAGCACAATCATCTTACATCATAGTTTGCATAATTGAGAATACATTGCAGAGGTTTATTTTAGGCTTGAGTTTGTACCTTCCTATCATGCATGGATAACTTTCCACTCACCACAATGTGTGAACAATCTTTTCACAAATTCCAATACCACTGTAGTCACAGTTGAATTAGAGTTTCACTGTTTAATCAATATACTTAGTTCATCCAAGAAGCATCAACACACATACAATAACAATTCAAAAGACTTGCAAATAATTTCCTCCATAGATCATTTATAGCCTTACCAACAAGCATGCATCAAATTTCTATGAACATTCAACAAATCTAAGAGATGTATACACCATTACCAAGTATCAAAGCTTACAAAAACACTGTTTTTCTCCTTTCCTGAAACCTTCCTCGATTTCCAATTAGTTGGGAATGCATGATTCAGTGGCATTTTCACAATTTATAATCCTTCCATTAGTTTCCAACTGAATTCTAGACTTTAGACCTATTGGTCATTTGAATATCCTTAGGCTTATGCTAAGTTCCTTAACCAAAAGGCAAGTCCTCGACTTAAAAACTCTCATTATGCCTTTCTAGACCCTGATATGGACCTAAGACACCTAATTACTCTTCACTTCATCCCCTTACATGTTGTTAGGCTTCAAGATTCTATCAAAACAACCATAGCAAGCCAAAATCAAACTTAGGTTTTTGTTTCTGTTCTCTCAATATGTTTAGATATTTATGTTCATTGTATGTACACTACTATGTGGCTGAAGTGAAATTTATTTTTCAATATTACGTTTCTAAACTTTTTCCACAATCTAAAGTGGAGGAGAACTTATTTAAGAGCTTTTGGGAAAATCAAACGTTGGGCTTATTAACCTTCTTCTTTTCTGATTATGAGTATTAGGTTCTTCATCAGTATGTTTCTTTTGGCCTTCAAACTGTTTTCCATCTTTGCAGACTTGAGTCCTTCGCATGGAATTTATCGCAATAACATCCACGACAAGTGGTTCATCACTGGCCTCTATAATTAGCATATTATCACCTAAATTGTTTGATACTTTTGGTTCATTGATTGCAAGTGTAGTCTACTTGCTTCGGAGTGTAGTCTATTATCACATACCTTGTACATATGGTAGTGTTGTATGTGGTATACACAATGTGTGTATATCACATAACAAAGAAAAAATACCGTCTATATTCACATGATGGTTGAACAAAGTGGGGAGAAGATGTGATGAATACTTGTTGTCATTGTGCTGCCAAATGGCATATATAAACAAAAAACATGAAAAGCGTGGTAGCTATAATCATAAATAATCATACACATACATACACACACGTATGTATGTGTATACATGTACATATGTATATGTAAGTGTCCCACATACCCTGTATTATCAAAGGGTAGTGTTGTACGTGGTATACACACTGTGTGTATACCACATAACAGAGAAAATAAACAGTATATATACTCTTCAATCCACTGGACACTCACAGAATTTGTTGTCGTGATACATACTCAAATACATACAAATACATATGTATAAATATACACTCACATACAAACACGTATGTACGAGTATACATGTACACATGTACATGTACGTGTCTCACATGCCTTGTATTATCATATGCCATATGGTAGTGTTGTACATGGTATACACATTGTGTGTATACCATATAACAGAAAAAAAACACTATCTATACTCTTCACTTTACTGGGCAGTCAAGGAATTTACTGTTGTGATACATACTCGAATACATACATATACACACACATACACACAAGTATGTACGAGTATATATATACATATGTACATGTATATGTCCCAAACACTGTAATGAAATCACTAGTAAAATTCAGATTATGAGCAACAATAGAACACCAAATAACACAATATTTCATAATAATGACCTCAATATGCAATTATAATAGCTTCGCCACTTCGAGGGGGCAACCTCCAAACCATATAATAAAACTCAAATGCTCAAATGATCATGAACTACTACCTACAATCCCCTCTATATATTATTCATATGTTATGGCCATCACCCAGGACGACCTATTAAGCATGAGAAAGTATAAATGATATAATAAAATGATATGGTAAGCCACAAGTCGGCTACTCATATCCTAATACAAGAAATAGGTTAAGGGCGTAGCATGCCCTTCCCCTTCAAACCAATGTTGAATAATCCTGGATGTTGTTGCAGAAAACCTTCATCCTCCCAGGTTGCATCTTCTATGCTCAGATTCTTCCACTTGATTAGATATTCCTTAATGTCTCTAGTTCTCAGCCTCTTAGTACGTGTTTGTAGAATCTTCTTTGGCTCCAAAATGATTCTTCTTTCCTCATCAAGTTCTGGTAACTCTGTCTAGGCTTCAAATTTCTGTCCAATAACCTTCTTCAGGCATGAAACATGGAATACTGGGTGTATGTGTGAAGATGGAGGCAACTCTAGTTTATAAGCGACACTGCCAATTTTCTGTAGAACCTGATAAGGGCCATAATATTTAGGAGCAAGTTTGTTGTCCCTTTTCTATTGCTTTAGAGACATCTGTTTGTAAGGCTAGAGATGTACAAAAACTCAGTCACCAATTTCAAAATGTCTTTCACTACGGTGTTGATATGCTTGTTGTTTCATCCTGTTTTGTACTAATGCTAAATTCTTCTTCAAACTAGCCAAAACTTCTTGTTGATGTTGAATGTGTTCCTCAACATCTCTGACCTTAGTTTGCATCCTCAAGGAGGAAGTGATAGAAGGTGGATGGTAACCATATAATGCTAAAAATGGGGTCATTTGAGAAGAGGTATGAAAAGATGTGTTATACCACCATTCTGCAAGTGGTAGCCATTTAATCTACCTTTCCTACTTATCTGATACAAAACAACGTAGATACCCCTCTAAGCATTTGTTGACCACTTCCATTTTCCCATCACTTTAACGATGATAAGATGAACAGTGAGCTAGTTGAGTACCCAAACATGAAAATAATTCTGTCCAAAAATTACTTGTTAAAATAGGATCACGATCACTTACAATTATCTTTGGGGTTCCATGTAGCCTTTGAACTGTCTCCAAAAAAATAGTTGTAACTGTATTGGCTGCAAATGGATGTGATAGGGCACAAAAATGGGCACATTTTGTGAGCCTATGCACAATCACGAAAATAACATTCTTACCTTCTGAACAAGGCAATTTGGTGATGAAATCCATGGAGACCTCCTCCCATCTTTGGCTAGGAATTCGTAAGGGTTGCAATAGACATGGTGTCTTAATTGTTTCCCCTTTGTTTTGTTGGCACACTAAACACTTTGATACAAACTTTTGTACATCCCCCTTGAGTTTCCCAAAAGAATTCTCTTTTTATTCTATGATATGTCTTCAAAAACCCAGAGTGTCCTCCAACAGGTCAGGCATGTAACTCTACAAGAATCTTATGCTTCAACTCAGAATCTTTACTCAAGTATAACCTGTCCTTGTACCATAGGGCATTACCTTTCCACTCAAATTTGTTAGATGTCATATATCCCTGCTTGATACTCTGTATTAGAGATTGTGTATACTTGTCTTGATCCCATTCCAATCTTGCTTCATCCACCCAATCAACCGTCAACATGGACATTCCACATAGTAAGGCATCTACAGATGTATCCCTTCTGGACAACGCATCGGCTACTACATTTTATGTACCCTTTTGGTATATGATTTCAAAATCCCAACATTTTTGTTACCCACTTTTGTTGTTCCTCAGATGATAACCTTTGTTCCAAAAAATATTTGAGACTATTATGATTAGTTTTTACCTTGAAGTGTCTACCCATGAGATAGGGCCTCCATTGCTTGACCGCATGAAGAATAGCCATCATTTCTTTCTCATAGACAGGTTTGAGCAGATCTTTTCCTTTGAATTGGAGACTCTCAAATGCAATTGGTCTTCCTTCCTGCATTAGAACTACTACCAGTCCTGATCCTGAAGCATCACATTCAATAATGAAGGTTTTTGAGAAGTTGGGAGTAGCCAAAACTGGGGTGCTGCACAAGGCTTCCTTCAACTGCTCAAAGGATTTAGTGGCTGCATCTGTCCAATGGAAGACATCCTTCTTTAGCAATGCAGTGAATGGGGTTGCTATTCTACCATATCCCCGCACAAATCTTCTGTAGTACCCTATTAGTCCTAGGAACACACGAAGATTTTTGAGAGTTTTGGGCCTTAGCCATTCCACCATAGCTTTGATCTTCTGAGGATCAACTTTGACGCCTTCATGGGATACAATGTGACCCAAATACTCTACCTTTGTACACCAAAAGAACATTTGGATGGCTTTGTATAGAGAGTATGTTTCTCCAAAACTTCTAACACTTTATTTACATGCTGTAAGTGTTCTTCCCATGTCTTACTATAAATCAATATGTCATCAAAGAAAACTAATATAAATTTCCTTAAAAATGGCCTAAAAACAGTGTTCATCAAACTTTGAAAGGTTGAAGGCACATTTGTAAGACCAAAAGGCATTACCAAAAACTCATAATGGCCCTCATGAGTTCTAAAAGCCGTTTTATGAACATCTTCCTCTTTTATTCTAATTTAACAGTACCCCGAACGAAGATCTAATTTTGTGAAATAAGTAGCACTATGTAATTCATCAAGTAAATAATCAATTACTGGAATAGGAAACTTATCTTTGATGGTGTACTTGTTGAGTTCTCGATAATCTAGACACATCCACCATGTTTCATCCTTCTTACGTACAATGACCACTGGTGAAGAATATGCACTTTGACTAGGCCTGATGATACCTACCTTTAACATTTCCTGAACCATTTTCTTGATCTCACTTGTCTGGGAATATGGGTATTTGTATGGTCTGATGTTAGGTGTTTGGCTCCCTGGAATCAACTGAATGACGTGATCATGATCCCTAACTGGTGGTAGTCCCTTTGGAATTGCATAAAAAAAAAAGAGTGAGCATAAAAAATCTTCTGAAGATCGGGTGGCATTGAAGACTCTATATTTTGTACTTCTATGGAAAATAACTTTTCTATAAATCCATCTACTCCTTTTCTGAGAACCTTATGCATTTGATGAGAGCTAATAATCTGTGGAGACTTAGCTACCATCACATTCAATTGTATTGTCCTTCCATTTGAATGAAATTGCATGAACAATTCTTGGAAATTCATCTCTATAGTACCTAAGGTTGTGACCCCATTGGACACCCAAAACAATATCTGCCCCTCCCATAGAAATAACAAACATAGGCGAGTCTAACATGTAGTCTCCCATGGAAAGCTTGATACTATGGCACTTTCTTGTGCACTTGACTATCCCACCATCTGCAATCATAACTTGCATTTCTGGAGTTGGGTAAATAAAACAATTGAGGCAGGCAGCTAACTTACTATTTATGAAGTTATGAGTACTCCCCGAGTCAATCAACATCGTCACCTTTTGTTTTTTGAGATAACCAATAACTTTGAGTGTTTGAGGAGTATTAATACCTGACAATGCATGACAAGAAATTGTAGGTTGGTGATCCTCTACTTCATCTTCTACTGGTTCCTCAACCTTTCCTATAATTTCAGCTTCCTCATCATCCTCATTACCTCCGTCAATATAGAATAACTTCTTCTCAGCACATTTGTGTCCCAGTCCATATTTGCTATCACAGTTAAAACATAATCCTTTTGCTATCTTTTCTTCCATTTTCCAAGGAGTTAGTCTAATTGGCCTAGAAAATGAATGGGAAGAGATACTACGGTCTCTGGTGTTAATGAAAGGCGACCTCCTACTATAAAGAATTTTTTACTTTGCTCGACATGCCATGATAATAGAATCAGAAAGCTTGAGTGGATTAAACATACGTACCTCATGCTCGATGTGGTCCTTAAGACCCGTAAGAAACAGGTCATTCAGATTCTCTTCTGGAATATTCTCCACCCTTAAGGACAGGTTTTGGAATTGATACACATAATCTTTAACTAATCTCGTTTTCCGTAACTTTGCTAATTGACTAAAGTAGTTCTTTGAAACACTGGAACTATAGTGCATTGCAACTCCTCAGTAAAAATTGTCCAAGTGACATCGAGACCATTCTTCTGCCTTTGAGTACATAACCATCTATACCAAACGAATTGGTCTAGTCTAAGATACAGGAATGCCAATGTCACCTTTTTTCCTAATGGTGTTTGATGTAACTCAAAGAAGTTCTCCATTTGATTTATCTAATTCAGGGGATCCTTACCATCAAATTTGCGCATATCCACTTTCGGCATCATGTTCTGTGGTTGTGAATAAGTTGGATTCTGATTGCACTGGAAAAATGATCCAACATGGTTATTTTGTCCATGATTGTGAACTAAAGATCCTCCTTGGTTGATATGGGCCATATTTGGGCCATACTGTTTACCCTTTACATGTTGCATGATATCATCCAACCGATGATTGATTTGGTCTATGTCTCCTTTAGAGGCCATCTCAGATTGTACATTTCACAGCTCATACTCAAGTTGGCTCACCTTATGATCAACTGAGGTAAACCCTAGTGTTGAGGAATATGTATTTACCCCTTCTGAATCCATCTCTTCAATCACTACCCCATCTTTATCTGGGGTTTTACCTGGAGTAATTGGATTCTTTTTTGCTCTTGTGGAGGGCCCCGCCATGATGTCAAACCTTAGGGTTTAGGGTTTAGATACAAATTTGGCTGAATAGGAAAAAACACAGAGAAGATAATAATACTATTGTTTTGAGAGCTTTCCGAAAAAGTAATGAACTTGAAAAAATTCCACAATTTGCACCCTAGGGAGTAATTCTATGAAAAACCATAAATTTGTAATAACTTGTGAAAAATAAATTTAAAAAGTCTGAAATTTTTAGGGAACCTTACTTGAAATGTTTCACAACTCTGGTAAAAATATCTCACACAAATTCACTATGGTTCACAATATATGGCGGAAACAAAAAATTAGGGGTTTGCCCTAATTTTGGCCTAGATTGCAGCTCTGATACCACTTGTAATGAAATTACTAGTATAATTCATATTATGAGCAACAATAGAACACCAAATAACACAATATTTCAGAATAATGATCTCAATATGCAATTAAAATAGCTTCGCCACTTCGAGGGGGCAACCTCCAAACCATATAATAAGACTCAAATGCTCAAATGATCATGAACTACTACCTACAACCCCCTATATATACTATTCATATGCTATGGCCATCACCAAGGCCAACCTATTAAGCATGAGAAAGTATAAATGATATGGTAAGCCACAAGTCAGCTACTCTTATCCTAATACAAGAAATAGGTTAAGGGCATAGCAAATACCATGTATTATCATATAGTAGTGTTGTACATGGTATATACACTGTGTGTATACCACATAACATAGGAAAAACACTGTCTATACTCTTCACTTTGCTGGCTAGTCAAGGAATTTGCTGCTATGATACATACTCAAATACATACATATACATACGTATACATATACACAAATGTATGTACAAGTAGACATATACATATGTACATGTATATGTCCCAAATGACCTATATTATCATATGGTAGTGTTATACGTGGTATACAAACTTTGTCTATACCACATAGCAGAGAAAAAAAACACTATCTATACTCTTTAATTTGTTGGGCACTCAAGGAAACTACTGTTGTGATACATACTCAAATGCATACATATACATATACATGCACACACACACGTATGCACGAGTATACATATACACATGTACATGTATATGCCCCACATACACTGTATTATCATATGCTAGTGTTGTACATGGTTTACACACTTTATGTATACCACATAACAAAATATGATGCAATCCCTACTTGAATACATGTGTATACATATACACATAGATACACCCACATATGTATGAGTATACATATACATATGTACATGTATATGTCCCAAATACCCTATGTTATCATATTGTAGTGTTGTATGTGGTATACACACTATGCATATACCACATAACAAAGAAAATAAACTGTATATACTCTTCAATTTGTTGGGCACTTAATGCATCTGCTGCTGTGATACATACTCGAATACATACATATACATACGTCTACATATACACGCACATACACACATGTATGTATGAGTATACATATACATATGTACATGTATATGTCCCAAATACCCTGTATTATCATATGGTAGTGTTGTAGGTGGTATACACACTCTGTGTATACCATATAATAGAGAAGAAAACACTATCTATACTCTTTAATTTGCTGGGCAGTCAAGGAATATGATGCGGTCCCTACTCAAATACATACGCATACATATACACGAACATACACCCACATATGTATGAGTATACATATACATATGTACATGTATATGTACCAAATACCATGTATTATCATACGGTAGTGTTGTATGTGGTATACACACACTGCGTATACCACATAATAGAGAAAATAAATTGTATATACTCTTTAATTTGTTGGGCACTCAAGGAATCTGGTGTTGTATTATACTCTATGTATACATACTCAAATACATAGATATAGATACATATACATACACACGCACATACAAACACATATGTACGAGTATACATGTAAACATGTACATGTACATGTCTCACATTCCTTATATTATCATATGCCATATGGTAGTGTTGTACGTGGTATACACACTATGTGTATACCACATAACAAAGAAAAAAAACATTGACTATACTCTTCACTTTGCTGGGTAGTAAAGGAATTTATTTTTGTGATACATACTCAAATACATACATATACATACGTATACATAGACACGCACATAAACACACATATGTACGAGTATACATGTACATATGTATATGTATGTGTCTCACATGCCTCACATGCATAGCTCTCTGTAGGACCCACATCCTCCTCTGTGGCGTCCAATCTATCAACCTAGTCACCATTTTCTGAAACACTTGCGCAACTCCATTCTTGAGGCCGATACGAAGGCAATTACGAGCATAAAAATGATGGGTATACCGTAATGTTGTATGTGATAGACACTGTGTGTATACCACATAACAGATAATTTTTTTTGTCTATACTCTTCCCTTTGTTGGGTAGTCAAGGAATTTGTTGTAACACCTACTCGAATACATACACATACCTAATGATACGTATACATATACACGTACATACATGTACGTGTACGCAAATATATTTGTGTAATTGCAGAAGTATGTTCATTCATGCATGCATATATGTATCCATATACATGTATATGTACATGTATGTATGAGTATACATGTGCATATGTATATGTATATGTCTCACATACGTTGTATGAATGTTTTTTGTTTGAATGTGCCATGTGTCACCACAATGGGTTGATTATACATGATTATAGCTGCCACAATTGTTTATTGTTTGTATGTGCCACATGACAACACAATGACAACCACATGTAATCATTGCCTCTTCTCCATATAGTGCCCCGGAATTGGCCTTGGGAATTGGCATGAGTTGTTGACAAAGATTTGCATTTAATGTTTCCAACTTCTAACGTTCTTTCCTTGTCCCATCATTTGTCTGCTCGTATCTGCCTTTGGATCAGCCTCGTGAATGAAGTATTGTGATTGTTTCGGAGAATCGTAACACTTGTGGCTATCCTGGCATTAGGATAGCGCATGTGTGCTCCAGATGCCCATTCCCCATACATGCATGCATAGGTGAGATGGGACCCACCCTAGCTGAGGTGGTGCAGGAGGTGCTGGGTGGAGTGGTAGGCATGGATGCTTGCATTTAGGAGGTCATGGGTGAAAATCCCATATATTTTTGTGGTCCCATATATTTTTGTGGTTTACTGGATTCAAACCCATGACCTCCTAAATACAAGCATCCATGCCTACAACTCCACCCAACACCCGTTGCATGCCACACTTCTTTTTCAAACACATACATTATGTTAAAAATTGGAAAAGAAGTGTGGCATGCAACAGGTGTTGGGTAGAGTGGTAGGCATAGATGTTTATATTTAGGAGGTCATGGGTTCAAATCCCACAAACCACAAAAATATCTAGGATCTGCAACCATGACCTCCTAAATACAAGCATCCATGCCTACCACTCCACCCAACACCTCTTGCACCACCTCAACCAGGGTGGGTCCCACCTCACGCATGCATGCATGGGGAATAAACATCTTGTCACCGGGATAGCCATAAGATACCATGTGATCATGTCGCCAGGATAACAGGCTCCAATAGTGACTAGGTTGACAGATTAGACGCCACAGAGGAGAATGTGAGTCCCGCAAAGAGCTATGCATGTATGTCATTTGGTATGACATCTTACGGTCATTAGTATGCATGCCATGCAATCTTGTACACACACACACACATATGTATGTATGTATGTATTTGTATATGTATGTTTATACATGCATATGCATATCCATATTCATGTATATATACACATATGTACCAATATACATATATGTCTCACATACCAAGACCTTCGTGTTATCCTATCATATGGTAGTGTTGTGCATTGACATGTGATTCTTGAGAAAAGTGTGATGCATGTATATGGGCCATATGCGGGTCCATCATGAATATGGATGTGGGTCTTGCGATATAGTGCTTTCAGGCACTATGCGATTTTCAGATTTTAAAGTTCACTGCGCAGAATTGGGGAGAAGCATTAGATCTTTAAAAAAAACATTCAGGTACTATGCAATTTTCAAATTTTAAAGTTGTTCATATATAAACATTTATTATTATTATTATTTTCTATAGATTTGTGAAGTTTTTTAGAGGAAAACATGTACTTATAGTATCAATAACAATACTTATATATGGCATTTTGGATTGTGATATAAACACTGTGTGTATACCACATAAGAGTGATAAAAATTTGTCTATACAATTGTCTTGGTTGGCTAGTCAATGAATGTGGTGAAATAGAAATTATGGATAATAATAATATGTTATTTACGATTTATAGATGTTTTTGTTTTGTGTATGATCATGCTTTGTAAATCTAAAATTGCAGCGTGTAAATCCAAAATAGAAGCAAGTAAATCAACTAGGATATGAAAATTATCAAAGGAATCAAAACTCAACTACAATACAAATGCTAACAATGAAAAACTGTTATAATAAATAGACAAAAAATAGGTTCACATGTTAAGTATTTTTAAAGTCACATGATGGTTGAACAAAGTGGGTGCAAGATGCAATGATTACCTGTTGTTCTCATTGTGATGCCACATGGCATATTCAAACAAAAGACAATTATGACAACTATAATCATGTTTAAATTAAAACAAATAAGAAAAAAGAACAAAACACAGTGTGTATACCATAGTAAGTAAAGAAAAAATAGTTTGTATACCACAACTTACACAAAACACACACACACACACACACACACACACACACACACACACACACACACACATGTCTTGGAATGCAGATAATTGTATTGAAAAGCTCAAATTTGCAGTGTTGAAAATTAAAAAAGAACAAACATGTTTTCTTTTGTTGCTTACGATATATGGTTGTCCATTGTAAAGGTAAACCTGGTTGCCATTTGGAGATTGGAAATTCATGAGGTGTCTAATATCTCATAAAATATGACATGTTTATCATTCATATTATATGACCCTGATGGTAGCAAGATAGTAGAGAGAGGTACCATTGTGGGAAATGCCACTATGACCTTCTACTAGGATGAGTATATGGCCTTGATATTGGGTCTTGAGGAAGTGATACGCCACGAAGTTTGGAACATTTGTGTGTTTCCTCATGATATGATTGTTGTGAAATAAATGAATGGTGAATACCAATGTAACAATTTCAATCTTTCTGTTCTTCGAGTTCAAGCGCTAGAGTTTGTATCTTGCTTTGTCAAATGTTCGTATATGCATGTAAAAGTTAATAGAGGTAGGTTGGATGTATGTAAAGTGTCTAGGGACACTATAAACAAAGAAGTGGCAGCGTTGTTAGCACTTGCCATGGATGGCATTGCAATATGATATATGTACACATTGTATTTCCTTTTTATGTTATGTAGAATTATGTTTGTAAGGGGATGAAGTGAAGAGTAATTAGGTGTTTTAGGTCCATATCAGGGTCTAGAAAGGCATAATGGGAGTTTATAAGTCAAGGAATTGCCTTTTGGTTAAGGAACTTGGCATAAGACTAATGATATTCAAATGACCAATAGGTATAAAGTCTAGAATTTGCTTGGAAACTAATAGAAGGATTATAAATTGTGAAAATGTAACTGAATTATGCTTTCCCAATCCATTGGAAATCGAGGAAGGTTTCAAGAAAGGAGAAAAACAATGTTTATGTAAACTTTGGGACTTGAAAATGGTGTATATATCTTCGATATTTGTTTAATGTTCATAGAAATCTAATGCATGCTTGTTGGTAAGGCTATAAATGATCTGTGGGAGAAATTATTTGCAAGTCTTTTGAATTTTTATTGCATGTGTGTTACTGCTTTTTGGATGAACTGAGTATATTGATTAAACTATGAAACTCTAATTCAACTGTGAGTACAGTGGTATTGGAATTTGTGAAAATATTGTTGACACATTATGGTGAGTGGAGGGTTATCCATGCATGATAGGAAGGTGCAAACTTAGGCCTAAAACAAACCTCTGTAATGTATTCTCAATTATGCAAAATGTGATATAAGATGACTGTGCTATGTGAAACAAGTTTACTGAGATCATCTTTGCGAGTGTATGTGATAAATTGTTCATTGTGCCATAGGAAAAGAGTATCAAGGGTTACCCTCAGGTCTAAAGAAGAAGAAACAAGATTGTAACTTGTATGTTTGAAACTTTTTGGGGAAAAAACATTGAAGGTAATTGTTTTCTAGACTTGACAATAACTGTGCATGCTCGAGAAGACATAAATCCATGATTGTAACTCTTTGATTACCCTCTTGGGTGAAGAATGTGTAGACACCTAAATTTCTCTTTTGCAATCTTATTGCCAAAATGCACGCAAATCACTCTTATTCTTGCCAAATCCATTATAATTAATGGTTTTCACTAATTAACTAATGTCCCTTACCAAATTAGCCAATTAAAACCACATTGTTGATTACGTAACCCCTTTCGCATTCAAGATGCCAATTTATGATGAATCATAAGCCAAAATCCTCTTCAAAACAGACAATTAGCGATTATGAGCTAATTAAGCCTATTTTGCCCTTGATTTGGTCAATATGCCCTAGTATTGACTCAAACCCCTCTTCCAGCCACTCAAAATCACCCCATTCACCTCCACAATGTTTCAACAAGCTTCAAAAACTTATCCTAGCTTCCTTGTTGAGACTAAGAAATTGATTAAGGCTCCACACCTCTTAATCACTTGGTAATTCACTAATTGTGATTAGCAAGGTCTAAGCATGATTAGTAATTCTAATCTAATTTGGGGCTTTCAGTCCTACATGCACCAAAATACAAGTTTCTCCCAAAAGGAAAACTATAAAAAGAGTGCACCTCATTCCTGTATACTTTACACAATGCTTTGATTTGCATCTCATATAATAAATATGATTTATAGCCAAGCTCAATCCTTGTTTAAAGCCTTTAATGGGGTTAGTAGATGGATATCCAAAATGAACATGTAGTCATTTGGAGAGGCCATTTCACCTTGTTTGGAGTAGCAACCATACCAATTTGATTTCCCTCTTAGGTTTATTTAGGCCCATGTTAGGTAATTGAACATATTAGTAGGCATGTTTAGTTAGATTTTGAATTATATTCATGTTAGTTAATCATTCCTTTAAGCTTCTATCTTAATGTTACATTCCTAGACTTAGAACCTTGAATAAAGGTGACAATGGTGTTAGCCTTCCTTAATTAGTAATGCAATTTTCTTTGTAAAGTTTAGGGTGCTTTCATTTAGCACACTTGGTGGGACAATACCCCATTGCATTCAATTTTTAAGCTTTTTAACTTAGTTTCAAAGTCTTTCATTTCAAATTTTTAGATTAGTTTTAAGTTTCCTAGATTAAATTCAAGTTTCCTAGATTAAATTCAAGTTTTTTAGTTTACTTTCAAGCTTTCTAGTGTACTTTTAAGATTTTAAGATTACTTTCTCAAGCTTTTTAGATTAATTTCAAAGTTTTAGAGTAATTTTCAAAGTTTTAGATCAATTTCCATTTTTAAAAGTTGAAACAACTAGATTAGTGGTAGAAGTTGTGTTTTCTTACTTTTTGCAAGATATAAGGAGGTGAAGCCCTGCCAAAATTGCCAATAAATCTCAAAGATTGGACCTTTTTCAAGAAATTTGCTTCAAAACTCAGATTTTTGACCATCTATAGGAAAAAGACGCATGTTCATGATTGTGAGTGCCTGTGCCTCAATGGAAGTGCTTGTGCATGATTGACTATGTGAAAAATCATAGAGGGGCATTTGTGCATGAATGTGAGCATCTTGCCTGTGCCTCACTGGAAACCCCTGTGCATCATTGAGTGTGTGAAAATTGACAAAGGGGTTCCTGTGCATGACTTTGAGCACATGTGCACTAGTAGGGGTGCCTGTGCATCGAGGTAAATTTTTCTTAAAATTCCATAACTTCAATTTTATGATTCATATTAGTTTTAAATGGTTTTTAAATGTCGATTTTGTCAAATTATTGATTTTTAGAGCAATATTCCTAAAAAAATTGTCCTAGGGTTCGATAAAAGTTTTTTGAGTAGATTGGGTTAGGGATTGAGAAATGATTGTGTTTTCATACTTTGATTGAGTTTGGAATAGAGTTGTGTATTCTCTTCTCTTACACCTAGTGTGATCTTGAGAACCAAAACAATCTCTATACCATTCATTTTGCTTCTTGGGAGTAAGTAGGAACAATTACATTCATTTTGTGCTTAAGAGAATAAACCATTATTTTTTTCATGTGCTTGATCTTTTAGTTTAAGAGCGTTTTCACTTAGTAAAGAAATCAAGGCTAAAATTTATGTATGTTCTTCCCTTGCACCTAGTGTGATCTTGGGAATCAAAATTAATTTTAGTCTTTTCATTAAAAAGAACTTGGATGAATTGGGAATAAACCTTGTTTTTGCAAAGTTTGATGGTAGTTAGTTGATTTACAAGCATTTTTCATTACTATTTTCCTATGATATTGTGAATCTTTTTGGAACTACTAACCATTTGTGTGAAGGACCTAACACTAGTCAAAGAAATGAGGACCTAAACAATTTTTATAACTACACGTGTGTTCTAGGTTGTCATTGGTGGTCTAAACCAAATTGCTTAATCCAAAAGATAAAAAATACAACAACACACCTTTAAAAACACCGCATTTCAGGGTTTCGGTTAAGAGCTATGACTTGTCCACTTAACTTGGACATAATCCCTTTAGAATAAGACTTAAGATGCAACAATCGGGGTGGTCCTAGGAAACCTAAATTAATTCACGCAAGAGGGAACCTTGTGAACGAAACAGAAAAGTGCTCCACATTACCGACTTGATTAGTACACCTTGGTGACATTAGAGTCAAAGATATCTATATCACGACCCCAATGAAAGTTTAACCGAATGCACTTCAGTGCTCATTATACTGAAGGGGGTAAAGTAAAGATAGGATACTCCTTGGTAAATCGAGCTCACCATAAATATCTTGTGACACTTAGAGAGAGAACCACCTAGGAAGCTTGCCAGCTTAGAGCCATTGTTTTTGTCTTAGTTAATATACTTGAGAGCTCTCACAAAGTGATAACTTTGTTAGATTAAAAATCTTATTTTTAGAACAAGGGAAATAATCTCTCAAATTTGAAACTGTGTGATTTTCATCAAGAAATATACTTAGTGTCATTTCGTCCTAGTTTTTCATTTGTCCTAAGACAAGGCGAAGCTCTACCAAAATAACACCAAGTTTATTTCAACACCACTTGGTCTAAACCCTTGTTTTCTTGTTGCCCATTTTTTGACAAAAGGAAACAACATATACGGATGCCGCTAGATATCGTATGTCCACCACTTTTGTATTCTACTTGCACGACTTGGTTGCAATGCTAGAGCACAAGTGTTGAAAGTGTGCATGGTAAGTACTCACGATCTAGTAGGCCCCCTTGTCTCAAAGACGCATATTTGAGACTTATTATTATCATAGTTAGGTGATTTCATCATTGTATTCTTTTGAGTTGTTATGCTGCCCAAATTGTAGCCATACAATTGAGATATTTACGTCTTGTTTCCATTGTGAAATTAGGCCTAAATCTCTATATTATAGGGTTATACGGCTCGCATGCATAAAAATTTCTTGATATACTTAGACGTATTTACACCCTATCTTTGTCTTGAGTTTTGTGAGTGCTGAGGTTAATTTGTTAACATCGCTATAGTGCCATTTTGATACTAAAATATTGCTTTCTCATAAACTTAGATTACGTGTCCAAATAAAATTGTTACATTGCTTGCATTTGTATCGCCCATTTTACAAAGCTTAGACTTTGTTAGTGTTTAGAAATAGGATTTTAAAATATCTTGTTAGAAGATCACGTCAACATTCTCTTATCATTTAGGCCTTGTTTGTTGCAAACTTGACCTAATTGGTGATATTATGTTGTCACTATTGGGTTGCAAACCTATCTAGATGAATCTTAGAGAGTAAACTATTTGGTGTAACCAAATTTTGAGTGTTATACATCATTGTTTTATTATAAGGAAAAATATTGTCATAAATTACCTTGCTAGGGTAGCTTGTTCATTATTGTTTAGTTCGTACATTCATTTTGACCTATCAAATTTGTGGCTATTATATAGTCACCTTGTTTTAACAATTTAACATCATTACACTACTTAAATTTGACTAAGGTCCTTGTTGTAACCAAATCACTGCAACCCCCGAATGGCCTGAAAATGAATCACAACATTCAGTGTGATTGGGACACATGGTGTTGGGCCCCTAAAATAGCTTCCAAATCTTAAGGGCGCATAGGCACGCATGACTGAAGGAAGCGCACAAGGCAGAGTTCAAAAGGCTTCTTGGAGAACCAAGGACGCGTGCGCCACGTGAAGAACAATTTGGGACTTAGCCATTTTTGGCCTTTTGGGCAGGACACATGAAGAATGTGTTCTGTTTGGATAAGGTTCCAGCCTGGCGACAAGGTGTCCTGGAAGGAATATACCTTGCAATAGAAAGATCCAAAATGTTAATCATGACATGGAGAGGCATGCGCCTGGGGTGACCCACACCTTGACACTTGGGGCCAGATCTGAGGCTACAGAGGAGTTTGTTAGAGCTCTGAGGCCTATTTATATGTGCGGCCTTAGCAAAGAGAAGGGAGAGAAGTGAGGTAGCAGAGCTCTGTAGAATTACTGCGGGAACTATGGGATGAAAATGGGTACAAAATTCAAGTAAGGATGTAATGGGGAAATGGGGAATGAAATTTTTGTCTTGTGAGAATATATGTATGGATCCACACATGGTGCATGACTACGGCATGTCTTCTGAAATCTTTTATAAGTAACACTATGAATGAATGTGATAAGGTTACCATGACAAATGTATTAAGACTATTTCTCTGTATTACCTACATATTTCTATTGTAATTTTGTTATATAATCATGAATCTTACTTGAATGGTTAAGTATAGTAGTAGATTTACAAATCTTAGTTCTATTAATTCTGTTGCACGCTTTGGTTCTATTATGACTGAAGGGGTATAGAAGACGTCCTAAGCTCTATAGCTCTTCATGTCTGTTAAATCACTAAGCCAGAATCGTGAACTATGCCTTCCACTAGACTCACATAAAAGAGAGACTCGACTCCCTCTCGCACGCCTTGGGTGAGTGCCCAGTGCCCGCTGGGTGATAGGCTGGTGTGCATGAGGTTCCCTTGTTCTTAGTGGGTGCAAAAGTGACTACATTTTGGTTCCATTGCTGGGACCTTCTTTTCGAAATTGTAGTGGAACATGGCATATATCATGATATCTACAAAGAGTGGTGGTAGAGCGCTTAACACTTGAAGGTGTTGAAGATTAGTTTAAGAGCATGGAGGATGAATTCGCTCAGAGATTTAGTACCGGATCTGGGTTTGATACGCGAAGATGGGTGGAAGACACTCTTTATCATGAGTTGTACGAAACCTTCTTCTGATGTTTCCTAGTAGAGTTATTCGAATGGCTCTCGACTTATACATCTAGATTGGGGTGGCGTTATAACTCACACCCTTGGACCCAAGAAACATATCAGAACCTGCAAGATGCTGATCTAACATGGACCTGTGCTATAGATCATTGGTGGAAGGGAGTATTAACTAGCTACACTCTGGAATATGCCATTTCCACGTATTCATGTCCAGAAGTTGCTGAGTTTGAGTTCTTGTGAGAGCCCAGGGGATCATTTCTGCGTGCTATTCCCCTTGCGATCAAAATATTGATAGTAACTATGGGTTTAGAGGCATTTCCTATGGCCAGCTAAACCACCCTGAGTGCTAGGTGAGGAAGCCAGGTTGGGGAAGGATGGCTGATCTGATGACTGAACAGGAAAGGGAGGAGAGGCGGCTCAAGTATAATGAAGCGTGTGAAAAGGAGATCGATAGAAAATGTAGGATTACAAGTGGGTTATGGAGCCAGACATGGTGGAAAGGAGTTGAGGTTCACGTGGAGGATGTGGAACCCGAACAGTTTGTGGTACCCCATCTTGGTAAGCATAGAAGAGACAACCTTGCGGCTTCTGATGAGAGTCTGTTGCATAGAGAGAGAAGAGTCGTTGGCATGCATTTGACCCCACCTAGCAACCGGAACTTGGTGCTTGGCTTGTTTGAATGAGGGAAGAGTACAGTTGATCCATTTAATATTAGTGGAAACAACCAATCGATGCCTAGAACATACAATTTCTCGTTTGGGACTTCTATGGCTTCACACACTATTTCGGTATTTGGTGGAATGTTTGGACAAGGCACGTATACAACTGGTTTTGGAAGTGCATTAGGAAGTGGTGGAGGAACTACGACTGGGAGCGGTACTAGTTCAAAAACTGTCGGCGTGCATTTCAGTGGGATGATGGGAACACTTGGCATGACAAACACAGGCCCTGTACCTAACACAGGAGGATCTGGAGGTGGAAGTGGTGGAGCTGGTGGCTCAGGATCTAGTGGATCCGATGGAGGAGGAAACACCAGAGGAAACCAAGGGACTGGATCAGGAGGGCAAGGGCCTCAGCCACCTCCTCAAGTATTTTTTGAGATGTCTCTACACTTACCAGATTATAGTGGGATAGGAGATGCCACAGAACATGTGCATAAGTGCGAGATGCTATGGTGCATGAAGGGAATCATGACCCATGATCAAAAGGCCAGTCAATTTGTGACGACCTTGCAAGAACGCACACATAGTTGGTATATAAAGTATGACCCTCATCAGACTTTTGTGGATTATACCACGTTGAGAAATGCTTTCTTGGAAGAATTCCACATACCTGAGTTTGAACAGAAGAGCATTAGCTCTCTCAAAGAAATCCAACAGGGAATTGTAGAGAGCGTGTAGGAATATGATGCGCATTTTAAAACTCTATTGTCTAAACTGTCTTACGATATCCACCCTTCACAACATGCTCAGTGGTTTTTCAGAGGGTTGATCACACCCTTTAGGAGGGCTTTATCTCATAAAACATTCACAGACCTGCGCGAAGCATTGGAAGTTGCTTTACGCACTGAGGCAGTTGGTAGTGTTGACACTGGTGTTAGCCCATTTCTGGAGGCCTAGATTGCTGCCATGGCTAAGAAATTGGAGAAATTGTCTGCCAACATAGTTCTAGAGATTCGCGGAGGGATGTGGTGCATGGATTGTAACGTAGAAGGACACACAAAGGATAATGGTGGGATATGTACTCAGAAGGTGGTACACGCCGTAGCAGTAAACTGTGAAATATGTCACGAAGACCATGATGCAAGTAGGTTCCCCCTGTTGCAGTGCACGATCCGCAAAAATGTATCTTGTTATTGCAAAATATGTACCTTAACCACACATGACACCAAGGATTGTAGATTGATTGACCAGATTCATGAGGTAATTGATCTTGGTGTGTGTCAGACTGGCATTGCTAGCAGTTCCAAAGGAGATGAATGTCGATATGAGGAGCGTAGAGATGGAGATGCGTGTGGAAGAGGGTTTCGCAGAGGATTTCATGCTCATGATAACCACGGAGGAAGAAGTGAGTTCCCGTGTGGGATGTGTTTTAATTGTGGAGCCACAGACCATTATAAGCACGAATGTCCAGATCTTCTACAATGCTCCTGGTGTGGAAAAAAACATAAGTACGAAGAGTGCCCGGAATTATACGAACATATGAGTCAGCAGTACTGGAAGGATAAGGGCGCTGCCATGGTGAGTATTAAGAAGGTTGATGCGCAGTGGCTTCCACGAGTAATACGTGAATCAGAACTAGAGCCTGTTATGGTAACAACGAGGGTGGAATCCATGCATGCAAGGGAAGCACCTAGGCAGAGACCTCTGGTTTCAAGAGAAGAAGTAGTACATGGGAAGTATCCAAACCTGGCTCACCAGAAAGAAGTCTACCAAGAAACCATGGATGTAATTTGAAATTTACAAGGGGAGATCCAATGCTTAAAAGAGTAGACTAGAAAGGATGAGCAAAGGAGAACCGTAGAAGCATTAAGGGATGACTTGGATGAGGTTAAGGAGGTGTGTAAACTATTGAGGTAGGAGAATATTATTCCCCTGATAGGGGTATGGTTGAGAGAAAAGGTGCCACGTGCCGGTGAAGAACATGAAAGACAGATCCTACATGCAAACCTCCCACCTCACAGCCTTGATTATGACAAAGAGATTACCTTGAATGCAGTAGTGGATGGATGGTTACTTAGCAACATCCTCATTGACACAGGCACAGAGGTTAATGTTCTCACTCTGGATGCCTGGCATCAAATGGGAAGACTTTCATTACAACCATATTCAAATGTGTTGTATATGGAAAATAAGACAAAGGATGCCCATAGGTGTCTTGAAGGACGCAACCATTACCATTCAAGGGACTAGGTTCACTGGGGATTTTGAAGTCTTGGCACTTGCCGAGGTAGATAATTTCCCAACTCTACTTGGGTGCCCATGGTGTTATAAGAATAATGCAGATCTCTGGTTTAACAAGGGGTACATAAGCTTTGAAAACAAGGAAGAGCGGGTAGTTATACCACTGGTTGATGGGAAGTCCACCCCCTATACTGAACCCCTTGGGGAGGAAGTCCTGGATAGAATATATGTGCACTCCATAAGAGATCCAAAGACCATCCACCCTACAGAAGGAGTCATCCAGTTTGATGATGCTCAATCTGTTAGTGATACTACCAGTATAACATGCGATAATTGGGTGCATGGGACTTATGAATTGATTGGGTGATATTTGAAAGGATCAGTAACCAAGGTAAAAATTGCACATATAGTTCGGCACCTGGGAGGGAAGACAATAACAAAGTATTCTGGGAATGCATACCTTGAGGTCTTTTTGAGAGAGATGGAAGCTCACAAGAGGGAGGACGAGTGACGAATTATGCTAAGTTATGTTTTGAGAGGCACAACGGCAAGGTGGTGGGCCGTGCATAGTGAAAAAATGTTGGAATGGCGTGAAGTTATAATTGCACTCACTGTCTAATTCTCGAAAATAAACATACCCACCACTCTTACAGATTACAATGGCAATGGACCCATCTCTTCCCACATCCAGGCATGTGAGGGGGTTTGGGGAGAAGGCCCGGAAGCTTTACCACCCTCTCTTTTGGTGCATAAGATATATTCAACACTGTAAGGTTGTGTGCGCGCTTGGTATATCCATTCTAAAACACGCCACCAAATGGGAAGTTGGCAAGAATTAGCGGCTGACTTGGTTCACACTTTCGAGTACCGAAGTACTAAACAACCAGTTGATGAGGCATTACAGACTATCAAGCACCTCACTCTGGGGGATTGTGCCATGGTGGAAGATAGGTTAGTAAAATTACTTGGTGGACCTATCTTAGAAGCGTGGTTCGAAGAGGAGGAACCAGAAGACATACAATTCGAGCACGCGTGTGCTGAAAAGGAGAAAGGAAAGATGGTATACGTTGTTGATGGAGAGGAGATAGAAATCTTGAATGTCGACCATTCGGTTGGGGTGCACGAAGTAGTTGACAGTGCGGATGCATGTGCACGCACATATCATGAACCACTCAAAACCAAGAAAGTTAACATCGGCTCGGAAGAGGAGCCCAAGGAAGCTATCATTGGGGACTACTAGTCAGACAAGGAAGTATCAAAGATCATCGATCTCTTACGCAAATTTGAGGATTCATTCCTGCGTGGATACCATGAGTTGAAAGGCGTCCACCATTCACTGGGGGGAATGAGGATAAAGTTGAAAGATGGTGAGCACCTGGTCAGGAAGAGGCCTTATAGGATGAATCCCAACATGTGCGTGAGGGTTAAAGAAGAGCTAGACAAGATGATAGCATCTGGATTTATTGAGGCTGTAGAGGAATCAGAGTTGATAAGCCCAATGGTGATCAACATAAAGAAGGATACGCAGATTAGGATATGTGTGGATTACAGGGAATTAAACACTGTTTGTATAATAGATCCTTTTCCCACCCCCTTTACTGAACATATTTTGGAAGGAGTTACTGGGAACGAGGTCTATTCCTTTACGAATGGATTCTTGGGATATCACCAAGTAAGGATTTCCAAGGAAGACCAAGAAAAGACAACTTTCACCACCGAGTGGGGAATTTTTGCATATACGGTCATGCCCTTTGGGATGAAGAATGCACCCGCTATATTTTCACGCATAGTGGTACAAGCATTTAAGGACTTCATCCATAAGTTCCTTCAGGTATATTTGGATTATTGGATAGTGTATGGATTGGTCAGGGACCATTGTGATAACTTAAGGTTGATGTTTGAAAGATGTCAGTAGTTGAGGATCTCCCTCAACATCAAGAAATGTATCTTTGTAACTCCTTTTGGAATGTTGTTGGGGCATATCATATGTAAAGAGGGCTTACTGGTGGATCCCACAAAGGTTGCAGTTATTGTGGGGTTAGGGGAGCCTACCAGCCAAAGTGTTGTGTGCAGATTTCTTAGACACACTGGGTACTACAAAAAGTTCATTAAGGGATATGCCAAGATCACCACACCTTTGGAGATATTGCTCAGACACAAGAGTGCCTTTCAGTGGGGAGAGGCGCAACAGAGGGCATTTGCCACTCTAAAAGAAAGGCTTATCACCACACCTATTTTACGATTCCCATCATGGGATAAACCTTTCCTTGTCCACGTGGATGCCTCTGGTACAACAATGGGAGCCGTTCTTGCTTAACTAGGAGAAGGGATTATTGATCATCCCTTGTGTTTTGCAAGTAGATAGTTGACACCAGCAGAATAGAATTATATAACGAATGAGCGCGAGGCATTGTCAATGATCTACACACTCCACAAATTTAGGCAATATCTGTTGGCAACTATTTTCATATTCTACACTGACCATATGGCCTTGAAGTATCTGGTAAACAAAGCAGTGTTGCAAGGGCACATATGCCGTTGGGTTCTTCTATTTCAAGAATTTGAATTCAAAGTGGTGGTAAAACCAGGAAAGAACAATTATGGGCCAGATCATTTATCAAGGATTGATTCAGGAGAGGACACGTAGAGTATCAAGGAAACCATGTCGGATGCACAACTGTTTAGGTTGGCGGCACGCGCTCTCAGAACTAGAATACATTGCTATCTTTCTCAAGGAAGGTGTGGCGCCCGTAGGGATGAATGCTCTAGAAAGGAAAAGGTTAGCCATAAGCGTAATGCCCTTCATGTTGATCAATGTGGATTTGTATAAGATGGGTCACGATGAGGTTTTACGTTGGTGTGTATTAGAACATGAAGGCGCAACTATAATAGAAGAAGCCCATGGTGGGATTGCTGGAGGGAATTATGCAGGGAATGCAACTGCGTGCAAGATCCTAGTCACTGGACTATGGTGGGAGATGATTCACCAGGATTGTATTGAGTTTTGCAAGGCCTATGACCACTGCCAGTGCCTTGGAAAACCTGGAAAAAGGGACGAGATGCCCTTACGCCCCATCACTAGTGCGGAACCTTTTGAAAAGTGGGCAATAGATTTTTTCGAACCAATCTCACCAGCTGCGTGGAGGACTAACTCGTGGTATGTTATTACTTGTACTGATTATCTGACAAGGTGGGTAGAGGCCACACCCACTAAGGATTGCACCGTAGCCATGTCTACTAGATTTTTGTGGGAGAACATTATCAGCAGGTATGGGTGCCCATTAAGTTTAACAAGTGATAGGGGCACTCACTTCTTAAATGAAACAATCAGGATTCTATTAGCAGAATTCATGGTAGCCCATCACAAGACTACCCCTTATCACCCTCAGGCAAATGGGACTGCAGAGGCATTCAACAAAATCCTTAGTCACACATTGACTAAGATATGTGACGTGGGTAGGAAGGATTGGGATGACAAGGTGTCAACAGTCCTTTGGGCATACAGAACAACATATAAAAGGTTGAACAAGGCCACACCATTTCAACTGGTGTTTGGCGTGGAGGCTATTTTTTGGTTGAATTTATGCTACCATCGCTACGTATAGCGCGCGTAGGAGGGTTGGACGATGAACAAGCACTGGAAGAAAGAATTGATGAATTGATAAAGTTGGATGAAAGGTGCTCACTAGCAAGATGGAGCCAAACAATTGAAAAAGCTAAACAAAAGGCATGGCATGACCGCCACATTAAAAACAAATAGTTTGAGGTTGGCCAGATGGTATTGCTATATGATTCTAAATTTCTACGCCATCCTGGAAAGTTGAAGGTGCATTGGTTGGGTCCTTATGTAATTTCATACATCCTTGATTCAGGCGCGTGCTAGCTACAAGTGCTGGATGGAACAAAATTACCTGGACACTTCAATGGGAGTAGGCTGAAGCCCTACTATAAATAATGCTTCTTGGTGTTTGTAAATAAGGTAGTTCTAGCAGTTAGTTTAGAGTTTCCTTTTATGCTTTTCCTTTCTTGTTTTTTTCCCTTTCGTGTTGTTGTCTTGTTTTGCGCCTTGGGTGCCAGTAACCTTATTACTTTTTAAACTTATGATTGTGCAGAGGACCACACATCAATTTAGTGTGGGGTGAGGTGATTAAGAGAGGCATGAAGTTATTCTACAGGAAGATTGAGTTGGTAGACCATTCGAACTAGCCCTGTTGAAAAGATGCATTAGGAAGGCAGATGGGTGGCAAAATAAGGTTACACTGGAAATCCACGTACAAGGAGAAAGCATAAAAACATGAGGTAGGTGAAAGTAAGAATCATGAGGATGGAAGAGGTGCCTTTGGCACTGGTAACACACGTGTAAGAGTCTTCTATCAAGATGGATTGTCTGTATGCTAGAAGGTTGGAAAAATTTTCACGCAAGGATTAGGCACAGGTGGAAGCAATTTCATGCAAGGATTGGGCACGGGTGTAAGGAAAAGCGGGTGAAAAACTTGTCAAGGATTTGCATTGCTGAAATTTAAAAACACCGCATTAAATATTTTCGTACGGTGGTAGGTAGCCTAGCCTTTAATATGTAAAAGCATGAAAAGATATAAATACAAGGATGGGAAGATCATTATTTTACTTTGCGAAAATGAGGAGAACAAATTTCGCTTCAAGAGCTAGGGTTTCGAGAGATAACTCATGCACAGAAGAATCTCAAAAACTCATGCGAAATCAGTCTAGTTGATCTACAAACCAGAGCAGAAGTGATTCATGGGTGTGAGGAACATTGGGAAAGAGCACCGTGATCAAAGGAGGAAAATCAGAAATTAGGGTTTGTACTCTAGGGCACAGGGCGCATGAAGAAAACTCTCAGACAACTCGAAAGTAACCAAGGAATGAAAGAAAAGGGTAAAATGATGGCCATGAAACTAGTTGATAAGCCTGCAGTACAATCCAAGAAGGGAAAGGGGAAGGGAAAAGGAAAGAAGAAAGAAGATGAAATCCCCTTGGATACCAATGAGGAATGGTACTCAAAGATGCAATACCTGGATGGGGTTTTGCTAGGGCAAGAGTGTGAGTCCCACATTAGATAGATGACCGTAATCGATTACAATCATCAGTCGAGTATAATTGCGAAGGAAATGGTGTTGGAGCTGGTGCACCCCACAAACAAACAAACACCTGACGGGATGTCGATCTACAATGATGTAGTTAAGGTGAAAATGGAGAGGGCAGGGCTTCTCCAAATTTATGAGTTACCCTACTTTGGGAAGCCTGAGTTCCTGTACCAATGGTTAATGACACACGTGCATGAAGATTTCTTCTGCTTCGTAAGGTGCAAAATGCGCATAACTCCACAGTTAATCTCACACTTTACAAGCCTAAGTTGTAAAGGGTACGTGATCTTAGATGAGCTCCAGGATGAGGAGGCAATTAAGGAAACCATTGCATCCCATGATTATAAGAAGGGATCTAGGTACTACGATGTCATGGATATCAGTGATCCGGTGATGAAAATGGCCATGCACCTTGTTTCCAAGCTAAATGGACAAGAGAGGTGGACCCAGGTGAGCAAGCCCTGGTTGAATGTCTGCAGAAAGGTCGCAGAAGGCACCATGTACAATATCTCCCAGTACATAGCAGACGAGATCATAAGCAGCGCAGAGAATGGAGGAAAGATATTGTTTGGGAACATTTTATTAACCATTGTATTCTCAGAAATTGAGGTGCCAAATGCATCTGATAAGTTCGTATGGGAGTACCCTGATGAAGACCCTTCACCCGCGGATAGGTTCCAGAAATATACTTGTGAGTCAATGACAGGGGTGCACAAGGCGTGCTTGGATAAATGGTATACATGCCTTAGGAACGCATTCGGGGCAGAATGAAAGATCCTAGAGCAACTCCCCGCGGTGACTAAAGGAGAAGCAAAGTTCACCGTGTACTAACACTTCTACATTGGTAGATTCATCTTGATCGATGGCAGTGGGAGTCCCTGGTGCAAACTCCCCTTCTCATTTACTGCCTAATTCTTCCAAGCAGGGGTAAACAGATACAAGGAGTCGAAGAAGTTAAAACTTGACCTGTCCACCCTTGACAGTGAACATAGAGAGATGAGAAAGAAGCTGGTCTACCCAGGGAAGCATGTGTATGTTGAAAGGTACATGTTGCAGGACGTGCATATCGTAAGGCCGATGACCTTACCAATTGCTGAGAGCACTGCTACCAGAATTTACCTACGCATAAGGCCAAAGTTCAAGAAGGGTGCATACGTAGAAAATGAAATATCCATCCCAGATGACCCCATGGGAAGGAAGAAGCCAGCGCTAAAGCGCAAGGAGAAAGAAGAAGAAGAAGAAGAGGAAGAACAAGGGGTGGTGGAAAGGTAGAATGTAGGTACCGCGGGGCCGAGTACCTATGTCTGGAAGAAGAGAAGAATGGTGGTCAGGGAAAAGACCCCGGAGCCTGCAAAGCCACCATCTCCTGAAGAACCCTCAGATGAAGAAAAGACAGCATCCCCGACTCCAGAGTTTTCTGCAAGGGAAGAAGAAAAAGGAACAGAGGAACATGGGTCTTAAGATACAGATAACTTGGATGCCTATGTAGGTGAGAAGGATGTTAATGAAGGGGAAGAGTTGGAGGTGGATCAAGAGCCAATTGATATCCATGACTCGGAAGGAGAGGAAGCTGAGGATGTAAATGATGCTTTCATCTTTGTAAGGAGGAAAGGTGCTCAAAGGGAGGAAGGTGTGCACAACGAAGAGGGGAGCGAAGGGGCTAGTACCAAGGAGCCAGATATGCCCAAGCTCACTCAGGAGGAGGTGAATGAAAAGGAAAAAAGGGAGGCAGAGAAGATAATTGATGCCTTGGTCAATGAAGAGTTGGGGCGCAGCGTAGAGCTCGTGCTCGGTGAGTTCAAGGAGTAGAGGGAGAAGAGTGGAAGTAGCACGAAAGACCCAACTCTTTTGGTAACTATTCCCAAGGGTGTGCACATGGGAAGTAAGTGCGTGGAAGGGGGAAGAACAAAGATGGGTTACATTGATGACCCTAACAAAGTTTTACGTGCGCATTTCCAAAGTACCATGCCCACCAAGTAGCTCACCGCCATGGAGTCTTTTGACCTTGAGGGTGGATACCTGCGAACGAGGAAGATGCTATCATGGGCATTCGACTCCCACCTCGATGAGCTTGAATTTGAGATTAACCAAGGAGCGGTATTGAAGCTATCTGAAGGAAAGGGGGACAACCCCATTGTAAACACACAACAACTATCAGATGAGGTCTCCGTGGAAATCGAGGCTAGGTTCTTTAGTAGGAATGATAGGGTTAGAGTCTTGGAAGACCTGTTGGAGAAGAGAAAGGAAGAAGTGGTGAAGCTAATGAAGGATATCAGCCTTGAAAAATTAATCAACACGCAACTGTAGAGGGAGCTTCAAGAGAAAAAGGCCAGGGTACACAAAGTTTCCAAGAAGGTGGAACTCATCTCCCAATTGATTATCACAAAGCACCCAGACCTTAACCCTCCTGCACAAAAGTATAGATCCTCCCTGGAGTGCCTAGAGGACTTGACTCGAATCCTCACCATGGAGAGGCAGCCCTTGGCATTAGAGTCAGCAGAAGAGGTAGCGATGTGCTTGGAGAAAGAAGACAAGTTGAAGGTCGTCGCACTCATGGCTGAATACAACAAGGTGCTCACCGATGTAAGAACAACTGCACAGACCGTGGGGGTCACTTATGACCACTATGCAGATCAAGAAAAAGTGACAAGCATACTGCTTGCCAACGATGAAGCTGAGCTGAAGGAATTCAGAGAAAAGAATAACGGCAATAGATCCGAATGGGAAAGGATCATAGCCGAAGTAGAAAAGAAATCCAAAGCCATTGAGAACCGGTAAGTCTCAATCAAAACCTAGCTAAAAGAGCTCTACAAGATCATCACAAGGAAGATGGATGCCCTAGAAGACCATGCTAAAGAATTGGAGACTATGGTGGAAACCATTACCACACAAGGGGAAGGGCTAACTTTTGACGAGGTGAGCACCTTGGTTGGTGACATCTGCACTAAAGCATAGGAGGAAGTTAGCGCTTGGATTACACTGGAGGCTGACCTCCAACAAATTTTTCCCCTTCTTCTTCTTTAGGAAAATTTCCCCCTATTCTTTATCTCCCCCTTTCTTTATTCTTTCCCCCATTCTTTTCCAAGGCAAGGCCTTGCATTCTTTTTGTACTGCATTCTTTGAGAAGGTTCCCAAGGGCAGAGAACAGGTGAAGTGTGGGGTAATGTTGGGCCCCTAAAATAGCTTCCAAATCTTAAGGGCGCATAGGCACGCATGACCGAAGGAAGCATGCAAGTGAAGGTGCATAAGGAAGAGTTCAAAAGGCTTCTTGGAGAACTAAGGATGTGCGTGCCACATGAAGAACAATTCGGGACTTAGCCATTTTTGGCCTTTTGGGCAAGACACATGAAGAACATGTTCCATTTAGATAAGGTTCCAGCCTGGTGATAGGGTGTCCTGGAAGGAATATACCCTACGATAGAAATATCCAAAATGTTAATCATGACATGGAGAGGCATGTGCCTGGGGTGACCCACACCTTGACACTTGGGGCCAGATTTGAGGCTGCAAAGGAGTTTGTTAGAGCTTAGAGGCCTATTTATACGTGCAGCCTTGACAATGAGAAGGGAGAGAAGTGAGGTAGTGGAGCTCTGTAGAATTACTGCGAGAACTATGGGATGAAAATGGGTACAAAATTCAAGTAAGGATGTAATGGGCAAATGGGGAATGAAATTTTTGTCTTATGAGAATACATGTATAGATCCACACATGGTGCATGACTACGGTCTACCTTCTGAAATCTTTTATAAGTAACACTATGAATGAATGTGATAAGGTTACCATGACAAATGTATTAAGACTATTTCTCTGTATTACCTGCATATTTCTATTGTAATTTTGTTCTTATATAATCATGAATCTTACTTGAATGGTTAAGTATAGTAGTAGATTTACAACTCTTAGTTCTATTATTTCTGTTGCGTGCTTTGGTTCTATTATGACTGAAGGGGTATAGAAGTCGTCCTGACCTCTATAGCTCTTCATGTCTGTTAAGTCACTAAGCCAGGATCATGAACTATGCCTTCCACTAGACTCACATAAAAGAGAGACTCGGCTCCCTCTCGTGTGCCTCGAGTGAGCGCCCAGTGCCCACTGGGTGATAGGCCGATGTGCATGAGGTTCCCTTGTTTTTAGTGGGTGTAAAAGTCACTACACATGGGATCACCTCTCAAGATGTGGGACTTGGGGTTGAGGTGAACCTCCAGAGAAGGTTGAATTCCTCTTCCTAAACTAAATACAACACTACTTCTAATGCAGAAAAAAATGGCTAACTAGACCTACGCTAACATTTCATGGGATTAGGGAAAGAGATTTGCAAGGAAATAAAACCTATACTAGAAGTTGTGATGGACCAAATTAAGGGATGTTCAACATCTGGAAGAGTTAATGTGGGAGTGATATTTACATCATTGACCACCTTCACCTATCGCAACTAGAAAGGGTACAAAATACCACAAACCAGGGGTGGACGTTCCTTTGTTAAACTCGGGTGTACATAAGGGTGGATCAAATTAGATTTAACACACAATTAATTTATCATGAGGAAACCAAACATGCATATATCCCACATCTATCTCTGCAACTAGGGATAATAATGACATAAAATTAATGCAGAAGGAAAATAAGGTTTTCACAACTGACATAAAAGATAGTAATATTATTCCTTCACAACATGAAATAGATAACCTGAAATAAAGGTAAGATAATCACTCTCACTAAGGAATTGTAAATTCACGAAGTAAACACTGATTAACCATTCAACACAATAAATAAGATATTCAATAGCAAGGTGTAACTCTGAATATAATTAAAAGGTATCTTAGAATCTCTGAGGCACTCTTCTAAGCTTGAAGAGAAACTCCTCTCCAAAAAATCTATATCCTCTAACTGGAAGCGTCAACTATTTATAAATTCTTAGGCTGAGCTATTACAACAGGGACATTAACTAAAATTTAACTAAAAATAGAAATGTCATTAATATTAAGGGACCATGATCCCATGAAAATAGTGAATTTGTTTCAAGGGTTCAACTTAGTCAACCCTGCAGCTTTGACCGATCAGAGCTCAGACTTGTTCTTTCATGGCCACTCAACTTTGGCTTGGTTCAGTTACTCCTCCCTCACCTACAAGTTTCTACTGTCCTTCCCACACAACCATTCGATGTTTATACTTAATGAACCACTTGATAATTCCCTGAATTTCTTCATCTCCAGGCCCACATGCGTAGTGCTTCACTACATCTACTATATCAATCTCTTTTGTGATCCTGGCTGGAAATCTTCAAAATTTATTTGTAACTTTCCTTAGTCTCCATATGAAATTTTGACATAAGACCAATCGGTCAATGGAGTCACTATTGAAGATCTTGGTGACCTCATCGTCACGCTTCACCAAATATTTGAAATTTCCCTTAATCTGGCCCTCAGGAAGAGCATCAATATTTTTATTGAAGAATTTACAATTGGCGATATCGAACTCCTCTGAGATGTTATTTAGGGAATCTATGATCTCCACTCGTTTCTCCTCCAATTTCTTAATTAGATCCTACAATACTTGACACCAGAATTCCATGGTGTTTTGATATTCAAATAATTTAGAGACATCATCGATCACCTCTTCCTAAAGAAGCAAGTCGGGATCCTCTTCTCTAATGTCACTCCATGTTGCCAAATTTAAATCTATATTATTCTTATCTTCAAAGAAGGCCTTATCCATCTTGGAAATGGTGGTTTTTGCAACCTGCAGATCATTATATATCTCAACTACTTCCTTGATTAAAGGATTGGATTCCTACATAATTCTCTCCATCCATCCTTCTGGCCTAGATTCTCGAGCTCATGATAAGAAATATCATCGATTGTAGATGAAATTTTCATAGCCGTAGTAGTTGAGACTTCAGTGGATGGAGTGGGTTGGGATACTTTGAGCAGTAGTGTAGTGAGATGCTTGACCTTGGATTTGAGCTCATCCTTGGTGGCCTTATCTTTGTCATATTTCTCCAAAAGGGCCCTAAGAATAGTGTACACATCTTTCTTGGCTCCTTCATGAGTAGCCTTCCCCAATGGGAATTTTGTAATATGGTAATCCACAGTTGTGATAGTTTCTTTAGTTTTCCCCTTAACAGGGGTGGCAACCTCTATCACACGTTCTCCAGATGGGTTAATCGTCAGACTTGACATGGTTCTCAGTCTCTTGGCTTGTCTCTTGGGCATATGCTCCAATATGCTGAGATCTATGACATCTCCTAGAGGATCCTTCTTCTTTTGCTTGGGAGTTTACCTAAACAACCATTCTGGTATGGCTAGAGTTGATGAAGATGGGCTTGCAGATCCAATACCTAAAACATTGGTTAAAGTAAGATCACTAGAAATACCAGTTGGTATTTGAGTAGAGGTAGCAATGATGGAAGGCATGGATGTAGGAACAACCATAGGAATTGAAAAAACAATGTTGGGGGTTGTGATTGAAGAAAATGGAAGTGTTAAAGGAAGTGAGGAGGAAATGGGTGACCCAATATTTTCCCCAGCTAATAGAACTAGAAGTGATGAGAATACTTGGGCCATAGAAGGGGATAAGAAGGAAGAAATGATTGTGGAAGTGGAAGGAACTGATATTGGAAGTGATAATGGAGGAAGAAGAAGGTGTGATGGATCTTCGATGATACTAGGAGAGTCACTGACTTTAACCACTTCTGTCACACACACTGCAGGAGATGTGATCTTGGGAGTAGAAGCCTTAGAGAGAGATGAGCTACGAACAACAAATGAAATATTCTTTGGAATTGTAAGAGCCTTTTGAGTCAACCATTTCCCCTTAGTAGGTGTTGGTTGGATTATTGCTGTTGTAGACCCTATATTTGTAGGTTGATTTTCCCCTTTGGGTGAGATTCCCAAAGTGGCCAACCAACTGAAAGTCATTTTTAAAATGGGTCCCACCCTCTCCTTTGTATTGCTGCACTCTTCCACATACTAATCAATCCATGGAAGCCATTGATTGACAACATTATCATTCTTGTATGATGAATCAAAAACCTCATCACTGTCTTGCATGTCCTTGAGCACATCGGCCAAACCAAATTGTCGAACCTCATCAAGATTTAGTCTTTCATAATCTCTTTGTCGAACGATGTATTTGTCCTGTTAACACTAAAATTTCCCTCCGTAATTTCTATTTCATTAATGTATGTATTAGGAATAGGATTTTGTTAAGTATAATTAGTAGTAGCATCCAATAGAAGATAACGACGTTACCGGTATGACGCCGCTAATAATGTATAGTATGGTAATAGTCAAAAGTACAATAAGAATGTTGTGGTCAAAAGTAAATATTTATCGTAAGTGGTCCAGTAATGTTAAAATGTCAAAGTTAGGGTAAGTAGAGAAGTAGGGTCTACATGATTAGGAATTAGAAATATTATATTGGTAATAAGGACAAGGAGTGAAGTCATAAATATTTTGTGTATTTTATTTGTAAAAAGTCTAAAAATGTGGAACCCATGTGAAATGATAAGGTTTATCTTATCTTAAAAGATAAGCTTACATGTATAGATAAGAGTTAAGGTATGGAATATGATTCGTCAGAGTAGATTTCTTATCCTATCTTAGAGATAAGATGGATAAGCTTGGAAGTTCTATAAATAGAGAGGCCACCCCCCTCATTTAACATAGAAGGAAGTAGTGAGAAATATTGTATGAGTAAGTGTGTAAAGGAAGCCATCATTTTGAAGGTGTGTTAAAGAAGCCATTAAGAGGTGTAATTGTGAAGTTTCTCCCATAGTTATGGTTGGAAGGCAAGTGAAGTCAGTAACACTTGAAGTACCTCATGGGTGAGATTGTAACAATTTCATGTTGATATTATAATTTACACTTATATTTTAGATTTATCATCATTCCTTATTATCATAGTCTATGGTATTCTTGTGTTATGTTTGTTGTTGTGTTTCCAGATTACATCCACCAAACTAAAAATTGTACATTAGTAAATAATCATAGCACGAGGAGTTCTTGGTGAAGAATTATCATAGTGCTGGATTGGTGATGACATTTTGGTTTCGTTGTCGGGACCATTCCTTGTTGGTGTATTTTTCTAGAGAAATATTCCCACTTAGTCAGAAATCATTTGGAGGGTAACCTTGTTTTTATTGTGCATAGTAGTTACCATGGTAAAGTCACTTTTTACTGTGAATAGTATTTACCATAGTAACTTTACTTTTTATTGTGAATAGTGTTTACCATAGTAAAGTCAGTTTTTACCACAGTAAGTCAAGTTTTACCGTGGTCATTCCTATTTTATTTTAGAAAGGTGTAAAGTCACTTTCTATTGTAGTGAGTCCAATTATTTGTGCACATAAGTCTTACTGATTGTACTTGTGAGTTGGTTTATCACTGTGGTTACTTTTTAAAATGGGGAAGATTCTTGTTTTTTCAGCCCAATCTAATGAAGATGCTTCATCTTTCATTCAAGAGTTTAAATGATCTTGTATTTGTAATGGCCTTATAAGAAGGGAACAATGGACTGAATTTTTTCCTACCTTTTTGGATGGTTCAACCCTTAGATGGTTTGAAACACTAGGTGATAATGTGAAAAACTCATGGGATTTATTAACTGAAAGTTTTCTTGAAGAATTTGGTAAACAAAAGAAATATGCAGATCTCATGATCGATATCACAAAGCTATCCCAAGGAGAGAAGGAGAAGATAAGGGATTATCATGCTCGTGTTCTAGAGTTAAGGAGGAAGCTCGATGCCCAGATCCGGAAGGAAGGATTAGCGGATGGGTTGATGAATGGCGTGGATAATATCCTTTGTAAGCACTTCATTCTTGGGATGAAGCCAGAGATTCGACAACGAGTGAAGTATGACCGCCCAGCTACCATTGAACAAGTAAACGAGATTGCAAGAAGGTAAGAAGAAAGCATAGAAGAGGAGCCCAAAGAAATTGTTGCTAAAGTAGAGCCTACACCAGCACCTTTGGTCCAGAATCCACAACCATTCTCAGTGAGCACAAATATTTCTCCTAGTACATATACTGAGTATGAAGATCTGCTCAAGAAGATGGGCCAACTAACTATTAATCTTCTTCAAGGAAAATAATTTAGTTCTCAGGGAGGAGATAGAGGTCCAAAAAGAAATATTTTTGAAGTTGTATGTTATGGTTGTCATAAAAAGGGTCATTATAAGTATAATTTTCTAGATAGAGCTTCTACATCCTGTTAGGAAATGAGAGATAAAATATGTGAAATAATCTCTTACAGAATCGTAACAGTAGAAACTAATATGCAGAAAATATTACAGATCTCAAATAAAAGTGCATAATAAATAACACAACACAGAGAGACAATATTTAACATGGTTCACCCAATTTGGGCTATGTCCACCAAGTATCACTTGCTCAAATTTAATTACAAGCCTCCACTCTCTCAATATAATACGAAGATCTGTTTGGAGCTATGCTCAACAACTCTACAGAATTCACAGCCGAATTCAAAGCACATCTGTAATGTTTTTCCTATCTCTATCATATGCATAAAACCATATAAACAGACAACTGCTTAAGCAGTTTTGTAAGACCATGGGTATCAAAACAATGGAGAAAAAACAAAACTGTCCCATAAACCTATGGGTAACCGAAGAGGTGGTTTTACAAAACAATGCGTACTGAAAAAAAAATGGGCCCAAAAACAGCCCATAACGGTTACCCATTACCCATAGGTTAATAAACCACCCATGAAAATTTTCTTTGGGGGCTTCACCCCCGAACCCCCTTCCATCAGGGGGGCTTCCCCCCCCCCCCCCCCCCGCCCCCACACCCCCCCTGACCGCGGTGAAAATACCCAAGTGTAACACATAGGTGTACCACACTCAAACATGAAAATAGGCTCCACAAACATAACACATCTGGTACAAGAGATAATGATAAAGGAAAAAGCACCTGTGAATTCTTTTGATGTAGTATATAAGAGCATAAATAATGAAGTAGATGTGTTTGTAACAAAAAGAAAGAAAGAAAAAGATAACCAAGATGGAAATGATCCTAGGAAGATGAAATGAGAAACTAGTAAGAAACATAGGAGAAGAAAGTTGGGTGTGGAGGATTTTTTGATTTCACAGGGACAAGGACCATACTCCATCTTAGAGGATCTATCCAAAAGGCCTGCAAATATTACAAATGGTCAACTCTTGGCTATGTCTTCTAAGAAAAGGCCAGAGCTACGAAGTGGACTCAATGCTTGATAAAGGTAGGAGGTTGAGGTCCCTGTTTTGGAGGCAGAGGCAGATCCCTACATTCCACAAGTTGAGGTATTATATAATGGTATTTCAATTCATGATGTCTTAGTTGATGGAGGTGCTGTAGTTAATGTAATGACTGAGTATGTAATGAATATGTTGGGTTTAAAAATTGATCGCCCCTCAACACTTATGTTAAGGTCATTAAATAAGGGAAAAACTAAACCAGAATGTGTAGTTTCAAATGTGGCAATATCTATTATGGGTGTTGTATGTGTGGTATAATTTCAGGTGATGAAAAATGGTACTGTTGTGTACCCAATGTTGTTGGGAAGACCATGACTAAGGAGAGTTCATGCAAGAAACTACTGGAATGAAGGATTCATGACACTTGGATGTGGTAGAGAGAGGGTGAAGATAAACGTGATCCCTCAGCATCATAAGACAGAACTTGTGGATTCAAGTGATGAAACTGATGATTGGACATCCTTTGATTACTCTAGTACTAGTGAAGTGGACATAGAAGATGAAGAAAGTGAGGTTGATGTTTTGGTCATGGATATCCTTCCAGTCACACCGACTCATGAACCCATAAAATGATCTGAAGAAGAAATTGATGATCCTCTCCAACAAATAAAGATTGGTGATGCTGTGATGGAGAGTGAGAAGGAATCCTACGTCCAAATCTTTTGAAGGTACATACACCTATTCACTTTTGATTACAAGGAAATCTGTCAAGTACGTTGGGTAGAACATTCTATTGAGCTGGTAGATGGTGTTAAGCCCATAAAGCAAATGCCATATAGAATGAATCCTAATTTTTCCAAGACTGTAAAAGAAGAAATAGATAAGTAGCTTGATGTAGGATTCATATTTGCTGTGGAGAATTCAAAATGGGTTTCTCCCATTGTGATCTCAATAAAAAATAATGGGAAACTACGCATTTGTGTTGATTATAGGAAGCTCAACAAGGCAACAAAGAAGGATCATTACCCTCTTCCATTCTCAGATCAGATCTTGGACGAAGTAGCTGGCCAGGAGTGCTATAGTTTTTCTAATGGATATAGCGGATACAACCAAGTTCGTATAGTGGAGAAAGATCAGTTGAAGACCACGTTCACCACTCCTTGGGGAATGTTTGCTTATAGAGTTACGCATTTTGGGTTGTGTAATGCTCCAGAAACGTTCCAACATTTGATGAATAGGGTGTTTGAACCCTACATTGGGAACTTCATCAGAGTATTTCTGGATGATCTTTACATCTATGGCAATAAGATGGACCACCTACACCAGATGGAGACATCATTTCAAAGGTTAGATGAAGCACAAGCCTCACTAAACCCAAAAAAGTGTGTCTTTGGATTTTTTAAAGGCATTTTGTTAGGGCATGTTGTATCTAGAGATGGTATTAGTACTGATCCTGATAAAGTTTCAAAAATCAAAGAGTTACCATTTCCTATGAATAGAAGTAAGTTGAGATCATTTTTAGGCCATGTGGGTTACTATAGAAGGTTCATCAAGAATTTCTCAAAGATTGCAGCCACTAACCCAGTTCTTAAAGAAGGATGTTACTTATGAACAGGAAATAAGGCGCATGAAGCTTTTAAACAACTGAAGGAAGCCCTGGTGTCTTCACCTGTTTTAAAGAATCCAGATTGGAGCAAGCCATTCATTGTGTATAATGATACCTCAGATAAAACATTAGGAAGTACTTTGAGCCAAAAGGATGAAAATGGGAATGATCATCCAGTTTACTTTGGGAGCAGAAAAATGAGCAGTGCTGAGGTAAATTATACTGTAACTAAAAAAGAGGCTCTAGCTATCATTTTTACTATAAAGAAGTTTAGAAATTACTTGCTAGGGCAAAAATTTATAGTTGCAACAGATCATCAAGCTCTAAAATATATTGTAAATAAGCCTAACCCATCAGGGAGGATAACAAGATGGATAATTTTGGTACAAGAACTTGAATTTGATATTATAGATAGGCCAGGAAAGAAGCATGTCAATGCAGATGCACTCTCTCGAGCCTATGATGGTTTAGGTTCATCTTGTGATGATGATGATTTCCCAGATGCATCATTGTTATCCCTTGACACAATCCCTAGTGAATACATAGATATTTGAAATTATCTAAATGAATTCAAGTTTCCTGATGGTGCCAATGCAAAGACTAAGAGGAAGATTACTCAAGCCAGTCTTCCATATTCTATTTTACATGGAGTATTATTTCGAATAGGACCTGATGGACAGTATAAGAGGGCAGTTGGACGTGATAAAGGGAAGGAGTTGATAGAAGAATTCCACAATGGTACATGTGGAGGGCACTTCTCTAAACAACTTACAACAAGAAGGATCTTGAATGTAGGTTATCACTGGACCACTCTTTTTAGAGATTGTTATAATTATTGTAAGACATATGATATTTGTCAAACACATGGTAACCGTAAGACTTCATCAGCTCCATTATGCCCTATTCTTCCACGTGGTCCCTTTGAAAAGTGGGGAATAGACATTTAGGTCCACTTCCAACTACCGCACGCCAAAATAAGTATATTGTAGTTGCCACAAATTATTTAACCAAGTGGGTTGAAGCTAGGCCATTGAAAAAAAATTCCATAGATGAAGTGGCAAGGTTCATATATGAATGCATTGTCACCAGATTTGGTTGTCCATTAGAAATTATAACAAATCAAGGAAGCCACTTCATTAATGAGGTGGTAGAAGGCCTAGTCAATAAGTTTTCTATTAAGCACATGAAGGCAACAACATACAAACCAAACAAAAATGGACAGGTGGAACAATTTTTTTTTGTGTTGTGTCAAATTCTAGAAAAAGATGTAGCCTTGTAGGTACATAAGTGGGATAAAAGGATTCATGCAACATTGTGGGCATATAGGGAAACATCAAAGTCAGCAACATGATACTCCCCATTTCAGTTGGCTTATGGCATTGATCCAGTTCTTCCTATTGAGTTTGATATTCCCACTGTGAGAGTTATGAAAAGTGAAAGGATGGATGAAAGTGATTCAGTAAAAGAAAGGTTGGTACATCTTCATTTGCTAGAGGAAATGAGGGAAATAGCAAAGGATACAAGCTATAAGAAGAAAATGAAGCAGAAGGAATACTTTGATCAAAAGATCCGTTGGTCTCCATTTCATGTGAATGACTTGGTTCTAGTATATGATTCTAGATACAAAAAAAGAAGACAGAAAATTTCTTCCAAAATGGATGGGGCCCTACAAAATAACAGCTGTGCATGAAAATGGTACATACCGACTGGAGAAATTGGATGGCAGTCCCATTACAAAATGGGTCAACCACGACAAGTTAAAGATTTTCCAAGCAACAAAATAGTATACTCCGAGGACGGAGTAGAAGCTAGGAAGGGGAAGATGTCGACACTAAAATTTTCCTCCTTAATTTCTATTTCATTAGTGTATGTATTAGGAATAGGATGTTGTTAAGTATAATTAGTAGTAGTGTTCGATAGAAGATAACGGCGCTGCTGGTACGACGCCGCCAATATTTTATAGTACGGTAATAGTCAAAAGTACAATAGGAATGTTGTGGTAAAAAGTAAATATTTGTCGTAAGTGGTCCGCTAATGTTAAAATGTCAAAGTTAGGGTAAGCAGAGAAGTAGGGTCTACATGATTAGGAATTAGAAATATTATATTGGTAATAAGGACAAGGAGTGAGGTCATAAATATTTTGTGTATATTATTTGTAAAAAGTCTAAAAATGTGGAACCCATGTGAAATGCTAAGGTTTATATTATCTTAAAATATAAGCTTACATGTATAGATAAGAGTTAAGGTATGGAATATGATTCGTCAGAGTAGATTTCTTATCCTATCTTAGAGATAAGATGGATAAGTTTGGAAGTTCTATAAATAGAGAGGCCACCCCTTTCATTTAGCATAGAGGGAAGTAGTGAGAAATATTGTATGAGTAAGTGTGTAAAGGAAGCCATCATTTTGAAGGTGTGTTAAAGAAGCCATTAAGTGGTGTAATTGTGAAGTCTCTCCCATAGTTATGGTTGGAAGGCAAGTGAAGTCAATAACACTTGAAGTACCTCATGGGTGAGATTGTAACAATTTCATGTTGATATTATAATTTACACTTATATTTCAGATTTATCATCATTCCTTCTTATCATAGTCTATGGTATTCTTGTGTTATGTTTGTTGTTGTGTTTCCAGATTGCATCCACCAAACTAAAATCTATGCATTAGTAAATAATCATAGCATGAGGAGTTCCTGGTGAAGAATTATCATAATGCTGGATTGGTGATGACAGTCCCGAAAATGAATCCATATATCTTCCAATTGTGGCACGCAGGCACTGGACCGACCTATTTCCCCAAACTTACCCCAATAATAAAAATGAAAGGTCCACAGGGTTACCTCGGCCATTTCTACATCAATATTTTTTTCCTTGTGAATATTTGGGCAAGAGTACCTGCCAATCGAAATAGGGAAATGCATTCCTGCTTTGTGACGTTTGTTTTGGATTCAATGATAATCCAACAACTACTGAACTAATTGCAATAGAATCAATTTGTTAGTGAGGCACCTTGGTAATTATCTTGGGGCACCTATGAAACTCGGAACCTGGATGTAGGTGAATGTAGGAAACTAAAAGTAGATTTCTCCCCATTCTCACACTTCTTGGAAAGCCTCATTGGAAATCCTCCGATTATATAGTTCTTTTTTAAAATGATAAAGGATGACAAAAAAAAAGCATCGTTAACTTTGCGGAAATGCCTACTTCCATCATCTAGAGTGATTTGGGGATAAAATTCATATATTTGGGAGGTGCTGGGAACACCCCTAGTATTCAAACCAAAAAAATCTCCCATAGCAGCAGCCACATACACCAGGAAGGATGTCATGTAGAAAGTCTTTGTATTTGACACTCTACCCAATTGATAGCAAATGGAGCTACTAATATGCTTCCCCCGTAAGATAAATTCATCGTTCTTCTTAATGGTCGTGATGTACAAAAACATCCATTCCTGGAATTCCTTTTTAGAAAGAAGACCTGAAACTCTACTTAACAACATAATGAGATCACTAACCTCCTGAATAAAATCTGACCAATGCATAGTTTTGGGTAGTTTGGTGAAGTTCTTAGCTAGATAAGTTTTCATCATGATCCTCGAGCATACTTCCTCTTTCTTTTCCCAATGTTCCACTACTATCTCTAGTGAAATTGCGGCATAATATTAAACGTCGAGAAGTTTAAGTAGATCTTTGAAGAATGTTGGGAATGTTGGGTTTTAGAATGGAACATGGGTTGAAACCACAGTCAGGGGACAACAAGTCCCTCCTCTTTAATGGGAGAGGTTCCATTATTGAAAGTAGGAAAAACAAATGTACAGATATACAACCCTCAATGTTAAGACCCTGATATTCTGGAATGTTTTAATACTTAACAGATTATCAATCAGAAGGAATGGAAGAATATAGAGATGGGAGAAGGAAGAAAATAACAATGCTTTTGGGAAATATAGATAGAAGGGTATCTCCCTACTCACATTGAACTAATAAACTGTAGAAAGGATTAATTACTTCACCACCTACACAAATATATAGACACAAAGTTCACAAACCACAACACAAAGTTTCTATTAAATGCAAAATAAAAGATCCATTGAATCGAGCAAGGAGAGAGAAATGTATAATAGAGGAAAAATAAGAAAGAAATAACTTCTATATTGAATTACTTCAGAATTTACAACATTCCCAGAAAAACCATAATATTTTATTTCCTGTGGCCAAAGCCATATATTTATAACAATTTGTTTACATCCATACTTTGTCCCCAAGAAAAGAATATCCGAAAGGGATAATGTTTGTTGCAGATCCAATTTTTGAGGTTCAAAAGGTGAATATATCACCAGTTTGAGCATGATTATTTTAGCAAGGGACATCTCATGATTTTCTCCTTCACGTGGTCCTACCATTTCCACCTTTTAACCACTTTCATAACACTCAAGTGTTTATTGATAAGTTCTATCCCATTTTATCGCGTATGCCTGATAAAATTTATTTTCTGATGATTAAACTTTAAACCTCTTTAAACTTATCAATTCAGCTCCAAAACCAATCCAAAACACATCTCATGAAGGACCGATAAGGAATATAGGGAAAAGAATGAAGAATGAGCCATTTTCCATGTTTTGCAGAGCTCTGGTTTGTTAATCGCGATAAAACCAGAAGAGGGCATTTGGATATCTTTTCCCCCTTTTACTTCAAATTTGGACCCTACACGTGGCAAGATCCAAGAAACGATGGCCCTGAGGAAGAAATCTACATTTACTGACATTTGGGAGAAAAAGCACATTTTCTCAATTTGCTTCACTTCCCCATAGCTCTGCCAAAGGTTGGATAGGTGGCATCATCTGAGTGGCTGAGGAAATGTAGGTCGAAACTACCATTTGAACTCTTTTATCAAAAATGCTCAAATTATCAAAAACCTCCGTCAGCCCACTTTTAATTTTCAACGTGGACACATGGCACCATGTGATTGATTGTGGGGATGTGCTTCTACTTTAGACTTTATCTATTTTGAGAAAGGGGAAGAATTCCATAGTTTCCCCGAAAGTTCATGTCCTCGCCATTGAATTTTCAACGTAGGTCACATGTCACCATGTGATTGGTGCGAGCCTCAACTTAGAAATTTTCCTTTCACTTGGGTGGGGCCATGGGCCATTTTAGAACTCTTCACCTTTTGTGGAAGCAAGGATAAAATTCCAAAAGTCTCCCGCCGCTCCATCGAAGAGCTTATGAACTGAGAAAAAGCCACGTGTCCCTCTCTGATCTGTTGACACATGGAACCACCTGATTGGTTGCGGGGATGTGCCTTTCTTTTTATATGTTTTGAGGAAAAATTCTAACTTTCCCCCCAAAGTCCATGTCCCCGCCATTGACTATTCAACGTATACATGTTTCCTTCTCTGATTGGTTGCGGAGATCAACTTAGAAATTTTCCTTTTGCCATAATGCCTTAGAAAATGAAATGGATCCGCCGGCCCGAACCTCTGCCAAAACTACTCCAGCCAATCAGGGACTGGTGAGGATGCAGGGAAAATCTGGCCATTTTTCCAAAATCACCAAAAGTCATAAGTTCATAAAGAAACCCATCCATCTACATCCAATGGGAAACAAATGTGTAGCCTCGCCTTCCTGAGTAAGAATTTGATAGGGAAAAGAAGGTAGAAACTTGTAGGAAAAGGAAAAACACCATTTCTACTCCCGATGAAGGATTTCTTTCTCTGCAAAAAGGTTAGAAACAAAAGATGCAAGGTCCCATATGTTCTAACCCATCAAAGGAGAACCAAAATCATTTCCCACCTACTGAAAATAGGTAAAATGTTTTAACAGCAACAGACTGAGGAAAATGATTAAAAACCAGTGGGAAATGAAAACAAGAGTCATGAGGAGTTTAAAACACAAATTTATTTTATGTTAAGGCTCCAATTTTCACAAATTTAGATTTAAAAAGGTGGGGAAAATAGGGAGGACAACAGTTCTTCTTTATGGTCATGATGTACAAAAATATCCATTCCTGGAATTCCTTTACAGAAGGAAGACCTGAAACTCTGCTTAACAACACAATGAGATGATTGACCTCCTGAATAAAATCTGATCGATGCATAGTTTTGGGTAGTTTGGTGAAGTTCTTGGCTAGATAAGTTTTCATCATGATCTCAAGCATACTTCCTCTTTCTTGTCCTAAGGTTCCACTGCTATCTCTGGTGAAATTGTGGCGTAATCTTGAACGTCGGGAAGTTTAAGAAGATCTTTGAAGAAGTCTAGGTCCAACTAGATTACCACCTTATCATCACTATCTCTGACTAACATGGAGTCTTTGTCAAAGTGGGTGGCTGCAGCTAAAACAAATTCTGGGAAATTCATGGATGTGGGAAAACTAACAGCAATGGAAAGCCCACTGTCGTAGATGGCCTACATCCATGGTTTCTTTTTTGGAGCCTTTAATCTTTCCCAGAAATTTGGAAAATCATTTTCTCCTAAATCAGTGTCCCCAATATTCCCTAAGTCAAAGGACAGGCAAGAGTGAGAAGAAACTCCAAGAAATGAGTACTTCATCTTCTCCTTTCCCTTTGAAGTGGAAGCCAACATCAAGCCCTATATTTTCGAAGCTGAAGTTGTAGAAATTTTGAAAACCTAAAAGAAAAACTTCTGAAATTTTTAACTAAAAATTTCTGAAAGGAAACACCAAACTGAAATCTTCGAAAACTTTCTCCAATTTTTTTTCTTGAACTAAAATCTCCGAAAAAAGAATCTCGAACTGAAATCTCCAAAAACTTTCTTCGAAAAAGTTTCTCGAAACCAAAATTTCCGATGGAAATCTCTGAAATAATTTTTCCAAAGAATATTTCGGAAAGAAATTTCCAAAAAATAAGTTTCCGAAAGAGTTTCTCTGAAGTCAAAAGTTCCGAAAACCCAAACAATTTTTTCTAAAACCTTTATCTCCGAAACCAAAAGTTCTGAAGGAAATCTCCAAAAAAAAGAATGTGGAATTGAAATCTCTGAAAGAATTTTTTCAAACAATTTTCTCCAAACAAGCCTCTCTAAACAAGGAAAAGGAACCTACCGAACAATGTTAACCCACAAAATCTGGAAAATGAGAAATGCGAAGAAGTCTAGGAGGCCTAAGAGGATCCTTTGAACAACTTTGAGTACCTGAAGAAAACTCAAAATGCAAAACATGGTAAACAAAAAGAGTGACATCGAAAAAAAAAACACAGAGGAAGACCAAAAAGAAAACAAAATGAGAGGGAAACAAAGAAAAGGATCTTAAACCAAAAAGAAAATAAACAAATTACCATACCTTGAAAAATACATCGTAAAGTACAAGAAACAGAATGTCAAAGCAAATGTGTTAGGTAAAAATGATGAGTAAAAAACTGAGTTTAAATAAAAACCTGATATTAATGGTATAAATATGATCCGTACGAAGGTAGGTGAAAAATTAATTGCGCAGAGGACCTTCGAAAGTCCGAAAGCTGAAATTTGGAATTTCGGGGTTTCAAACTTCGAAGATTGGGAGACAAAAAAGTGAATTGGAAAATGGAAAATTCTGAAACCTGAAAACCTAAAAGTTTGAAAATTCAGAATTTCAGACTTTCGGACTTCAGAAATTTTAAAGTAAAAATCCTAAAAAATGACTTGGAGAATTCCAAAACCTGAAAACCTGAAAGTCTGAAAATTCAAACTTTCAGACTTTCAGACTTCGGAAGTCCGCTAGGGATTTAAACAAAACGGGGCCAAAAGTTTCGAAACTTGAAAGCCCAAATTTTTGGACTTTCAGGGTTTCAGACTTTAGAGATTCAAAAAATCAACCCCAAATACGAGTAATAAAACTCCGAAAGAGAAAATATTTGAAGTTTGAAGATTGAAAATTTTAGATTTCGGCCTTGGAGAATTTCATTGTACGAGGAATTTATAAAAAATTGTCTGACACATTTCATTCAAGGTGGGTTAAATGGTTAACATTTTTGGAGACCTCGAGGGAATGCTTACCTGCTAAGCTTTTAGACCAGTAGCCTTAAACAAAACATTGGGCAAAGGAGTAAAAAAAACTAAAAAATAAAACATAAAACACACAAGTAAAAGAAAAGAAGAGAAATCGATGTGCAGAGCACTTGGAGGAAAAGATAGAACATTGTATAGGGTGGAACATCCTCAAAATCAATCTTTGAGGTCATTGAGTCTGGATAGGTAGAATGAATTCACCTCTTTGTATCTTGTAATAACATAGGGCCCGCTCTAGAGAGCATCAAACTTAGTGTGCTTGCCAGGTTTGGTGTGATCTTCATCCCATTTCAGAACCAAATCTCCCTCTCGGAATAGCCTATAAGAGTATTTCTTGTCAAAGGATTTCTTAACTTGAGCCTGATGTTCTATCAACATATTCATGGTGGTGTTTTGAATTTCCTCTAGCTCCATGAGTTCAGAAAACCTCACTGTTAAGGCACCATCCTCCATAACTTCAAGACGATAAGCCAAGTCCAAGCAAGGTATCTCTAAGGAAAGTAGAAGTTTCACTTCCCTTCCATATACAAGCTTCAAAGGTGGAACCCTGATGGCCTTTTTAGGTGTTATCTGATCAGCCCATAGGGTGATCTTGAGCTGTGTATGCTAGTTTCTTTTATTGGCCTCCATTGTGTGTTTGATGATTCTGGATTCAGCCAATCTGTTCCCCTGTGGGTAATAGTTAGATGAAGTCTTGAGATAGACTCCATTCTTGATGGCCCATTCACTTATCTTCATCCTGAGGAAAGCCATAACATTGTCTGAGATAATAATAAAAGGAATACCAAACCTTGTCATCAAATTTTCTAGAAAATCCAGAACAACCTTTTCATTACTTTCCTTTAGGGCCACTACCTCTGTCCAATGAGTGAAATAATATTTTGCAGTAAGGACCCATTTATGACCCTCACTGGATGGAGGATTGATCATCCCAATGAAATCTAATCCCCACTGAATGAAGGGTTGATCCACCTGAACAGGGCGTAATGGGAGAGCTGTTAGTCTCTGTTTGCTTGCAAAAAGAGCACACTCCTTACATTTCCTCACCCATATTGAGCGTCTTTGAACAAGTCTGGCCAGTAATAACCAGCTCACGTGATCTTGGTGGTGGTTGTTCATGCAGAGTAATGTTCTCTAGATAGGCCATTTTAGAGTTCCTCTAATACATTGTTCACCTGTTTTGGCTTGATGCGACATAGAAGAACACCATTTAGATCTTTTCGGAAGAGAACACTATCTATTACGACATACATAATAGACTAAAGATAGAAAGTACATCTTTGGAATTTATCCATGTTTGGAGGATATATTCCTGAAAGAAGGAAATTCTGCATCTTGGTTGACCAATCAATCTGATCATTTCCTTCACCAACATTCAGAAGCATGACATCCTCCATATCTTTGGTCTCCATGCCCAATTTCCAACTACTGACATAACCCTTTCCCCTGACAAGCTTAGTGACCTTGATGTGTACGTCATACTCCATTAATTTTGTAATCCACCCAGCGTGTTTCTCATTCATCTCTTTATTCAACAAAAATTCTTTGACACTAGGATGAGAAACCATTAAATGGAATTTGTTGTTAGACAACATATGCCTAAAATTATTTAGAGCTTGAATGACTACAAATACCTAATTTTTGACAAAGGAATATTTGAGTTCTTATTCCTTAAGAGACTGACTGAAAAAGACAATGGGCTGCTCCATCAGGTCATCATTATGCTGGGTGAGGATTCCTGAAATACTTTCTTGACCTACGAAAGCATAAAGAATGAAATCCTTGTCCAACCTGGGGTTTACCAGTGTAGGAGCTTGGGAGATAGCTATCTTGATGGCTTCAAATATTTCTCTTCCTTCCTTTGTTCATGAAAATGGAATATTCTTTTTAAGTATGAACGTTAGCGGTTTTTCCAATGTTACAAATTGAGGAATGAATCTTCATACAAAATTTATAGTTCCCTAAAAACTTTGGAGACCCTTTTTATGACTTGGAAGGGATAAGGACATAATTGATTGAATCCTAACTGGGTTGATAGACAATCCCTCTGCCAAAACAATATGCCGTAATAACTTTCATTCTTGCACTGTGAAAATACACTTCTTAGGGTTCAGTGAGACACCAAAATCTCTACACCTTTAAAAAAACCTTTCTTAGATGAGTGATATGGTCATTAACATGCTTGGAGTAGACAGTGATATCATCGAGGTAAACCAAGATCATATCATTGATGAGTCCTTTAAATTCCATATTCATGGCTCTTTGAAAGGTAGCCCTTGCATTAGACAACCTAAAAGGCATCTTGTTGTAAGCGTATGTGCCCCATTTGGTGGTGAAAGCCATTTTGAATTAATCATATTCTTGAACCATAATTTGATTATATCCTAAATATCCATCAAGTAGAGAGAATATTTGAGCCTGTGCCACTTTTTTGAGGATTTTCTCCATTGACGGGAGAGGGTAGTGATCCTTCAACGAGGCGCAGTTCAAATCCTTGAAATCTATGCACAACCAAATTTCACCATTTTTTTTCCTTATATGTACTAGATTGGATACCCATGAAGAATGCTTAACGGGAAAAATTATACAGACCTCAATAATCTTGGTTAGCTCTTTCCTCATCAAGTGGCTCAATTTTGGGATTGATTGGCCTTTATTTTTTATGAATTGTCTTGGAGTTTAGATCCAGTTCAATAGTATTTTGAGCTAAGTCAAGATCGAAACAATGCAAGTCCTTGTAGCTCCATGTGAAGATATCATGATATTCCTGACATGATTTGATGAAATCTTTCTTCTCATGAGCAATGCATACCTTACCAATTTTTAAAAAAAATCACTTGCCACCTCGACCTCTTCAAAATTATCCTCCTTGACCACCATATTAGTGCTCTTCTTGGCTTGATCATCCAAATTGAAGATGGATTCCAATGTAACTAGGCCTTTTGGAAGATTGTTTCCTTTCAGCTGTATAATTTGATTGCCGTAAGAATTTTGAAGTTTATCTTGATGTTTGGCAGTGAACTCTGCTTCTTGTTGTAGGAAGAGAACAAAATTTGATCACTATCGAACACCTACCAACTACTCACATTATTTTGTACCATGGGATAGACCACCATTTTGACTGTCTGCTGCTCTTCTTTCATGATATCCGTAGGTACATCATATTGAGAACTGATAGTAGCCAGCCTGTCAGCATCTTGATTTTACTTCCTGGGAATTGCATGAATTCCGAAAGCCTTGAAATCTTCTATCAGATCCCAAACCTGATTTTTGTATGACCGCAGTAGATCATTTTTTGATGCACTACAGGCTGTAACTTGGTGCATAACCAATTCGCTATTGCCAAAGACCGTCAAGGTTCAGATTCCTCTTCTTTGGGTGAACTGAATTCCTTGTATAATAGCTTCATATTCAGAAACATTATTACTACAACTGAACTGTAACCGAAAGGAAGAGAAATATTTGTTTCCTTCTAGAGAAATTAACATAACCCCTACACTAGATCCATTTTTACTTCATGATCCATCAAAGAACATCTGCCACAATCTGTTTATATCGCTTGATGCCTTAACTAGTTGAGGTATGATGGAATCTTCTTCATGAATTCAATATGTACCTAATCTAGTCTCTTCCAAAAACAACAGAGCAGATTCTTCATTTGCCAATAAATCAGCATAAGGGTCATATTGATGATCTATACTCACCTCATCAAGAATTGTATATGGAACCTCTTCTACGAGAGTAGTTGGCTCATGATCTACATCCTCATCTTCAGGGTCACAAATGGCGTAGTTACCATTTATGGGTTTGGATGTGTAAGGTTCCACATGATTGTGACAGATTGGTTCTGCCCTTATAGTTACCTTAGTCCCATATCGGGTCCTCAGGATCATATGTGACTAGTCTGATGACAAATAACCACCCATTTTTGCAGTGAAATCTCATGATAAGAAAATGGCAAAGAGGGGAGGAAGATCAATGATAGATATGTCTTGTGTGAATGTCAAGCTAGGACATGCATGGATAGTAAGTTGAAGCCCCTTAATGACCCCCACAGTTTGGACTGCAGTACCGTCTAGTTGAAAAACCCCTCTTGAAATTGGAGTATATGGAATTTGTAGTACATCTGTGACCTGCTTGGGCATTATGGAACTGCTGGCTCCAGAATCGATCATACAATTGTGTACCAAATGGTCACCAATAATCAACAAGATGTAGAATGGTGGAGGTTTGTTGGGCTTGGCATATATTTTTGTTTCAGGTTGGCATAAGCTGGTTGCCACCACTACTTCTTGACCTGATGATCTGTTAGTAGTGCTAAAACTTTTCAAAGCCTCCTGTAGCAAGTTCCTTTGAGAAGGAATAGAGAGTGCATCCCACATTGTGACACTCAAATTGGTCTTCTTCATTTGCTCCACGATGCTAAATGGAATCACTCCCACTTTGTTAATGCCTTTTGGGGCATTGGGGTCCTCTTTTGGAAAATTCCTATTGGGCATTGTGACACTTGGAGTTCCCCCCTTCTTTGTAGATGCTCTATGGATATTTCTGATGATTTATTTTTCATGCCTTTATCATCTGGTATTTGTGTTGGGGGCTGAGAAGTAGATGCCTGATCAGTATTGGAAGACTGTGGATCTATTTCCCTTTTCTTGGAATGTGTGTTGGATGCTATAGTGGAGGCATCAATATTCAAACCACAAAAGTCTTCTGCTTGCCAATTTAGTAGTGTGGTTTCATTAGGAGGTTGGTCTTGACTTTCGGGAGTGGATGGTTCAGCAGATGATTCAGGTAGAGTGGATATGCTTTGGACCATAAGGGCTTGACTTAAAACTCCATTTGGGTAGAGATTCTAGTTATGGGGCTGAGAACAAGGGTAGCACCATTCATAGTCTTGGATAAGGTTATTTTAGACAAGGACTATGGCTCTGGAAGAGCTAGCGGTAGAAGGATTATGAAAGTTCAAAGGTTTTACATTTACAGCTTGGCTTAGGGCCTGATTTTGTGACTGACCATTTCCTTGGAATGTAGGATGGATTGTCTGATATTGGGTTTGAAAAGGGTGAGCATACTGGGATTTTTGCCTCTTCATTTCTACGAGTTCATTCCCAAAAGTTTGTAACAATGATTTTACCTCAGCCAAATCATTTGAGGAATTAGACACATGCATAGCCATCAGACTAGAAGCTACCAGAACTGGGGCAATGACTGGTTATTTTCCTTCAAGCTCTACAAATATAGGTATGGGAGGTCTAGGAGCAATTTTACCTACTTGAATCAAGAAATTTTCTGCTCTTACGGTGATTTCGTAAGCATCATGGATAATGGTAACCCCATGGATTGAATCATGATGGTGACATCACTATTCAATACCCGTAAGTAATATAGAAATGTGCTCTCTGGAGACAACCTTATGAGTGCTAGGATTCATTTCCAAGTTTTGTCAAAATGGAGGTTGAAGTCACTCATATACTCTTGAGGGGACCACTTGATAGTGTGGAATTGTTCCACAAGCGAGAGATTATCACTTTTGTCCTTGAACTACTTACAAAGTTTTGTGCCTAACTCGTTCCAAGTGGTAACAGATCCAACAGTTAAACTCTGGAACCATTGAAGTGCTCTACCTTTGAATGAAGATGCAAGGAGTTGAACTGCCACGTTGTCCTCTATAATACTATGTACCATACAAATACTAGCTACATCTAGTATGTGCTCCCGAGGTGAAACATTAGTCTCCCCAGTGTAAAATGGTAAAATTTTTAAGGCAGTTACTGGTATGGCGTCTCTTTGTGCTAACAACAAAGGACTGCTGGCATTGAAAGGAGGACAAGCATTGGCTACCATGACATTCAAAAGTTGGTTGTGTCTTGGTGGAGGAAAATGTCCTTCAGGAGGAGTTGAATTCCCTCTATGAGGTAAAGATGCAGCTGGTGCTACTGAAAGGCTTCTTCCTCTTCTCCTTGGGGGAGACAAGGAAAGCTCTGTATGCTTATAATTTTCCTTCCTTGAAGAAGTTCTTGTGTGAATTCTTTGCATAAGTTGATGTACTGAACTTTGAAATCCAGAGAGATGGAGTCGCCAGGTACTTTTAGGTTAATGGAATGAGAAGAGAAGTACCAACTCTGTCCCACTGGGCGTGCCAAAAACTATTGTCACCAAATCACTGCACCCTCCGAATGCCTGAAAATGAATCATGACATTCGGTGTGATTGGGACACATGGGATCACCTCTCAAGCTGTGGGACTTGGGCTCAAGGTGAACCTCCAGAGAAGGCCGACTTCCTCTTCCTAAACTAAACACAACACTACTTCTAATGCAAGATAAAAGGGCTATCTAGTCCTATGCTAACATTTCATGGGATTAGGGAAAGATATTTGCAAGGAAATAAAACCTATACTAGAAGTGGTGATGCACCAAATTAAGGGATGTTCAACATCTGGAAGGGTTAATGTGGGAGTATGCTTGCATCACTGACCACCTTCACCTATCGCAACTAGAAAGGGTACAAAATACCACAAACCAGGGGTGGATGTTCCTTTGTTAAACTTGAGTGTACATAAGGGTAGATCAAATCAGATTCAACACACAATTAATTCATCATAAGGAAACCACACATGCATATATCAAACATCTATTTCTACAACCAAGGATAATAATGACATAAAATTAATGCAAAAGGAAAATAAGATTTCCACAACTGACATAAAAGATAGTAGTATTATTCCTTCACAACATGAAATAAATAACCTGAAATAAAGGTAGGATAATCACTCTCACTAAGGAATTGTAAATTCACAAAGTAAACACTGATTAACCATTCAACACAATAAATCAGATTTTCAACAACAAGGTGTAACTCTGAATATAATTAAAAGGTATCTTAGAATCTCAGAAGCACTCTTCCAAGCTTGAAGAGCAACTCCTCTAAAAAATAATCTATATCTACTAACTGGAAGCATCAACTATTTATAAGTTCTTAGGCTGAGCCATTACAGCTGGGCCCTTAACTAACATTTAACTAAAAATAGAAATGTCATTAATATTAAGGGAACATGCTCCCATGAAAATAGCAAATTTTTTGCAAGGGTTTGACTCAGTCAACCCTACAACTTTGACCGATCAGAGCTTGGACTTGTCCTTTCATGGCCACTCAGCTTTGGCCTGGTTCAGCTACTCCTCCCTCACCTACAAGTTTCTATTGTCCTTCTTCCCACACAACCATTTGGTGTTTATACTCAATGAAGCACTTGATAATCCCCTGAATTTCTTCATCTCTAGGCCCACATGCATAGTGATTCACTACATCTGCTGTCTCGATCTCTTTTGTGATCCTGGCTAGAAATATTCAAAGTTTATTTGTAACTTTCTTTAGTCTCCCTATGAAATTTTGACATAAGACCAATCGAGTCAATGGAGTCACTATTGAAAGTCTTGGTGACCTCATCATCACGCTTCACCAAATCTTTGAAATTTCCCTTAATCTGATCCTCAGGAAGAGCATCGATATTTTCATTGAAGAATTTGCAATTGGCGATATCAAACTCCTCTGAGATGTCATTCAGGGCATCTGTGATCTCCACTCGTTTCTCCTCCAGTTTCTTAATTAGATCCTGTAATACTTGACACCAAAATTCCATGGCCTTTTGATATTCAAATAATTTAGAGACATCATCAATCACCTCTTCCTAAAGAAGCAAGTCAGGATCCTCTTCTTTGACATCACTCCATGTTGCCAAATTTAAATTTAGATTATTATTATCTTCAGATAAGGCCTCATCCATCTTGGAAATGGTGGTTTTTGTAACCTACAGATCATTATATATCTCAACTACTTCCTTGATTAAAGGATTGGCTTCCTGCAGAATTCTCTCCATCCATCCACTCACTGATCTCCCTTTCTGGCCTAGCTTCTCAAGCTCATGATAAGAAATATCATCGATTGTAGATGAAATTTTCATAGCCGTAGTAGTTGAGACTTTAGTGGATGGAGTGGGTTGGGTTACTTTGCACTATAGTGTAGTGAGCTACTTGACCTTGGCTTTGAGCTCATCCTTGGTGGCCTTATCTTTGTCATATTTCTCCAAAAGGGCCCCAAGAGAAGTGTGCACATATTTCTTGGCTCCTTCATGAGTAGCCTTCCCCAATGAGAATTTTGAAATCCGGTAATCCGTAGCTGTGATAGTTTCTTTAGTTTTCCCCTCAACGGGGGTGGAAACCTCTATCACACATTCTCCAGATGGGTTAATCATCAGACTTGACATGGTTCTCAGTCTCTTGGCCTGTCTCTTGGGCATATGCTCCAATATGCTGAGATCTATGACATCTCCCAGAGGAACCTTCTTCTTTTGCTTGGGAGTTTTCCTAAACAACCATTCTGGTATGGCTAGAGCTAATGAAGATGGGGTTGCAGATCCAATACCTGAAACATTGGTTAAAGCAAGATCACTAGAAATACTAGTTGGTATTTGAGCAGAGGTAGCAATGATGGAAGGTGTGGATGTAGGAACAACCATAGGAATTGACAGAACAATGTTGGGGGTTGTGATTGAAGAAAATGGAAGTGTTAAAGGAAGTGAAGAGGAAATGGGTGACCCAATATTTTCCCCAGCTGATAGAACTGGAAGTGATGAGAATACTTGGGCCATAGAAGGGGATGGGAAGGAAGAAATGATTGTGGAAGTGGAAGGAACTGATATTGGAAGTGATAATGGAGGAAGAAGAAGGTGTGATGGATCTTGGATGATACTAGGAGAGTCACTGACTTCAACCAACTTCTGTCACAGGCACTGCAGGAGATGTGATCTTGGGAGTAGAAGCCTTGGAGAGAGATGAGCCACCAACAACAAATGAAATCTTCTTTGGGATTGTAGGAGCCTTTTGAGTTGACCTTTTCCCCTTAGTGGGTGTTGGTTGGCTTATTGTTGGTATAGCTCCTGTATTTGTGGGTTGATTTCCCCCTTTGGGTGAGATTCCCAAGGTGGCCAACCAACTGAAATTCCTCTTTAAAATGGGTCCTGCCCTCTCCTTTGTATTGTTGCATTCTTCCACATACCAATCAATCCATGGCAGAGGTTGATTGGAAACATTATCATCCTTGTATGATGAATCCAAAACCTCATCACTATCTTACATGTCCTTTGGCACATCAGCCAAACCAAATTGTTGAACCTCATCAAGGGTTAATCTTTCATAATCTCTTTGTCGAATGATGTATTCATCTTGAAAATGAATCCAGATATCTTCCAATTGGGGCACATGGGCACTGGACCGGCATGTTTCCCCAAACTTACCCCAATAATCAAAATTAGTCCATGGATGAAAGGTCCGTAGGGTTACCTTGGCCATTTCTGCATCAACATTTTTTTCCTTGTGAATATTTGGGCAAGAGTACCTACCAATTGAAATAGGGAAATGCATTCCTGCTTTGTGACGCTTGTTTTGGATTCGATGATAATCCAACAACTGCAAACTAATTCCAATAGAATCCATTTGTCAGTGGGGCACCTTGGCAATTTGCTTGGGGCACCTATGAAACCCAGAATCTAGATGTAGGTGAATGTAGGAAACTTAAAGTAGATTGCTCCCCATTCTCGCACTTCTTGGAAAGCCTCATCAAAAATCCTCTGATTGTATAGTTCTTTGTCAAAATTATAGAGGATGAAAACAAAGAAAGCATCGTTGACTTTGCAGAAATTCCTGCTTCCCTCATCATAGAGTGAGTTGGGGATAAAAGTCATATTTTTGAGAGGTACTGCGAACACCCCTGGTATTCAAACCAGCAAAATCTCCCATAGCAGCAGCCACATACACCAGGAAGGATGTCATGTAGAAAGTCTTTGTATCTGACACTCTACCCAATTGATAGCAAATGGAGCTACTAATATGCTCCCCCCATCGGATAAATTCATCATTCTTCTTGATGGTCACGATGTACAAAAACATCCATTCCTAGAATTCCTTTACAGAAGGAAGACCTGAAACTCTTCTTAACAACACAATGAGATCACTGACCTCCTGAATAAAATATGACCGATGCATAGTTTTGGGTAGTTTGGCGAAGTTCTTGGCCAGATAAGTTTTCATCATGATCCTTGAGCATACTTCCTCTTTCTTATCCCAATGTTTCACTACTATCTCTAGTGAAATTGTGGCTTAATTTTGAACATCAGGAAGTTTAAGCAGATCTTTGAAGAAGTCTGGGTCCAAACGGATTACCACCTTATCATCACTATCTCTAACTGACATGGAGTCTTTGTCAAAGTGGGATGCTTGTAGCTAAAACAAATTCTGGGAAATGCATGGATGTGGGAAAACTAGTAGCAAGGGAAAGCCTATTGTCGTAGATGGCCTACATCCATGGTTTCTTGTTTGGAGCCTTTAATCTTTCCCAGAAATTTGGAAAATCAATTTATCCTAGATCAGTTTCCTCAATATTCCCTAAGTCGGAGGAAAAACAGGAGTGAGGAGAAACTCCAAGAAATGAGTACTTCATCTTCGCCTTTCCCTTTGAAGTGTAAGAAGACATCAAGCCTTGTATTTCGGAAGCCGAAGTTGTAGAAATTCTGAAAACCTGAAAGAAAAACTTCCGAAATTCGAAACTGAAAAGTTTATGAAAGGAAACACTGAACTGAAATCTCTGAAAACTTTCTCTAAAATATTTTTCCTGAACTGAAATCTCTAAAAAACTTTCTCCGAACCAGAATCTCTGAAACCAAAAGTTCCGAAAACTTTCTCTAAAAAATTTTTTTGAAACAATATTTCTAAAAGAAATTTTCGAAAAAAAAGTTTCTGAAAAAGTTTCTTCGAAGTCGAAAGTTGAAAACCCAAAAAAAAACTGAACTAGTTTCTTTGAAACCAAAAGTTTCTGAAAAATCCCTGAAATCTCAAAAAACCTGAAATCTCCGAAATAATTTTTCCAAACAATTTTGAATCCAAAACCTTTCTCCTGAAATAAATTTCTAAAAAAGTTTCTCTAAAGGAAGTTTCCTGAACAATTTTCTCTGAAAATTCTCCAAAAAGGTTTCCCGAAAACATGAAGGAAAGGGAAAAGGACCCTTTTCCAAACAATCACTAACTCGTAAAATTCTGGAAAATGAGAATTGAGAAGAAGTATGGGAGAATCGAGAAAATCCTTTGAACAACTCTGAATACCTGAAGAAAACTCAAAATGTGAAACATGGTGAACAAAAGGAGAGACAACATCAAAAAATACACAGAGGAAGGCCAAAGAGAAAACAAAAATGAGAGGGAAACAAAGAAAACGATCTTTAAGCAAAAATAAAATAAACAAATTACCATATCTTAAAAAATACATCACAAAGTACAAGAAACAAAATGTCAGAGCAAATGTGTCAGGTAAAAAGGATGAGTAAAAAACCAAGTTTAAATAGAAAACCTGATATTAATGGTAGAAATCTGATCCATACGGAGGTAGGTGAAAAATTAATTACGCAGAGGACCTCCGAAAGTCTGAAACCTGAAAGCCCAAAATTCAGAATTTTGGGGGTTCAGACTTCGGAGATTGGGAGACAAAAAAAATGAATTGGCAAATGGAAAATTCCGAAACCTGAAAGTCTGAAAATTAGGAATTTCAGAATTTTGTACTTCAGAATTTTTAAAGTAAAAAATCCTAAAAAAATACTCAAGAATTCCAAAAACCTGAAAACTTGAAAGTTTGAAAGTTTGGAATTTCAGACTTCAGAAGTCTCAGAGGGATTTAAACAAAATGGGGCAAAAAGTTACAAAACCTGAAATCCTGAAAGTCTGAATTTTTTGACTTTCGGGGTTTCAAACTTTAGAGAGTCAAAAAAGAAACCCCTAATCCAAGCAATAAAACTCCGAAAGAGAAAATCTCCGAAGTCCAAAGATTGAAAATTTTAGATTTTAGACTTGGAGAATTTCATCGTACAAGGAATTTCTAAAACATTTGTCTAACACATTTCCTTCAAGGTAGGTTAAATGGTTAATGTTAGAGGATAATCTCATGGTTGGCCATAGTGGTGGAGAGGAAGATTCTCCTCGTATGAATATAGAGCCTCCTCCCACTAATTTTGATGATTACATTTTTCAAAACAAACATGAGGTTCTTATGCGTGTAATGGAACTAGGAGCTAAGTTACCTCCCATGGTGGACCCTTCTCTCATTTCCGCAATGGTTTGAGGGGAAGAAGAAGTGGAATTTCCTCATCGCCATATAAATGACATATTAAACACATGTCATGCCTCTACTTCTTCACGAAAAAATAATGAGGAAGTACCTTTCAAAAACGATGAAGACTATTGTTTACCTCCTATTAAATTTTTGTGCGAAGACCATGGAGAAAATGTTCATCATGCACAACCTCCCCCTAACAAAGATCGTAACGAAATATCCATTCAAGAGGTTAAGTTAGAACAACATGTCCAAGCCCTCACTCTCCAATTGGTAAGTTTAGATTCTCATATAGAAAAGGAACAACCAAAAGTTGTGAAACAAGCCATACCAAAGGCAAAACCTAAATCTTCGTTTCACGAGTTCTTAATAAACACTCCTCGATGGGAGACACAAAAGAATCCTTCGGAAGACTTGTTTGCTGAGAATCAAGGTGGGCATACACCTAGGATTAACCCTTTATATAGACCTACACCACCACCCACACAAGACCAACTCTTCCACCAAGAATGGTCTACTATGAAGAATGACCTTCAAGCATTACAAGAGGGCCAAACCAGTAACAATAACAAGAAGTACCTGTTTGATGAGTTATGTCCCTACCCATTCGAAAGAGCCATGTTGTAGGTGCCTTTTCCAAGACACTTTGATTTTCCAAAATTTGACAAATATAAGGGAAAAGGTGACCCTCGTGACCATATTAAAGATTTTTATATGGCATGTCAAGAGGTGGCATTCAATGACAATTATCTTATGTGCCTCTTTCCACGAAGTTTAGGAACAACGACGCTAGAATGGTTTGTTCACATCCCTAAAGGATCCATATCAACATGGCTAGAACTAGAAGAAATTTTTGTACGAAACTTCCTTGCTCCATACCCAAAAAGTAGTTAATCAGTATATTTTTTCCCAACCTCCATCCAGACATTATGTTCCACTTGTAAATGCATTGTTAAATAGAGTGACCCTAAAGCCCTTTTCAAGAGATCATAATGATTTCAAGACCAACGAAAAACCAAAGTTTATTGCTAATAAGAACAATTTTTCTTTAATGATGGAATAGTTGACAATAAAAGAGTACAATCCATTCAAAACCATACTCCTTTGAAGCTTACAAAGGGAGCTCCACCTACAGAGTATAAGAATTGTACTTTCACTCCTCTATCTGACTCAATGTTTTCAATACTAAAACAACTAGAGGCGGTTAACATGGGTAGATATCCTGAAACTATGCCTTATGAGGATGATGCACCTAAGCCATCATGGTTTAGAGATAATGAATATTTCCAATTCCACCGCGTTAAAGGTCACGACATGGATAAGTGTTTGAAGTTGCAGTACTATATCCAAGACTTAATCAAAAGTGGCGATGTGGAGATGGATTCATCCACTCCTAACAAATCCCCCAATACAAAGACTTTTCCTAAACATAATCATGACAAGAATGATAATTATGTGTCTAATGAGGATAATCATTTTGATGCTCTCATTGGATGTGTAGATACACCTGTTGAACATGTTAACACAATAACCCCTATGATATCCCTGGGACTATCTATGTCTAGGCATGTGTCGAAAAAGATTGATTATCATGTAGTTCCACATATTTATGAAAGTAAGGAACCTAGGTTTCAACATTCCCATCAAAGGATGTCTATCACAACGAGACCTTGTTTGATTCTTCGTGCTAAAGAATCCATTCACTTACCTCTTCCCCCATCTTCAACTCATAGTAAGTGGTATGATTATGATTCTTTTGAATATTCTAATCCCAATGATTCTAAGTCTTCCAATTTTTCTAAATATTCCAATCTGAATTATTCCTCTAATACAACTCTTAAGTCACTGTCCTCCTTGCCTTTGCAGGACCCCATTTCTCAGTTGCCTCAATGACCCCTTCTTCTGTCGAAGGAATCTCTAATTCAAATTCCTTCTAATCAATCATTCACGTCAACTCCCATGTTGCATTCATCCAATCAAACTCTTGTGGTAGAATAACTACCCACACCAATTTATTCATTTCGGAATGAGGAAAATGAGGAATCCATTAGAGAATTTATGAGGGTACATGAAGAAATTCCTTTAGAATTTTGCGAGAAAGAAACCTCTTTATACCTCGATACATTCACATATTAGGAGGAAGAAATTGATTCCTTTTGTCAGAAAACAAAGGAAGACCCTAATATCATGTTCACATATTGGGAGGAAGAAATTGATGCTTTTTGTCAGAAAATAGAGGAAGACCCTAATATCATCGAACATGATCCTCCTCTTATTCTTCTGTCTCCACATTCTTCATTGAGGGATGAAATTCCTGGGTCTAGCATTGATCCACGACCTATCTTATCATTACCTAATAATTCGTTATCTATTAGGATTCCTCCATCACAATCTTACTTTAGGTCACCACCTGGTAGCCCATCGTCTTCTTCTATATATGGGCCACCTCTAAGTAGCCCCACATCCTCTATATGTGGGTCACCTCATGGAAGCCCATCTTTGTCTATACTGGGGGCACATCCTATAAGTCCTTCATCTTTGATTCTTGGGCCACGTCCTAGTAGCCCATTTTCTTCTATATATGGGACACCTCCAGGAAGTCATTCATCTTAAATCTTAGGGAAACATCCTTGTAGTCCTTTATCTTCAGTCTATGGGACATGGGACACCTCCTGGTAGCCCATCCTCTTCAATTCTTGGACTGTATCCTTTGTGTCCATCATATTTTCCTTCTATCAATGATTTTGGCAAACCCACCGTCATTTCTCACATCAATTGTATTCATCCACTTTCTTATCCCACTTATCACAATTAGAAAAATCATGTTATAGCTTATAAAAAACCAAAATGGTTCATTCATCCAACTACGATTAAAACTTCCAAGAGCTCCAAGGCTCCCAAAAATTCAAACAATCTTAAAGTTCAGAATCAAACACAATTCAAAAAGGCACATCAATGCACCCATCAAGTATGGTGTAAAGTGCAAAAACCTTTGGATAGGGACTTCAATCTCCCACATGCAACATCCACGTTTCACGATAAAACACAGTCATCTATTGAGTATGATCTCCCCACAATCATTGAGATCGGGGATAATATGACTCGCGATAAGAAAAAATGCATAGTATTCCTTATCAAGGAAATTACTAATATTGTTGTTGGATCTTATCAACAACCTAAACAAATTGGTAAAGCAAACTCAAAATCCCAAACAAATTGGCAAGAAAAATTCAAAAACCCAAATTTATCTTACCATAACTTTTGTTCCCGAACTTGAAATGACTCCATTTTTTTTTGCGTTGGAAAGGTATTGAAGAAAACTATACAATGGTAACATTAATTTTGGCTTTAAATTTACCAAAAATTTATGGTTTTTCATTTTTAAAATGGATTAGATAGAACTAAATCCTATATCACCTACATTATCCTCAACATCGAAATTGGTTCTACAAAACCATCTTTTTGACATTCTTGCTTGTTCTTGTCTCAAACGACATGCGGATCATTGTGATCTACCTCCATTAGCAAATTTGGGTCTGTTTATTATTTTGGTACTCCCGTGTAACAATGAGTTCCCAGGTACTATGTCATAATGCACAAATGCTTTCTATGGGACTACTCGTGTCCTCCGTTTTTCCCTCGCATGTGTTATTGCTTGGGGCATCATTTTTAACCCTTCTCATTACAACATGAACATTCAAGAATTGCATCTTGATAACAAAAACATTGGTACAATTGTCTTGAACGTTATTTGTTTGAGTATATGTGATTGTGCTTATTTCTATGTTAGGTTAGCTAGTTTGTTTTCTCGTATTGCATTTCATTCTATATGTTGCATGACGTTAAGTGTCATTTTACTTTCTCATATTGCATTGCATTCTGTATGTTGCATGGAGTTAAGTGTCATTTTACTTTCTTGTATTACATTGCATAATGTATGTTGCATGGAGTTAGATATTTTTAGCAGTAAACAAATTTTATTAATGTAGCTTTTCATGTTATATTATATATTTTTTATTTTTAATTTAAAGGACAATGATGTAGACATAGGCGAAAAATGATATGAACATGTTGCTTATTGAAAGGTTGGATGCAAAGATTAAGCTTGTCATATATTCTCCGTTAATCATTTCTTCTCCATTATCATTTATTACCACTACTAATTTTTCTTCCAAATCACCTGGGGCAATAAGAAACCATGTTTATCCCTATCCTTATTCATTCTAAATACCTAAGGGTTTTGCACCCGTTTTGACCCATTTTCTTCTATCCATTTCAAATCATATTTTTGATCGTCGATCGACTTCTTCTATCACCCCATTGACACTTGAGGGGGCATCCTTCATTCATGCTAAATTTTCTTCAAAAATTTACCTATTTGTGCTTGTCTACTATATTTGAAGTGAAGCCACTAACTACACCTCAAATAGGGGCAAATGTAGACATCTAAATTTCATTTTTGCAATCTTATTGCCAAAACACTCGCAAATCACTCTTATTCTGGCCAAATCTGTTATAATTAGTAGTTTTTGCTAATTAACTAATGTTCTTTACCAAATTATCTAATTAAATACACACTGTTGATTACGTAACTCCTTTTGCATTCAGGATGCCACTTTACGATGAATCGTAAGCCAAAATCCACTTCAAAACAGACAATTAGTGATTATGAGCTAATTAAGCCTATTTTGCCCTTGATTTGGTCAATATTCCCTAGTATTGACTCAAACCCCTCTTCCAACCACTCAAAATGGCTCCATTCACCTCCACAATTCTCAATAAGCTTCAAAAGCTTATCCTAGCCTCCTAGTTGACCCTAAGCAATTGATTAAGGCTCCATACCTCTTAATCACTTGATAATTCATTAATTGTGATTAGCAAGGCCTAATCATGATTAAAAATTCTAATCTAATTTGGGGATTTTAGTCCCACATGCACCAAAATACAAGTTTCTCCCAAAAGGAAAACTATAAAAAGAGTGCACCTCATTCCTTTATACTTTACACCATGTTTTGATTTGCATCTCATATAATAAAAATGATTTATAGCCAAGCTCAATCCTTGCCTAAAGCCTTCAATGGGGTTAGTAGATGGATATCCAAAATGAACATGTAGTCATTTGGAGAGGCCATTTCACCTTGTTTGGAGTAGCAACCATACCAATTTGATTGCCCTCTTAGGTCTATTTAGGCTCATGTTAGGTAATTAAACATATTAGTAGGCATGTTTAGTTAGATTTTGAATTATATTCATGTTAGTTAAGAATTCCTTTAAGCTTATATCTTAATGTTACATTCCTAGACTTAGAATCTTGACTAGAGGTTGCAATGGTGTTATCCTTCCTTAGTTATTCATGCAATTTACTTTGTAAAGTTTAGGGTGCTTTCAGAATGCCATTGTATTTTTAGGCATGATAGCTTCTTCACAAGTTTGAGTTAAGTGTTGCTAAGAAAAGGAATTTGAAGGTTTGAAATTTGCGCATGCACATAGATATGGCAACAAAAAGAAGGAATGGAGGAGACTTTGCATGAGTTGGCATGAACTACTGGTAAGGTTAATATTTGAACCTCCTCAAAATAGACATCCACAATAAATAGTTGATATGAAGATGTTATTAGAGTTGACAAGACGTTAGAAACACTTCTAGAAGTTCATACCCATTAATGAAGTAAGCATGCTTTGACTTGAGAAGCTAAAAAACAAATTTGAGAAAAAATGGTAAAAGGTGCATTTTTTATTCTTTTTTTATCAGGGTTGTGGATGGTTGATGCTTTCTAGAGTGCATGAACAGGGTACAAGGTGACAATACGTGGAATATTGCTAAAATAATCCAAAATTGATTGTTGGGATGGAGGGCTACTTGAATAAATATGATGGTCAAAAGTAGAGAAATGTGAGAATGACACATATATGACTTATGAGCAGACAAGTAGGTGAAATATCATCATTCTCATAGCTGGAAGAAGGGCATGATGTGGAAAAAGAATCATCTAAGAGGTAAACTAGCACAATTATTTCTTATACAAGTCAAAATAAGAACTTGATGAACCTTGTATGATCTTTCTCATGCAAAGTAAGGTGAATTTTGTTGGTGTAAACCTTATTCTAGATTATTTGAAACCTGTTGCTATATGTCTACATCACTTTCAACCATTGTTAATAAGTGGTATAGACAAGTTTTCATGTTTGCATTATATTGGTTGAGTAAATATGATGATGGGATTGTTTGATAGGGATGGTCAATTATGATGATGTTTGATTGATTAAAAATTTACAGTGATATGATGGTTAGTGGTGTCCATGAGCAAGAAACCAACATGCAATACACACCCCAACTAGTCAAGTGGGATTGCAATCAAGTTATTTCCTGCTTTCAATAACACACACTGAGGGGTGCCACTCTTGGCTTACCACCTATGTACCAATGTGGGGTTGGATAACGAGTGATCTTGGGGAGTGTAATCTCCTCACACAATAGCTTGATATGCAGCCAAAATTCCTAGACTAGGATTTACAAGATCACTAGGGGAGTACCCGATATACCTTCTAGTACATGGGGCCCAAGTCCGTGTTGCAAGGATGTTTTTTGAGGCCTAGGTATTGGGACATGGAAACCCCTCACTTCATACCACTCTTAAAACAGACAACTGTTTAGCCAATAACGACATATCTCTAAGAATTTATAGAACCTACTGGAACATGGGGTGTTGTAATCACCAATCCGGCACTATGATAATTCTTCACTGGGAACTCCTCGTGCTATGATTATTTACTAATGCATAGCTTTAAGTTTGGTGGATGTAATCTGGAAACATAACACAAGAATACCATAGACTATGATAAGAAAGAATAACGATAAACTTGAAATATAAGTGTAAATTATAATATCAACATGAAATTGTTACAATCTCACCCATGAGGTATCTTCAAGTGCTACTGACTTTACTTGCCTTCCAATAATAACTATGGAAGAAAATTCACAATTACACCTCTTAATGGCTTCTTTAACACACCTTCAAAATGATGGCTTCCTTTACACACTTACTCATACAATATTTCTCACTACTTCCTTCTATGCTAAATAAGTGGGGTGGCCTTTCTATTTATAGAACTTCCAGGCTTATCCATCTTATCTCTAAGATAGGATAAAAAATATACTCTGACGAATCATATTCCATACCTTAACTCTTATTTGTACATGTAAGCTTATCTTTTAAGATTAGATAAGCCTTATCATTTCACATGGGTTCCACATTTTTAGACTTTTTACAAATAAAATACACAAAATATTTATGACCTCACTCCTTGTCCTTATTACCAATATAATATTTCTAATTCCTAATCATGTAGACCCTACTTATCTACTTACCCTAACTTTGACATTTTAACATTACCGGCCCACTTACGATAAATATTTACTTTTCACCACAACATTCCTATTGTACTTTTGACTATTACCGTACTATACATTATTGGTGGCATCGTACCGACAACGCCATTATCTTCTATCAGACGCTATTACTAATTATACTTAACAAAATCCTATTCCTAATACATACATTAATGAAATAGAAATTACAGAGGAAAATTTTAGTATCGACATCTTCCCCCTTCCTAGTTTCTACTCCATCCTCGGAGTAGACTATTCCAGTGCTTGGAAATCTTTAACTTGTCGTGATTGACCTATTTCGTAATGGGAGTGCCATCTAATTCCTCCAGTCAGTATGTACCATTTTTATGCATAGCTTCTATTTTATAGGGCCCCATCCATTTTGGAAGAAATTTTCTCTGTCTTCTTTTTTTGTATCTGGAATCATATACTAGAATCGAGTCATTCACATGAAATGGAGACCAAAGGATCTTTTGATCAAAGTATTCCTTCTGCTTCATTTTCTTCTTATAGCTTGTATCCTTCACTATTTCCCTCATTTTCTCTAGCAAATGAAGATGTACTAACCTTTCTTTTACTGAATCACTTTCATCCATCCTTTCATTTTTCATAACTCTCATAGTGGAAATATCAAACTCAATAGGAAGAACTGGATCAATGCCATAAGCCAACTGAAATGGGGAGTATCCTGTTGCTGACTTTGATGTTTCCCTATATGCCCACAATGTTGCATGAATCCTTTTATCCCACTTATGTACCTACAAGGCTGCATATTTTGCTAGAATTTTACACAACAAAAAATTTGTTTGTTCCACCTGTCCATTTGTGTTTGGCTTGTATGTTGTTTCCTTCCTGTGTTTATTAGAAAAATTATTGACTAGGACTTCTACCACCTCATTAATGAAGTGGCTTCCTTGATCCAAGACCCTTCTTGACAATGTAAGTTGTCCAGAGAAGTGCCCTCCACATGTACCATTGTGGAAGTGGAGCATTGTATTTCTTCTATCAGATCCTTCCCTTGATCACGTCCAACTACCCTCTTGTACTGTCCATTAGGTCCTATTCGAAATAATACTCTATGCAGAATAGAATATGAACAACTGACTTGAGTAATCTTCCTCTTAGTCTTTGCATTGGCACCATCAGGAAACTTGAATTCATTCAAATAATTCCAAATATCTATGTATTCACTAGGTATTGTGTAAAGGGATGGAAATGCTACATCTGGGAAATCATCATCATCACAATATGAACCTAAACCATCATAGGCTTGAGAGAGTGCATCTGCATTGACATGCTTCTTTCCTGGCCTATCTATAATATCAAATTCAAATTCTTGTACCAAAATTATCCATCTTGCTATTCTCCCTAATGGGTTAGGCTTATTTACAATATATTTTAGAGCCTGATGATCTATTACAACTATAAATTTCTGCCCTAGCAAGTAATTTATAAACCTCTTTATAGCAAAAATGATAGCTAGAGCCTCTTTTTCTGTTACAATATAATTTACCTCAACACTACTCATTTGTCTGCTCCCAAAGTAAACTGGATGATCATTCCCATTTTCATCCTTTTGGCTCAGAGTACTTCCTAGTGCTACATTTGAGGCATCAGTATACACAATGAATGGCTTGCTCCAATCTGGATTCTTTAAAACAGGTGAAGACACTAGGGCTTCCTTTAGTTGTTCAAAAGCTTCATACACCTTATTTCCTGGTTCATAAGTAACATCCTTCTTCAAGAACTGGGTTAGTGGCTGTGTAATCTTTGAGAAATTCTTGATGAACCTTCTATAGTAACCCACACGGCCTAAAAATGATCTCAACTTACTTTTATTCATAGGAAATGGTAACTCTTTGATTTTTGAAACTTTATCAGGATCAGTACAGATACTATCTCTGGATACAACATGCCCTAACAAAACACCTTTAGAACATCCAAAGACACACTTTGTAGGGTTTAGTGAGGCTTGTGCTTCATATAACCTTTGAAATTATGTCTCCATCTGGTGTAGGAGGTCCATCTTGTTCCCATAGATGCAAAGATCATCCAGAAATACTCTGATGAAGTTCCCAATGTAGGGTTCAAACACCCTATTCATCAAACGCTGGAACGTTGCCGGAGCATTACAAAACCCAAAATGTGTAACTCTATAAGTAGACATTCCCCAAGGAGTGGTGAACGTGGTCTTCAACTGATCTTTCTCTGCTATACAAACTTGGTTGTATCCGCTATATCCATCAGAAAAACTATAGCAATCCTGGCTAGCTACTTCATCCAAGATTTGATCTGAGAATGGAAGAGGGTAATGATCCTTCTTTTTTACCTTGTTGAGCTTCCTATAATCAACACAAATGCATAGTTTCCCATTCTTTTTTATTGAGATCACAATGGGAGAAACCCATTCTGAATTCTCCATAGCAAATATGAATCCTGCATCACGCAACTTATCTATTTCTTCTTTTACAGTCTTGAAAAAATTAGGATTCATTTTATATGGCATTTGCTTTATGGGCTTAACACCATCTACGAACTCAATAGAATGTTCTACCCAACTTATTTGATGGAGTTACTTGTAGGGTAAGTGCACCAAGTTGGGGGACAATTAAGTGGACATCAAATCCTGAATTTTACATTAAAAACAGTAAAACATCAAATTTAGTCTTCCGCGGACTTGAACCATGCCAAAAAGTAAAAACTATGTCATAAAAATGGTACCATTTCTTAGGGGAGACTATTAGTTTTGTAGAAATACTAATTTTAAAGTGAATAGAAGAGGATAAATATCATTTTATAATTTTTTACTAATAGTAGGTCTTTAAGACACTTTTTCCTGTGAATGTTTATGTGTACATTTAAGACTGCGAAATTTGTTTCACTTATCAGAATGTGATAAAAATTATACCATCCCAACTGTGGTGAAATTATATACATGTTCACAAAAAAATTTATTTGATTTCAATATTTTTTGATGAAGTTATGGCGGGCAAACGGAAAGTGCTCTGTTTTCTTTATGTTTTCATACCACTTTCACGGAAAAAAATCATAAAAAATAAAATATTACTCAAAAAAATACAAAATAAAATCCATCCCAAGATAGATAGTGGCATATAACTTCTCACCAAAGGAAAAATATATATATCAATTTTTGGTCATCCAAATTGTGGGCAAACGGACTATAATCTTATCGGCGTTTTTAAAAAAAAATACCAAGTCATTGAGTTTTGAGTGTTTAATATAGCTAATCTTTTCCATTATTTACAAAAATTAGTATTTTAGAAACTAGATTCAGATGTTACGATTCATATTAATATAATTTTGTCTAATTTTGAGTTTATGTATTGCTAATAATCCCTACAAGTTGATATTATGTTGTTATTTGCAATATGATGTCCACGGATGACCCTATATTTGTCCATCAACTTCCTGCACTTACCCTGTAATCAAAAGTGAATAGGTGTATGTACCTTTGAAAGAGCTGGAGGTAGGATTCCTTCTCGCTCTCCATCACAACATCACCAATATTTATTTGCTGGAGATGATCATCAATTTCTTCTTCAGATAATTTATGGGTTCATGAGTCAGTGTGACTAGAAGGATATCCATTACCGAAACATCAACCTCACTTTCTTCATCTTGTGTCCACTTCACTGGTACTAGAGTAATAAGAGGATGTCTAATCATCAGTTTCATCACTTGAATCCACAGGTTCTACCTTATGTTTCCAAGGAATCATCTTTATCTTCACCCTCTCTCTGCCATGTCCAAGTGTCATGAAGCCTTCATTCTAGTAGTTTCTTGTATGAACTCTCTTTATCCATGGCCTTCACAACAACATTGGGTACGCAACAGTACCATTTTTCATCACCTGAAAGTCTACCACACATACAACACCCATAATAGATATTTCCACATTTGAAACAACACCTTCTAGTTTAGTTTTTCCCTTATTTAATGACCTTAACATAAGTTTTGAGGGGCGATCAATTTTTAAACCCAACATATTCATTACAGACTCGGTCATTACATTAACTGCAGCACCTCCATCAACTAAGACATCATGAATTGAAATACCATTACATAGTACCTCAGCTTGTGGAGCATAGGGATCTGCCTCTGCCTCCAAAACAGGGACCTCAACCTCCTTTGTTCATCGAGCATTGAGTCCACTTCGCATCTCCTGCCTCTTTTCAGAAGACAGCTAATAGTTGACCATATGTAATATTTGCAGGCCTTTTGGACAAATCTTCTACGATAGAGTATGGTCCTTGTCCTTGTGAAATCAGAAAATCCTACACACCCAAATTTCTTCTCCTATGTTTCTTACTAGTTTCTCCTTTCATCTTCTTATGATCATTTCCATCTTAGTTATCTTTTCTTTCTTTCTTTTTGTTACAAACACATCTACTTCATTATTTATGCTCTTATCTACTACATCAAAAGAATTCACAGGTGATTTTCCTTTATCATTGTCTCTTGTACTGGATGTAGAAGTTCTATCTAGACAATTATACTTATAATGACCCTTTTTATAACAACCATAACATACAACTTCAAAAATATTTCTTTTTGGACCTCTATCTCCTCCTTGAGAACTAAATTATTTTCCTTAAAGAAGATTAATAGTTAACTGACCCATCTTCCTGAGCAGATCTTCATACTCAGTAGATGTACTAGGAGAAATATTTGTGCTCACTGAGAGTGGTTGTGGATTCTGGACCAAAGGTGTTGGTGTAGGCTCTACCTTAGCGACAATTTATTTGGGCTCTTCTTCCATGCTTTCTTCTTACCTTCTTACAATCTTCTTTGCTTGTTTAATGGTAGGTGGGTGGTCATACTTCACTCGTTTTCTGATCTCTGGCTTCATCCCAAGAATGAAGTGCTTACAAAGGAGATTATCCACGCCGTTCATCAACCCATCCGTCAATCCTTTCTTCTGGATCTGGGCATCGAGCTTCCTCCGTAGCTCTAGAACACGAGCATGATAATCCCTTATCTTCTCCTTCTCTCCTTTGGATAGCTTTGTGATATCGATCATGAGATCTACATATTTCTATTGTTCACCAAATTCTTCAAGAAAACTTTTAGTTAATAAATCCCATGAGTTTTTCACATTATCACCTAGTGTTTCAAACCACCTAAGGGCTGAACCATCCAAAAATGTAGGAAAAAATTTAGTCCATTGTTCCCTTTTTATAAGGCCATTACAAATACAAGATTGTTTAAACTCTTGAATGAAAGAGGAAGCATCTTCATTAGATTGGGCTGAAAAAATAGGAATCTTCCCCATTTTTAAAAGTAACCACAGTGAAATACCAATCCACAAGTACAATCAACAAGACTTATGTATACAAATAATTGGAATCACTATAATAGAAAGTAAATTTACACCTTCCTATAGTAAAATAGAAATGACTATGGTAAACTATGGTAAAACTTGACTTACTACGGTAAAAAAAAGACTTTACTGTGGTAAACACTATTCACGGTAAAAAGTGAAGTTACTGCAGTAAATACTATTCATGGTAAAAAGTGACTTTACTGCGGTAAATACTATTCATGGTAAAAAGTGACTTTACCATGATAAATACTATGCACAGTAAAAGCAAGGTTACCCTCTAAATGATTTCTGACTAAGTGGGAATATTTCTCCAGAAAATCCACCAACGAGGAATGGTCCCGGCAACGGAACCAAAATGTCATCACCAATCAGGCACTATGATAATTCTTCACCGGAAACTCCTCGTGCTAGATTATTTACTAATGCAAAACTTTTAGTTTGGTGGATGTAATTTGGAAACACAAAAACAAACATAACACAAGAATACCATAGACTATTATAAGAAGGAATGATGATAAACCTAAAATATAAGTGCAAATTATAATATCAACATGAAATTGTTACAATCTCACCCATGAGGTATCTTCAAGTGTTACTGACTTCACTTGCCTTCCAACAATAACTATGGAAGAAACTTCACAATTACACCTCTTAATGACTTCTTTAACACACCTTTAAAATGATGGCTTCCTTTACACACTTACTCATACAATATTTTTTACTACTTCCTTCTATGCTAAATGAGGGGGGTGGCCTTTCTATTTATAGAACTTCCAAGCTTATCCATCTTATTTCTAAGATAGGATAAGAAATCTACTTTGACGAATCATATTCCATACCTTAACTCTTATCTGTACATGTAAGCTTATCTTTTAAGATAAGATAAACCTTATCATTTCACATGGGTTCCACATTTTTAGACTTTTTACAAATAAAATACACAAAATATTTATGACCTCACTCCTTGTCCTTATTACCAATATAATATTTATAATTCCTAATCATGTAGACCCTACTTCTCTACTTACCCTAACTTTGACATTTTAACATTACCAGACCACTTACGACAAATATTTAATTTTCACCACAACATTCATATTGTACTTTTGACTATTACTGTACTATACATTATTGGCGGTGTCGTACCGGCAGTGCCGTTATCTTCAATCGGATGCTACTACTAATTATACTTAACAACATCCTATTCCTAATACATACATTAATGAAATAGAAACTTCAAAGGAAAATTTTAGTGTCGACAGTGTGTCTAGGTGCGTGGAGGTGAATTCCATGGTCATGAGACTCCTAGGACTACGACAAGTGCGTGGATGTCACTTCCACGTCACGTTGCCCCTAAAAAATAAAAAGGGAAAGGCTAGCTACTTTTGATCCTCAAGATCGTCCTAAGATGCGAGAGGAAAGCATACACGGTTTAACCTTTGGGATAAATAAACAACGATACAAAACGCACAAGAAAGATGATGCAATATAATAAAATTCAATGATAAAGATTTTGTGATTGGGTCTTCAAGAGGAGGCCCTGTAAAACAAAGCTTAGTAATTTGATTTATAAATCCAAATGTCTTGGACCAATCATCCTACAAAAAAAAGGGTTATTAGTTTGGAGAAAGAATAATATAACTCAATGTGTAGCTAAAATGACAATATTTAGCAAAAATTAAAACCATGAATAAAGTATCATATAAACTGCTAAATTGATGCTTTTATCACATATGATACTAAGAGTGAAAAATTGTGGAATAACAACGTCATAGGAATCTGGTATTCAAAATATGTGGTATATACAGGGTGTTACATTTATGCATATGCGAAAAACAACGCATGGACTCATAACACTTTTAAAATGTCTATTTGTGAAGATAATTGTATACACAATTTTTTATCTCTCTTCTGTGGTATACACAGTGTGTATATCATAATGTGTATATTGTTTTTGATACTATAAGTATACTGATACTATAAGTATATCGATACTATAAGTATATTATAGTGTGTATATTGCTTGCGTATTTTTATCTCTTCCATGGTATACACATAGTGTGTATATCACAATCTAAAATACCACACACAATGTGTATATTGTTGTTGATACTATAAGTATATCAATACTATAAGTATATCGTAGTGTGTATATTTCTTGTGTATTTTTACCTCTCTTATGTGGTATATACACAGTGTGTATATCACAATCCAAAATACCACACACATTATGTATATCACATTGTGTATATTGTTGTTGATACTACAAGTATATCAATACTATAAGTATACTGATACTATAAGTATATCGATACTATAAGTATATCACAGTGTGTATATTGCTTCTATATTTTTATCTCTCTTTTGTGGTATACACATAGTGTGTATATCACAATCCAAAATACCACAGACAGTGTGTATATTGTTGTTGATACTATAAGTATATCAATACTTTAAGTATATCATAGTGTGTATATTGTTTGTGTATTTTTATCTGTCTTTTGTAGTATACACACAATGTGTATATTGCTATTAATACTGTAAGTACGTGAAAAAACTTCACAAATGTATAGAACAACATAATAATATAAAAGGCCATCTATGAAAAAAATTAAAATATGGTAATCACATAGCACCTGAATTATTTTTTTAAAGATCTAATGCTTCTCCCCAATTCTACGGAGTGTTCTCACCAATTCTCCCAAAATCCTGAGACACCAATTCTCCCAAAATCCAAGGTTACAGAGTTCATTGTTTCGCACCAAATGCATGTTTTGACCATATGGCATAGGTAAGATTTGCATAAAATTCCCATTAAATGTTGTCAACTTCGAACTTCAAAATTCCTTTCCTCGTCCCATCATTTGTCTACTCGTATTTGCCTTCAGATCGGCCTCGGGAATGGAGTTTCATGACTATTTCACAAAAATGGTGACTAGGTTGACATGTTGGTCACCACATAGGACAATGTGGGTCACTTAGAAAATTATGGATGTATGCCATCGGTATGGCATCTTATGGTCATTAGTATGGGGCCCATGCGATCCTGTCACCAGGATAAATGACTCTTCACTTCACAATTAAAGCAAATTCTTTGCTTTTTCTTGGTTCTAGTTTCAAGGTTTTCTATTATTTTTTTAAAAAATCTGTTAAGTTTTGTAAATATTGGTTTCTGTTCATATGGGTAAGTAATTTTACATCAACATGCAATAATGCATCTACACATAAATGTGCAATGAAATATAAACCATAAATTAGTAAAATAGGATATAATTACATTAACAATATTTTTTTTGTTGCAATACATTTTGTTTTGACTACAAGGAGTTGATGTGACTCAGCTTCCTAACACTCTTTAAGGTAGGTTAATGCATTAAAAATATTTTCTTGGTGCAATAAATGATGAGGGATCTTAAGAAGAAAATCTGGTTTTGTGCAAATGAAGGAAAATTGTTAGGAGATGGTGTCGAGCAAATCTAGATAGTGAGGTAAAGAGCCGAGAAAAAATAGGAGCTAATAAATATAAATGCTTCAAATCTGTGTAGACTCTCGAATACTTGAGGGAGTGATAAATGCTTCAAATATATGATCTATGATCTAAATGCTTGAATTAGTTGCTTTTTCATATCCACATGTGGTATTTATGCTTCTCTTATTTTCCTAAATTTACTACTATACTTGTGTATTTATTGACTTCTCATATTAAAATTAGGACCCAATAGGCACAAAAACTGACACACATCATATGAAAAGGAAAACAAGGAAGAACCCACATTCCATAGGAAACCCAAAACAAGGGTTAGAAGTGGCCAACCCCAAAATATACACTCATGGTTTTGTGACCCCCACCCCCCTAAGAAACATACACTCAAATTTCTAGGGGAACACAAGAAATGAGGGAGGAATGGGAAGAAAGAAAGAGAATAGAGACTGAAAAAGGGAGAAACTAACACAAGTCAACTAAAAACTAAAAAAAATTCATCCACAAGAGTCTAAAAAAATGAGGAGAAGAAAAGGATGAAGAAATGGAAAATGGGAAGGAAGAAAGAGAAACAAGACAAAACAAAGGGATAAAATGACATGGGTCAACCAAAAATCCAGCCAAAATGCATTCACAAGAGCCTAATTTAGATGACAATCAATAAAAACACAAGTACTTGAGAATAATATAGTTTTACGACTAACACATACCCTTATACCAAAGTAAAGTATCTATATGTCACCCACTATGATGTGCATGTGTGCATACACATAAAAGTAAAAAAAAGATGTTGACATAATCTATATACTTAGTATTAATTTATAGAGTTTGTAGGTACAAACTAAAACTACCAGATATTGCATAGAAGAGACCATATTATTACTTTTGTATTTAAAATTGAACTTGAAGTGGGTACTCCACTTAAACATAACACATAATACAATATATTTTTTAATGGGAATTCAGTTAGTACTCATTAATTAATGTGTGTGTGTTAGAATTTGTTATTATTTAGGAAATATAGTGTGTAAATGAGTTGTTTGAGAAACGGATTCTACATGAGAGAGATTAGTTATAGGTTTGAGTGAGTGATTGTGTGGTTGGATAGTGATTAGGCTTATTTCTTTATCTTAAGGAAGTCATTAGCCTATAAATATGTAATAATCTATTGAAGAAATCAATTAATGAAGTAATTTTTATTGTGTTATTTTGAACCACATTTATCATTTGGTATTAAAGAAAGTTTTTTTCTCAATGGAATACTTAACATGTTAAATATTTTCAGGGGCAACTTATGTTTTGTAGTACCCCATATTATGTGTTTTGAGACAAGTTCAATTAAGAGTCCTATGAATTTACAGTATTCTCTAGTATATGAATTTTAGGAGCAATTAAGGCTACTTTATAGGTTGTAAGGCATCTTGCTACCTTATCAAATATAAATAGATTTGATGTTTGTTCTTTTGCATTTGATTAACAATTTTTTCTATGCAATCTAGTGATTTGGAGAACCATTCACGTGTTGTAATCCCTAGTGCATATTTTATCTAGTCACATAAGATTTTTTTTTTCACTTTTATCGACTTTCCTTTATATCTTTGTGTTTGTATATCTTGATTCTATAATGAGTCCCGAAAATCACGAATTTGATTAATTGAAGACTTTGAACATGTATCCTCTCTAACATGACTTGTACTCTTAATAACTTGTGTGATTTTGTGGATTATGGAATTATTGTTTCATAACACCTATGATGTTTCTCTTATTCTCCTAAATTCACTAATATACTTATCAAATTAAAATTAGGACCATCTAAGCACACATACTGACAAACAACTTACGTGAAGGCCAACGATGAAGAACTTGTATTCCATGGGAAACCCAAAACAAGGGTTAGAAGTTCCCAACCACAAAACCATACACTCATGGTTTTCAACCCTATAAAAACACACACTACTAGTTCTAGGGGACCAAAATAAACAAAGAGGGGTGTAGACACAAAATCAAACAATTGCTACTTACATCACATGAGTATGTTATTATATGCATGATTCCTAAGTAAGAAAACTAGACATTAACAACACATATTTTACTTTTACATTACTTTATCCCTTTACATAGTCTTATTATTTACTTTTCTAGAATGACCACTTTAGTTTCAGACATTAGACAACATGTGACCCAATTCTGTATTTTCCATTATATCCTCTTAGCACCTCAGATAATACCACCCATTAGGGATAGGAGCACCCAAGTGCTAGTGTCCCCTTTGGGTGCTTATGTCCATTTCTCTCCTTTTCTCAAATTTGAAATGCCACATTACTTGTTATCTTTTCTAAAACATTTCTTATCATTATGGGTTGGATTTTTAGTTGTTAATGACAAAATTCAAACAAGGGAATCATATATATACATAACTTTCTCACCATTACTAGGGGATGTGAAAATAGGGCTATTACTTCCTATCTAATATTTGGGAAAATACCAACATCCAAAGATTACATTTGGGTTGTATTATTCACTGTATAGGAGGGGCTTATTCTAAATTTCATATCACACATTTATCTTGGGGGAAAATTAGTTGTATCCCACTATCTTTGTGGGACTAACACAAGGGCAACCTAGCTTCAAGAGACACCATTTTATCACACACACACACACATGCACACGTAAAATAGAACTACATAGAAAATGAAATGTAATGCAACGCTCTCTGATAATTACATTTGGGTGACTGTTGAGGTCATCCTGACTCAAGCATATGTGTCGTTTATTTCACATAATGTTTTCTTGAGCCTTGTATAGGTAGATAGGGTTTGTTTTGTAGGTTCATATGTGATAGTAAAACCATGCAACAAAGTGGATGTGACAAAGAGAGAAAGGAAGAAGAAAAGATCAAACCTTGAGAAGATTGAAAACATAACATTATCTAGAAAAATAACGCCTAGTTCATGTATTAATGACCAAGTGGTCTTGTCCTCCTTTAGGCAGTTATGTCTGAAGGATTTTCATATTGTAGTCTTCCAGATGAAGCTTAGTCTAATTCTAGCACATTTCACCCAGTTTCCAGCTTAGAATCAACCCAAATATTCAAATACAAGATAAGTGACTCTTATCTCACTATTGCTCACACTTATTTTTCTCTTTCATGATAAATATTTCTTGTTACTATTATATCCATTTGATCTCAATCCTCTTATTAAGATTTAATTTTGTTAAATCATTTGGTGAACGCAATCCTTACATGATCTTTATAGGATATATTATTCTCCAATCCCAAACCTTAGTTTCATTAGGGTTCATATCTACATACTGTCTTCAGTTTCACACCTTATTTTCACCAATAATTTGATCTGTAATTTTTTTAGGGTTTCATGATTAGCCCTACCCTTTGGGTCACTTTCTAGGGCTCCCATTTTTCAAATCATATTTTATTTCATATCTCTAGCATAATGAATCTATTTTTAAATTCCTTTGAGTTTATTTTTCATTTTAATATATTTAACGAAAACCTCTTTTTGTTTGCCATAATGATTAGCACAATATTTGGAAATTCAAAATTACACGTTTTGGTAATTAAGACATAATTCAAAAAATACACACTTTTGAGAAAATACCTTGGAGGTTTTTATTTTACATACTCATATTTAAATTAACCTCTTTTTTGCTTTTATAATTCAAATTATTTTTCAAGATATGGTTGTTTTATTCATTTGACGATAGTCACTTTTTGATCAACATCACTTTCAAAACAAATATATTTGTTTGTATTGCCTTCTTGTGTAAAATTATTTTATGGATTACCATACAATTTATAACAATGCTTCTCCATTGTATATTCAAGTTCAAATTCATAATGTGCTTATTAAGCATGCTTTAGTTGATAATGGATTTTTTCTAAATGTATACAACATTTCATTTCTCCATCAAATAGGACTTTCTATTGCTGATATAACTCCATATACTCTATATATCTGTGGATGTGATAACACACCTAGGAAAGTGTTGGGATAAATATTTATAACTATTTTTATAGGACCATGCACCTTTAATGTTCTATGTCACATTATGCATAATAATCTCAATTATAATATCCTTCTAGGTCGTCCTTGGTTACATATTATGCATGCAACTCTTTTTGCCAATGCCCTTACCAAACCTTCATCTATAAATAATGCTATAATATATTTCACACCTCATGTTGCTACTCTTTTTGATATCCCTCTCATTCATGATAATAAATTTACTACTTACATTGCACACCATTCTTCTCCTATGATGGACTACAATGATACTAATTTACATTATGAAATTTCTATTGGCACCCATGATACTCCTCCCACTGTATCTCATTCTCATCCACATGATGCTTGATCCATAATGCAAACTTTTGAACACTTACCTATATCTATAGATTTATCCCCTATGATGGTTACTACATCTATGATACCTAGGGTGTTGGGAGACACTTATATCCCCCTTTAGAATGTTGCCATGACCATGAATCTCAAATATTTCAGTTGGTACAACTCTCGATGCACTTTTAATGATCGTATGATTAATAATTCCGATGTTACATCACTCTTCACACCTTCCTTATCACAAGTTAGAACATGGTGTGCTGATTCAATAATGATTCCTAATGCTATCACTTTCTAAGCTTCTATGCATGACTCATTTACTATGGCTACACCTCATCTTGTTACATTCACGGGGGTAATCAATTCCCCTCTTTCCACATTTATGTCTATAATCATAGGGGATAAAACATATGAATTTAATGTTTCCAATCTTCCCACATTGTACGTATTACTTATCACAAGTCTTGTGTCTCTCCCTCCATTGCTTGAGGTTGATACTGGTAAGCCCCCTAACACTACATATGTTACACATCTCTTGTCTCACACATTGATCCTTATATTTGCACTTACTATTTCCACTATTGCCAATAAGTCCAATGGTCCACCTATTCTAGTTTCTCCTGATGGAAACACTCTTATTGTTTATACACTTCTTACCCATACAGTTGGGAATTTGGACTCCATAGGGTTCTTCCCTTGTCTAGTTGACATTGTTCTATGGAATATATTGTGTCACCCTTGCTACCCGATGACACACTCTTATTCTAGGTTCAAACACGACTGTTGAGGGCACACTTACCTACATGGAACTCACCTTGCACACATACATTGGGTGGAATCCTTGCTTCCCTCTCCTAGTCATAACATTTCATTCAAATAGTTGCACTAATTCAAACACATTAGCCTAAATCTTGATTAAATGTATCATTTCTTTCCTATACTATTGTATGCTGCAAATTGCTTATTCTAGACAAAAACATATTCACTTATCACTATTACATTATGTCTCTAGTAAGTTGTTATATGTATGATTTCCAAGTGCAAAGATTAAACACTAGTAACAACTTTTCTGAGTCCTTTTACTGGTTTCAAATGATTTTGATTGTGTATTTTTCTTTTACTGCTTGCATTTACATCGTTTGGTCATGTCATAGGGATCTATATCCCCATTCTTGATACCGTGTCTGTTTCTTGGTTTTGGTATGGTAGCGCCTAGAAATGACACTACTTCCCGTACGCTAGTGTCTCTTCTGAGGGGTTTTGTCCAATCTACTTTATTTTCTAACTTGTCGAGTTATTCTTCACTTTTGGACTTTTCTTATCTTCATTTCATGATTTGGGTTAGCTTTTGGTCTCACTAAGTGTCAAAATTCAAACAAGGAATTCATATATATACACATAACCTATTAACTATTATTAGAGGTTGGACCATTTGGGGCTAATACTTACTATCCACTACTTGGGAAAAGAGAAACACTTAAGGATTGCATTTGGGATGCATTATTCACTTCATAGGAGGGATTATTTATGACTTCCATCTCACACATATTTATTGTGGGAAAAGTAGTGGTAGCTTGCTATTTTAGTGTGATTGACACAAGGGACACGATTCAATCACACACACACACACTAAAATTACATAGAGTTTGAAATGTAGTATAATGCAAAGTGATAATCACATTGGGGTGACTATCGAGGCCATTTTGATTCAAGCATATACATTATTTATTCCATCTAATGTTTTCTTGAGCTTTGTGTATAGTTAGGGTTTATTTTTTAGGAATAGTTGCAACACAGGAACCCTATAACAAGGTCGATGCAACAAACAACAAAATAAAGAAGCCAAGCTCAGACCCTAAAAGGACCAGAAGTAGAGCACTTACCCTAGCACCCATATCAGACACTAGTGCCTGGGGAATTTATGTTCTCCTTTGGACAGTTCTATTTGAAGAATTTCCAAACTCAAGTTTCTCAGATCGAGTGTACACAATCCAAATCCAACCTTTTCAACCTATTTCCTAGCTCAAGATCAGTCCAAATTTCCCAATACAAGAAAAGTCACTCTTATCTCCTATCTTGCACACTTGCTTGTACTTTGCATGCTAGATCTTGGTTGTTACTACTTTATCTATTTGATCTCAGTCCTCTTATCAAGATTTCAATTTCTTTAAATCACTTATCATGTGACTTTGATTCATGGTATGCTCTTTCCTTTTTCCATACATACACATTCACATGCTACTCTTAAGGTGATATAAGATACTTACAAGTTATCACATGATTTATGATGCTTGTCACTATTCTCTACTAATCCCACCAAGGCTCCTAAGGGAATCTACCTTTCCTATTTCTCTATATTTAGGTTATACCATTATAATTTCTACTACTTTCATTCTTCTCTTAATATGTATAAATTGTGGCATATTATCAATTTTACTAACATGCTAGCGGGCACTTCATGAGTAGCATTTGTCTCGCATGCTTACTTCCAACCATAGTTATTTGATTTGCTTGTATCTTGTCTATGTTGTGTCTTGATTGTCATTATTTGTGGGCTATGCCCTATGTTTGATTATGTGTTTTGTTTCTATATCCTTGAAGGATTTGAGTGTATTGCGGAATTCTAAGTGCATTCCCATGTATTCAACCAAATATTTGTTGTGTGTTTTCCCATGTTACTATGTGTTTTGAATAATTTTTATTATGTCATGCCATGTTTCTTTGTGACTAACACTTTTTGCTAGCCATTCCCATTATTTTGCATGTGCCATGGTAATTACCATGTGCATTCCCTATTATCCTTGCATGAGTTTTAATTTTGATTTGCACATCCAATTCAACTTTTCTTGTTTGGGCCACACTCGCATTGGTTCATATAACACACCCCAAATGAGTGGGGGAAATCATCAGGTGATTATTTCACCATCTCAACAATCCAGAGTCTAGAAAAAGATGGGTACACAATAGAATTAGAATAAATAAGAGCTAAAAGATAGCTTCAAAATAAGAATTGGGAAAAATCACAATAAGGATAGAACTACCCAATACAAATAGGAATGGTGTGCGTTAGCATCTAACCTATGTGGTTTTATCTTGGGGGCAGAAACATGTACAATACATGATTAACATGTTTCCAGTGCCAAGTTTCTCTAAAATGCAACAATAAGTACTCTATTATAGGTGACTATTTTTGGAAGCACAATCATTAGGGGATGAATTAGTGTCTTTACAATTTTTTTACTTCAGTTATCTTTATGCATTCATCAAACCATCATCATATGAGAAATGCAAGCTTAGTTAAGCACATCATCAAAATAACTTATCAAAAATTCACATGAGTATGCAAGAATAGAGAACACATGAACACATTGTTTAGGCGGGAAACCCTCAAGGGGAAGAAAAACCACTAAATTTTTCTTGTATATAACAAAATTCAAGATTTAGTGAAGCACCAAATCCACAAGGAGTGCCAAACCCTAATTTATCCTACACCAACAAGAATTTATCAAGAACCAACTTGTAAGGAGGCTACAACCCCCTGATTTAGTGAAGCACCAAATTCATAAGGAGCACCAACCCCTAAATTTTTAGCAAACAACATCTTGCAAGGAAGACAAAACAAAAACTTAGAACCCTAAGAATGTTCTCCACCTTCTTCTTTCTTGTATCTAAACAATTATGGACTACTTTACTCTTCTTCACTCTTATGCTCTTATTATTTTTGGTATGGTCTCAATCTATGAAATATCAGTAGCGTCCATATGCTATCAACCTTATAGCATACACTTTGATCCTTAAAAATTCATACACTTTCTCAACTACTTTTGGAGACACCTAAAACTTCCTCTCTTTCCTAATCACCATGTCTTATTGACTAGACCATGTGCATGCACAAAATGATCTCCATCACATGTAGGATGTTCTTCATGAAAATCATGTAATACTTTAGAACACAAGCTCCTTCAAGTCTAAAATATCTCTATTGGTGTTCATATTCCTTCATTAGGTCTCCAAGAATCCTATATACACTAGGTATTATCAAATGAAGCAATCATGATCTTCTTGAGAATAGTGGACATCTCTAAGACTCAATAACTTTTAAGAATCAAAACTGTCCAACTAGGTCCTCAAAAACCAATTCTGAAAATTCTGACCTATAATAAATATATGCTCACTTTTAAAGCTTATTAAAATCATGAACATGACTGATAGACTATGAAAAACAGCACTATGCACTTGATTTTCTCTTCACTGTGCATACATGGTATAACATCATATTGAGAGCAAAACTATCCTAAAAACCAATCTTGATAAATTGACTTGGTATGAACACGTAGGGGGTCAATATTTTATGGAAATAATTCATTTGTTCACTCTGTCCTTTGTAAAACTTGACTGATACAACCTAATCTTCAGAAACAAGCCTTTTTCTGTGGGGTCCATTACTCCATCTGAAAAACCAAAAAAACCTAGAGAAAAATGGGAGATTCCTATACATGCTACAATAATAAAACTTAAAAAACCAATCCATTCCAATCATGTTCTAGAAATATCTTTCCTATTGAGTTGAAACTAGGGTTTTAAGAGGGTTTTTGAGTAGTTTTTGTGTTAACAATTGTTCATAAAGATTTGGCCTTTAAACCCAAGAATAATGCCACAAATTCTTATATAGAAAACACAAAAATATCCCTAATAGATTATGTTCTCATGTAGAGGATTCACATACTAATGAGCATCAAAAAGTTGACCTTGAGCTGGGAAATACCATTTTCAAGAACTCGATTTGACCAAAAATGTAATATGTTTATTATTCTTGAAAACTATGACTTTGGTCCACATATATAAAACAACATGCCAAAATTCCTCCTATGCTCAAATTTGCATATTGGTATTGAAAATGATCAACCTACCTCATTAGGCCATGCTTTATGTACCTTGTTTCATCTTCATGCTAGGATCATACCTTCATACATCTTTTTATGTACTCTGAGCCACATTCTCATGATAAAAAAAATCTACACACATGTATCCACTTATTTTACTAAGCTACCATGCCCATATCTTCTCACAAGACTTCTTGTATTCACATATGCTTCTATGCTTCTCTTATTTTCCTAAATTTACTACTATACTTGTGTATTTATTGACTTCTAAAATTAAAATTAGGACCCAATAGGCACAAAAACTGACACACATCATATGAAAAGGAAAACAAGGAAGAACCCACATTCCATAGGAAACCCAAAACAAGGGTTAGAAGTGGCCAACCCCAAAATATACACTCATGGTTTTGTGACCCCCCACCCCCCTAAGAAACATACACTCAAATTTCTAGGGGAACACAAGAAATGAGGGAGGAATGGGAAGAAAGAAAGAGAATAGAGACTGAAAAAGGGAGAAACTAACACGAGTTAACTAAAAACTAAAAAAAAAATCATCCATAAGAGCCTAAAAAAATGAAGAGAAGAAAAGGATGAAGAAATGGAAAATGGGAAGAAATAAAGAGAAACAAGACAAAACAAAGGGATAAAATGACATGGGTCAACCAAAAATCCAGAAAAAATGCATTCACAAGAGCCTAATTTAGACGACGATCAATAAAAACACAAGTACTTGAGAATAATATAGTTTTAAGACTAACACATACCCTTATACCAAAGTAAAGTATCTATATGTCACCCACTATGATGTGCATGTGTGCATACACATAAAAATAAAAAAAAGATGTTGACATAATCTATATACTTAGTATTAATTTATAGAGTTTGTAGGTACAAACTAAAACTACCAGATATTGCATATAAGTGAATATATTACTATTTATGTATTTAAAATTGAACTTGAAGTGGGTACTCTACTTTAGCATAACACATAATACAATGTATTTCCTAATATAACTATTGAGAATTTAATTAGTACAAATTAAATAATGTGTGAGTTAGAATTTGTTATTAGTTAGGAAATATAGTGTGTAAATGAGTTGTTTGAGAAATAAATTCTACGTGAGAGAGATTATTTATAGGATTGAGTGAGTGATTGTGCGATTGAATAGTGATTAGGCTTATGTGCTTATCTTAACGAATTCATTAGCCTATAAATATGTAATAATCTATTGAAGAAATCAATTAACGAAGTCATTTTTACTGTGTTATTCTAAACCACATTTATCATTTGGTATTAAAGAAATTTTTTTCTCAATGGAATAGTTGGCATGTTAGATATTTTCAAGGGCAACTTATGTTTTCCACTACCCCATATCATATGTTTTCAGACAAGTTCAAATAAGAGTCCTATGAAGTTATAGTATTCTCTTGTATATAATTTTTAGGAGCAATTAATGTTACTTTGTAGGTTGTAAGGCATATTTCTACCTTATTGACTACAAATAAATTTGATGTTCTTTCTTTTTTATTTGATTAGCATTTTTTTCTATGCAATCGAGTGATGTGGAGAACCATTCATGTGTTGTAATCCCTAGTGCATATTTATCTAGTCACATAAGATATTTTTTACATTTATCGACTTGCTTTAATATCTTTGTGTTGGTATAGCTTAATTTTATTATGAGTTCCAAAAATTGCATATTTGATTAATTTACGAAGTTGAACACATATCTTCTTTGGCATGACTTGTACTCTCAAGATACCACATGATTTTGTAGAATATGGCATTATTGTTTTATAACACTTATGATGTTTCTCTTATTCTCCTAAATTCACTAATATACTTATGTATTTATAAACTTATCAAATTAAAATTAGGACCCTCTAAGTGCACAAATTGACACACAACTTACGTGAAGGATAACAATGAAGAACTTGCATTCCATGGGAAACCTAAAATAAGGGTTACAATGCCCAACCCCAAAACAATAAATTCATGGTTTTCCACCCCCTAGAAATACACACTCACATTTCTAGGGGACCACAAGAAACAAAGAGGGGTGTAGACAAAAAAATCACACACTTGCTACTCATATCATGCCTCTAAGTATGTTATTATATGCATGATTCCTAAGTAAGAAAACTAGACATTAACAACATGTATTTTTCTTTTACATTGCTTTATCTCTTTCTATACTCTTATTGTTTACTTTTCTAGAATGACCACTTTACTTTTAGAAATTGCACAACATGTGACACAACTCTATATTTTCTATTATATCCTCTGAGCATCTCAGATATACCTCCCATTAGAGACGGGAGTGCCTAGGAGCTAGTGTCCCCTTTGGGTGCTTATGTCCTTTTCCCCCCTTTTCTCAAATTTGAAATGCCACATTACTTGTTATCTTTTCTAAAGTATTTCTTATCATTATGGGTCAAATTTTTAGTTGTTAATGATGAAATTCAAAAAAGGGAATATATATATATATATATATATATATATATATATATATATATATATATATATATATATATATATATATATATATATATATATACATGACTTACTCACCATTATTAGGGGTTGGGAAATTAGGGCTATTATTTATTATATACTATTTGGGAAAATAACAACATTCAAGGATTGCATTTAGGCTGCATAAGAGGGACCATTTCTAAATTTAATCTCACACATTTATCTTGGGGGAAAATTAATTGTAGCCCTTTATCTTCATTTGATTGACACAAGGAAAACATAACTTTAAGAGACATCATTTTATCACACACACACACACACACACACACACACACACACACACACACACAAACACACACACTAGAACTACACAAAGTATGAAATATAGTGTAATGCTTAGTGAAAATCACATTGTGGTGATTTTCAAGGTCAATCTAACTCAAGCATATGCATTATTTATTTCACCTAATATTTTCTTGATCTTTATACAGGTAGATAGGGTTTGTTTTTTAGGTTCAGATGTGATAGTAAAACCCTAAAACTAATTATATGCAACAAAGAGTGAAAGGAAGAAGAGAATATTATACCTTGAGAAGATCAGAAGTAGAGAATTTGCTAAGACACTAGTGCCCATTTCAGACACTAGCACTTAAGAACTCATGTCCTCCTTTGGGAAGTTATGTCTGAAAGAGTTTCAGATTATAGCCTTCAAGACGAATCTTACTTAGTTCAAGTCTAACTTGTTTCGTCAATTTCTAGCCCAGAATCAACCCAAATATTCAAATACAAGATACTTTACTCTTATCTCACTATTTATCAAACTTGTTTGTCTCTTGCATGATAGATATTTCTTTTTACTATTATATCAATTTGATCTCAATCCTCTGGATACTATTTAATTATGTTAAATCATATGGTGAACCCGATCCTTACATGCTCTTTATTGGATCCATTCTTCCCCAAGCCCAAACCCTAGGTACATTAGGGTTAATATATAAATACTATCTTCAAATTAATACCTGATTTTCACCTATCATCTGCCATAAATTTGATCTGAAATTTTTTTTCGTAGGGTTTTATTATTGGTCCTACCCTTTGGGTCACTTTCTAGGGCTCCTAAATTTCAAATCACCTTTTGTTTCATATCTCTAGCATAAATACTCTATTTTCAAATTCCTTTGAGGTTATTTTTCATTTTTACATATTTAAGGAAACCTTCTTTTTATTTTCCACAGTATTCAACATAATATTTAGAAATTCAAAAAATACACACTTTTAAGAAAATTACTTGGAGATGTTTATTTTACATATGCATATTCAACAAATCCTCTTTTTATTTTATACAATTCAAATTGTATTTCAAGATATGGTCATTTTATTTATTTGATGACAATAACTTATTGATCAACATCACTTTCAAAACAAAACTATTTGTCTTTCTCGATTGATTGTGTAAAATTATTTTATGGCTTTCTATATAATTGATGGCAACAATTATCCATTGTGTATTCCAGTTTAAATACATAACGTGATTCTTAAGCATGCTATTGGTCTCAATGTATGTAACAATTCATTTCTCCATCAAATATGACTTTTTGTTGTTGATCTAACTCCATCTACTCTGTATATCCATGGATTTGATAACACACCTAGGAAAATGTTGGGAGAAATATTTCTACCTATTACAATTCATTTCTCCATCAAATATGACTTTTTGTTGTTGATCTAACTCCATCTACTCTATATATCCATGGATTTGATAACACACCTAGGAAAATGTTGGGAGAAATATTTCTACCTATTACTGTAGGAGCATTCACCCTTAATGTTCTACATCATGTGTAGACACCTAAATTCCACTTTTGCAATCTTATTGCCAAATATACACAAATCAATCTCATTCTTACCAAATATATTATAATTAGTGATTTCCACTAATTAACTAATGTTTCCTACCATTTAGGTCAATTAACAACACTTTTTTTATTACCTAACTCCTTTCACATCCAAGATGCCACTTTATGACGAATCGTAAGTCAAAGTCCTCTTCCAAATAGACAATTAGTGATTATTAGCTAATTAAGCTTATTTTACTCTTGTTTTGGTCAATATACCCTACTATTGGCTCAAACCCCTCTTCCAACCACTCAAAATCATCCCACTTCCTTCCACAACGTCTCAGTAAGCTTCAAAATCTTATCCTAGCCTCCTAATTGACCCTAAGGGGTTGATTAAGGCCCATCACATATTAATCACTTGTTAATTCACTAATTAGGATTAACAAAGCCTTAATAATGATTAGAAATACTTAATCTAATTTGTGATATTAGTCCCACTTGCACCAAGATTCTAGTTTTCCTCAAAGAGAAAACTATAAAAAAGGACTAACCACATACCTTTAAACTTTACACCATGCTTTGAATTGCATATCGTATAAGAAATATGATTAATAGCCAAGCTCGATCCTTGCCTCAATTCTTCAATGGGGTTAGTATATGGGTATCCAATATGATATTGTAGTCATTGTTGGAGAGACCATCTCACCTTCCTTAGAGTAACAACAACTTCCAATTTGATTGCTCCTCGATCTATTTAGGTCTATGTTAGTTAATTAAACATACTAGTAGGCATGCTTTAGCTAGGTTTTGAATTATATTCATGTTAGTTTCAAGAATTCCATCAATATTTTATATTTGATGTAACTATTGTTAGATTCAATAAACATTAGCTCAATTAGACTATGTGATATTAGTCTTAGCTTTGCTTGGAAAATTTTAGTAGTCTTCATTTGGCATTCTCGGTGGGAAATTTACCCCATTGCATTCATTTTAAGAACTTTTAAACTTAGTTTCAAAGTTTTTAATTTCAAGCTTTCTAGATTAATTTCAAGTTTTCTATATTAGTTTCAAGTTTTCTAGTGTAGGTTCAAGCTTTCTAGATTACTTTCAAGCTTTTAGATTAATTTCAAAGTTTTTAGAGTAAATTTCAAAGTTTTATAGATAAATTTTCATTTTTATAGATGTTTAAAACTATATTAGTAGTATATGTTGTATTTTCATGTTCTTTGTAGGATATAAGGAGGTGAAGTGCTGCCAAAATTTCCTCAAAAGGCCCAAGTTTTTTTATCTTTTTCAAAAATTTCTTGTCAAAAGTTGTATTTTGATCACCTATAGGAAGGCTTGCATTTGTGCTTCAAAGGGTACACCCACACTCCAAAGTCCACTTGTGTGCTCTACTAGATGTGCCTATTCTTCAAAGTGTGCACCTATGTCTCTCTAACCATGCCTGTGCATCACTGGGTTTTTCACCTTTGTGTGTGACTTGCCCCTGTGCATCAAAGTGTATGCCTATGCCTCTCTGGCTGCGCCTGTGCATAATTGGCTATGTACAATTGATAGAGGTGCGTGTGTGTGCTTAAAAGCATGTGCTTGTGCTCTATAGGATGCACTCTTGCATAAAGATGTGCATTGGTGCACTCAGGTAAAGTTTTCTCAAATTTCAAAATTTCAAGTTCTGGTTTTTAGTGTTCCTGTCATTTTTTAGGGATTTTTAGTTGTTGTTACTGTTAATTTTTTGATTTTAGAGCAAGATTTATAAAAAAAATTTAGCTTAGGTTTTGATAAGTGATTTTTGTTAAAATTGGCTTAGGGTTTAATGAATGATTTTTCTTTCATGCTTTGTATAAGTTTGGAATAGGGTTGTGTATGCTCTTCTCTTGCACTTTGTGTGATCTCGAGAATCAAAATCACCTCTAAACCGCTTTTTACTAATTTAGAGAAAGTAGGAAAAATCATCATTCATTGCTATGTTTGAGAGAATAAAATTTCATTTTGGCATGAACATGACCTTTTAGTTTAAATATCTTTTTCACTTGATAAATAACCAAGGCTAAAATTTGTGTATGCTCTTCCCTTGCACCTTGTGTGATATTGGGAACCAAAAGAAATTTTAGTCTTTCATTAAGAAGCACTTGGATTAATTGAGAATAAAACTTGTTTTACAAAGTTTTATGGTAGTTAATTGATTTACAAGATTTTTCATCTAGTTGAGTTACTTGTTGTGTATGCTCTTCTCTTACACCTAGTGTGATCTTGAGAACCAAAAACAACACTTAATCCTCTTTCTATAATATTGTACATATTTTTGAACTACTAACTATTTGTGTGAATGACCTAATGAGCTAGCCAAATAAAATAGGTCTCTCTTTAAACCAAATTCTAACATTCACATGTGTTATAGGTTGCCAATAGTGGTCTTAAAAAATCGCTTAATCCAAAAGATAAGAAAATAGACCAACAAACCACTCAAAACACCGTAATGTAGGTTTCGATTAAGGGTTATGGCTCGTCTAATTTAAATTAGGACATAACCCATTTGGCATAAGACTTAAGCTACAACAATGAGGGTGGTCCTAGGAACCCCAAAGTAGTTCACGTAAGAGGGAACCTTGTGAATGAAACGGGAAAGTGCTCCAACTACCTAATTGATTAGTATGCCTTGGTGAGATTAGATTCAAATTTATTTCTATTGCGACCCCAGTGAAAGTGTAAATGAACAAAATTTTATGCTCGTTATACTGAAGGGGGTAAAGTAAAGTCACGATACTCCAAGACTAGTCAATGCGAATTTCTTGGTAAATCGATCTCGTAGATATATCTTGTGACACATAGAGAGAGATCCCCTAGGAAAGCTTGCCGAATTGAAGCCAATTTTGTCTTAGTTATTATACTTGAGAGCTTTCACAAAGTGAAAACTTTGTTAGATTCAAAGTCTTGTTTATAGAACAAGGGAAAGAATCTCTTAAAGTTGAAACCATGTGACATTTCATCATGAAATCTATTTAGTGTTACTTTGTCCTAATTTTTCACTTGTCTTAAGACAAGGTGAAACTCTGCCAAAGTTACACCAAGTATTTTTCATCACCACTTGGTCTACTCCTTTTTTTCTTGTTGCTCATTTGGAGACAAAAGAAGAATAAACATATACGGATACCTACTAGAAATAATAGTGTCAACCAATTTTGCAGTCTTCTTGCATGACCAAGTTGCAATGCCGGAATGCAAGAGTTGAAAGTGTGAATGGTACGTCATCAAGTTCTAGTAGCCCCTCTTATCTCAAAACCCATATTGAGACTTACTATAATTTTTAGTTAGGTGTTCCTATAATTGCATTCCTTTGAATTGTTACGTTGCCTACATTATAGCCATACAATTGTGATATTTATGTCTTGTTTCCATTGTGAAACTTGGCCTAAATCTCTTCATTGTATTGTTACATTGCTCGCACACATAGTAATTACTTGATATAATTAGACATACTTTTTACATCCTATCCTTGTCTTGAGTTTTTTTAGTGTTGAGGTTACTTTGTTCACATCGCTATAACACCATTTTGATACTAAAATGTTGCTTTCTTACAAATCTTGATTAACGTGTCCAAATAGCATTTTTACGCTGCTCACATTTGTATCATCCATTTTAAAAGACTTAGAATTTGTTAGTGTTTAGAAACTAGTTTTTAGTATACCTTGTTAAAGGATCACATCAACACCTTCTTAGCATTTAGGTATTGTTTGTTTCAAACTTGGCCTAACTAGTGATATTGTGTTGTCACTATCTATTTCAAACCTATCTCGAAAGATCATAGGGAGTAAATTTTTGTTGTGACTGGATTTGAGTTTTACATGTCATTGTATTCTCATAGAAAACCTCGTGTCATATATTACCTTGCTAGGGTAGATTATGCTTTATTCTTTGGCATCCTTAGGTTCATATAAACCTATTGGATTTGTGGCTATTTTATAATCACCATTAATTGTGATGACTTAACATCGTTACGCTGTGAAAAGTTTCCTAGGGATCATTTTCAGTAAGCCTTAGTGGAAATATTTTGCGTTGTAGCCCCTATTTCAAGTATGCCTACTACGAGAATGGGGTCCCAAAAGTTAGAAGACGACCTCTTTAGAGGTGAAAACCCTCTTTTAGATGATAATATGATGATTGACCATAGTGGTGGAGAGGAGGATTCTCCTTGTGTGGATGTAGAGCTTCTTCCCACCCATATTAATGAATACTTGTTTCACAACAACCATGAGGTTCTTATGCGTGTTGTGGAACTAGGAGCTAAGTTACTTTCCTCTTATCGCCGACATGGTTTAGGGAGATGAAAAAGTAGAACAACCTCATCACACTATTAATGACATATTAAACCCAGGTCATGCCTTTACTTCTGGATGACAGATTAATGAGGAGGTGCCTTTTGAAAATGAAGGAGACTATCATATACCTATGGTTAGAACACACTATGAAGACTATGATGAACATGATCATCATGAGAAATCTCCTCCTAATGAAGATCGTAACGAAATAACCACTTGGGAGATAACCTTAGAAGAACAAGTTCAATCTCTCACTTGCCAATTGGAAATTTTGGCTGCACATATATAGAAGGAACAACCAAAATATTTGAAACAAGCTATACCAAAGGAAAAACCTAAAGCTTCATTTCATGAGTTCCAAATAAATACTCCTCAACAAGAGACACAAAAATAACCCTATGAAGAATTTCTTACAGAGAATAGGGGTGGGAATACAACTAGATTCAACCCTTTGTATAGACCTACACCACCCCCACAAGACCACATTTTCAATTAAGAGTGGTCCACTATAAAGAAAACCCTTCTAGATTTGTAAGAAGTAAAAAATGGTAACAACAAAAAGTATTAGTTCAATGAGTTGTGCCCTTATCCATTTGATAGAGCCATGTTACAAGTACCTTTCCCAAGACACTTTGATTATCCAAAGTTTGACAAGTATAAGGGAAAAGGTGACCCTCGTGACCATATCAAATATTTTTATATGACATGTTTAGAGGTCACATATAGTGACAACTATCTTATTCGCTGCTTCCCACAAAGTTTAGGAGGAAAGGCACTAGAATGGTTCTTGCACATCCCTAAGGGATACATATCTACATGGCTAGAACTAGTGGAACATTTTGTACATCACTTTTATTTTAATATAGAGAGTCATGTTACCATGCTAGATCTATGCAATGTGAAACAACGAGAACTTTTATGATTTCCTACAAAGATGGAGAGGGTTAGCTAACCAATTCCCTTGCTCCATACCCAAAAAATAGTTGATAAGTATATTTTTTCCCAACCTCCACCTTGACATTATGTTCCACTTGAAAATGAATTGTGAAAACAAGTTTGAAGGGGTAATTGAAAAAGGGAGTCAAATCAAAAAATCATTGTTAGCTAAGGGGACTCTAAAACCCTTTTCATGCGATCATAACAATTCCAAATCTAATGATAAAACAAATTTTGTTCATAGTAAGAACAAAAACATTGTTAGTGATGGGATAGTAGACTCTAAGCGAATACAAGCCATTCAAATCCATGCTCCTTTGAAGTTTGTAAAAGGAAATCCCATGGAGTATAAACATCACACTTTCACCCCTCTATCTAAATCCATATCATCCATCCAAAATTAGTTAGAGGCCGTAAACATGGTTCAATACCTTGAATCACAACCCTATGGGTATGACGCACCTAAGTCATCATGGTTTAGGGATAATTAATTTTGCATATCTCATAGCATAAAGGGTCATAAAACTAACAAGTGTTTGAAATTAAAACACCATATTTAAGATCTAATCGATAGTGGTGATATAGAAGTAGAATATGTCACTGCTACCAAGTCTCCAAACACAAATATGGGGATTTTCAAAGAACCTTTTACCAAACATGAAGGGAAGAAAAAGTAGGATCAGGGACAATCGTCTCAAAATAAGAGTACCGACTATATATCGAAGCTAGACCATTTTGATGCCTTAATAGGTTGTGTTGATTTTCCTATTAAACATGTTAACACGATAAAAATCAGATCAAGAGAGTGCACCATGGTAATGTGATGAGCTCTCCTTGTTATCTTAAAACCCACTCCTCCTCCTTAAGAGAGTCACTATGATGTGTTGGATCAATTAGATAAGACCACAAATAAGTTGTCAATCTTAGATCTTCTAAAGATTTATAACGTCTATAAGGATATCTTTGCAAAACCTTACAGGGATCAGGAGTGTCCTTTGTATAGACCCAATGCACTTATAGGCCATGGTAGGAAAAATCAGTCCTTTAGAACACATAACCTTCAGTCCAACAGAAGTGTTAGTAGAAAATACCTCCCATAACCTACCCTTACGCATTGAAGTAATAATCAAACATAAGAAGATCAAGAGAGTGCTTGTGGATGGAAGATCATGTCTAAATAATTTTTTCTCTTAAATTAGTTCGATAACTAGGGTGCACATAAGTTGACTTGGAGATAAAGGTCATCATCATAAAGGCATATGACAATGAAGAATGAAAATCAACTAGAATGATCACTTTGTCATTAGAATTTGGTCCCATAAACCATGATACAAAGTTCCATGTCTTAGACTTGGAGCTCCCTTATAACATATTGCTCAGCTGCCCATGGATCCATGCCATGCAAACTGTGTCATAAATGTATCATCAGTGTTTAAAGTTACAAGATGAAGGAGATAAAATTACTATACACGGAGACCCCCAACCATTTTCTCATTTTATAGTATTATCAGGTTATGTTCCTACCATCTACAAGTGTCCTTCTATGGAGATCATTTTTCTTATTCAATCAGAATCCCTCACTTCACGAGTGGACCTATATACCTTGTCTACTAATAACAATGGTGCTTCCACCTCAGAAAATCCTTTCACTATATGGGAGATGAAGGTTAGACTAAGCGGTTGTGGAGAGTATGATCTGAAATAATCCCTTATGGTTCAAAACATTCCCCTATCATCTAAAGCACATGGTAGACCATTCTACAAATTCCAAAGATCAAGGAAAAATTATCCCATTGAAAATTTCACTTCATGTGGCTTATTAGAAGATGAAAGGTTACTCAAAGATAGTGTATTTCATCCTCAAGATGATAAAATGGATTTATGTTACAAGTCACCTAGATATGTTATTCCTAACCAAATAATGCTTATTATGAGGTATAAAGGACAAGATTACAACCATCAAGAACAAGGTTCATTAGAAGATCTTCCAATACCTCATCATATAATGGGTAAAATCGATATGGACGTACATTTTTATGAGTCTCGCCCTTCAGATGAAAAGTATGCCTCTTCTGAGCATGAGGATATTTTTTCTGAAAAATGAAAGTGAAACAGATTCCCAGTGTAGTCTATATGAAGACCTTTCCACCACGAACCTATTCTCTAACATGGATATCCTTACCATAACCTTTGTTACACCCCTTACCATTCCAAATCTGAACATCATTTACCCATCACTCGTGAATTGGGACCAACAAAAACACATACCCATCGACGTATTTAAGAACGATGAGGCTATTGGTGAATTCCTAGGCATCAGAGACAACATTCCAAGAAATAACCACAAGAAAGGGTTCTCCATTCAGCTCAATGCATGCACGTACTTCAGAGAGGAGGTAGAATTGTTTGGTCACTTAAGTAAGAAAATAAGAAAGGGAAAAATTCCTACAAAAAAGCCTTATAGAAAGAAAAATTCCAAGACCTATAACGAAGACCTCTTTGAGACGATTGTGGACAAACAAGCAGAACAACCTATGGAAAAGATAGGGTACCCACCTAAAGATGAGGAGCTACCTGACCCACCTTTGGTAGAAGAGGATCTCAATTTCCTTCTTGATCCTATGCACATGGAATATGAATCCAAGTTACTAGTAGAAGAGATAATAGAGGTTAACATCGACACATAAGGGTTTCTTAGAACGGTTAAGTTGGGAGCTTCACTCTCAACTCAAGAACAAAAAAAATTTACATGGCTGTTAAGAGAATATGTAGATATCTTCGCTTGGTCTTACACAAACATGCCAAGCCATGATCTTGCATTAGTGTGCACATTCTTGTTGTACATCCGAATGCCAAGCCTATAAAACAAAATCTTCGAAAGATGCATCCTCACGTTGCCTTGTTGGTTAAGGTAGAGCTAGAATGGTTATTAGAAGTAGGATTCATTAGGCTTATCAACTACTTAGAGTGGATTTATAATGTAGTACTAGTTCAGAAAAAGCCAATTGGTATCAGAGTGTGTACATCCCATTGTGCCAAAACTTCTCTTTGAGTGTAACTTACTATTTTTAGTAAGTGTGAAAAAAGTAACTCCCTCGATCCTTTGCTAAGTGTTGTGACCTTGATTCCCCTTTCTCCCTGCGTTCTGTCGACACTAAAATTTTCCTCCAAAATTTCCATTTCATTAATATATGTATTAGGAATAGGATGTTGTTAAGTGTAATTAGTAGTAGTGTCTGATAGAAGATAACGGCGCCGTCAGTACGGTGCCGCCAATAATGTGGAGTACGGTAACAGTCAAAGTACAATAGGAATGTTGTAAAAAGTAAATATTTGTCGTAAGTGGTCCGGTAATGTTAAAATGTCAAAGTTTGGGTAATTAGAGAAGTAGGGTCTACATGATTAGGAATTAGAAATATTATATTGGTAATAAGGACAAGGAGTGAGGTCATAAATATTTTGTGTATTTTATTTGTAAAAATTCTAAAAATGTGGAACCCATGTAAAATGATAAGGTTTATCTTATCTTAACAGATAAGCTTACATGTACAGATAAGAGTTAAGGTATGGAATATGATTCGTCAGAGTGGATTTCTTATCCTATCTTAGAGATAGGATGGATAAGCCTGGAAGTTCTATAAATAGAGAGGCCACCCCCCTCATTTAGTATAGAAAGAAGTAGTGAGAAATATTGTAGGAAGTGTGCGAAGGAAGCCATCAGTTAAAGGTGTGTTGAAGAAGCCATCGAGAGGTGTAATTGTAAAGTTTCTCCCATAGTCTTGTTGAAGAATCTCATGGGTGAGATTGTAACAGTTTCATGTTAATATTATAATTTATTTTGATATTTCAGATTTTTCATCATTCTGTCTTATCATAGTCAATGGTATTCTTGTGTTATGTTGTTGTTTTGTTTCCAGATTACGTCCACCAAACTAAAGGCTGTGCATTAGTAAATAATCATAGCACGAGGAGTTCCCGGTGAAGAATTATCATAGTGCCGGATTGTTGATGACATTTTGGTTCCGTTGTCGGGACCATTCCTCGTTGGTGGATTTTCTGGAGAGATATTCCCACTAAGTCAAAAATCAATTGGAGGGTAACCTTGTTTTTACTGTGCATAGTAGTTACCATGGTAAAGTCATTTTTACCGTGAATAGTAGTTACCATGTTAAAGGCATTTTTGCCATGAATAGTAGTTACCCTAGTAAAGTCCTTTTTGCTGGGAATAGTAATTACCGCAGTAAGGTCACTTTTTACCATGAATAGTATTTACCGCAGTAACTTTACTTTTTACTGTGAATAGTGTTTACCACAGTAAAGTCAGTTTTTACCGTAGTAAGTCAAGTTTTACCATAGTTTACCGTGGTCATTTCTATTTTACTGTAGAAAGGTGTAAAGTCACTTTCTAGTATAGTGATTCCAATTATTTGTGCACATAAGTCTTGTTAATTGTACTTGTGGGTTGGTATTTCACGGTGGTTACTTTTGAAAATGGGAAAGATTCCTGTTTTTTCAGCTCAATCTAATGAAGATGCTTCTTCTTTCATTCAAGAGTTTAAACGATCTTGTATTTGTAATGGCCTTATAAGAAGGGAACAATGGACTGAATTTTTTCCTACCTTTTTCGATGGTTCAGCACTTAGGTGGTTTGAAACACTAGGTGATAATGTGAAAAATTCATGGGATTTATTAACTGAAAGTTTTCTTGAAGAATTTGGTGAACAACAGAAATATGCAGATCTCATGATCGAGATCACAAAGCTATCCCAAGGAGAGAAGGAGAAGATAAGGGATTATCATGCTCGTGTTCTAGAGCTAAGGAGGAAGCTCGATGCCCAGATCCGGAAGGAAGGACTAGCGGATGGGTTGATGAATGGCGTGGATAATCTCCTCTGTAAGCACTTCATTCTTGGGATGAAGCCAGAGATCAGACAACGAGTGAAGTATGACCGCCCAGCCACCATTGAACAAGCAAAGGAGATTGCAAGAAGGCAAGAAGAAAGCATGGAAGAGGAGCCCAAAGAAATTGTTGCTAAAGTAGAGCCTACACCAGCACCTTTGGTCCTGAATCCACAACCACTCCCGGTGAGCACAAATATTTCTCCTAATACATCTACTGAGTATGAAGATCTGCTCAAAAAGATGGGTCAGTTAACTATTAATCTTCTTCAAGGAAAGGAATTTAGTTCTCAGGGAGGAGATAGAGGTCCAAAGAGAAATATTTCTGAAGTTGTTTGTTATGGTTGTTATAAAAAGGGTCATTATAAGTATAATTGTCCAGATAGAGCTTCTACATCTAGTAAGGGAGATAATGATAAAGGAAAAGCACCTGTGAATTCTTTTGATGTAGTAGATAAGAGCAGAAATAATGAAGTGGATGTGTTTGTAACAAAAAGAAAGAAAGAAAAAGATAATCAAGATGGAAATGATCCTAAGAAGATGAAAGAAGAAACTAGTAAGAAACATAGGAGAAGAAAGTTGGGTGTGCAGGATTTTCTGATTTCACAGGGGCAAGGACCATACTCCATCTTGGAAGATCTGTCCAAAAGGCCTGCAAATATTACATATGGTCAACTCTTGGCTATGTCTTCTGAGAAGAGGCGGGAGTTGCGAGGTGGACTCAATGCTCGAAGAAGGAAGGAGGTTGAGGTCCCTGTTTTGGAGGCAGAGGAAGATCCCTATGCTCCACAAGCTGAGGTATTATGTAATGGTATTTCAATTCATGATGTCTTAGTTGATGGAGGTGCTGCAGTTAATGTAATGACTGAGTCTGTAATGAATATGTTGGGGTTAAAAATTAATCGCCCTTCAACACTTATGTTAAGGTCATTAAATAAGGGAAAAACTAAACCAGAAGGTGTAATTTCAAATGTGGCAATATCTGTTATGGGTGTGGTATGTGTGGTAGACTTTCAGGTGATGAAAAATGGTACTGTTGCGTACCCAATGCTGCTGGGAAGACCATGGCTAAGGAGAGTTCATGCAAGAAACTACTGGAATGAAGGTTTCATGACACTTGGACGTGGTAGAGAGAGGGTGAAGATAAACGTGATCCCTCGACATCATAAAGTAGAACCTGTGGATTCAAGTGATGAAACTGATGATTGGACATCCTCTGATTACTCTAGTACCAGTGAAGTGGACACTGAAGATGAAGAAAGCGAGGTGGATGTTTCAGTCATGGATATCCTGCCAGTCACACCAACCCATGACCCCATAAAATTATCTGAAGAAGAAGTTGATGATCGTCTCCAACAAATAAAGATTGGTGATGCTGTGATGGAGAGTGAGAAGGAATCCTACCTCCAGCTCTTTCGAAGGTACATACACCTATTCACTTTTGATTACAAGGAACTCCACCAAGTAAGTTGTGTAGAACATTGTATTGAGCTGGTAGATGGTGCTAAGCCCATAAAGCAAATGCCATATAGAAAGAATCCTAATTTTTCCAAGACTGTAAAAGAAGAAATAGATAAGTTGCTTGATGCAGGATTCATATTTGCTATGGAGAATTCAGAATGGGTTTCTCCCATTGTGATCTCAATAAAAAAGAATGGGAAGCTACGCATTTGTGTTGATTATAGGAAGCTCAATAAGGCAACAAAGAAGGATCATTACCCTCTTCCATTTTCAGATCAGATCTTGGACGAAGTAGCTGGCCAGGAGTGCTATAGTTTTGCTGATGGATATAGCGGCTACAACCAAGTTCGTATAGCAGAGAAAGATCAGCTGAAGACCACGTTCACCACTCCTTGGGGAACGTTTGCTTATAGAGTTATGCCTTTTGGGTTGTGTAATGCTCCAGCAACATTCCAGCGTTTAATGAATAGGGTGTTCGAACCCTACATTGGGACCTTCATCAGAGTATTTCTGGATGATTTTTGCATCTATGGGAGCAAGTTGGACCACCTGCACCAGATGGAGATAGCATTTCAAAGGTTAGATGAAGCACAAGCCTCACTAAACCCTACAAAGTGTGTCTTTGGATGTTCTAAAGGCGTTTTGTTAGGGCATGTTGTATCTAGAGATGGTATTGGTACTGATCCTGATAAAGTTTCAAAAATCAAAGATTTACCATTTCCTATAAATAGAAGTAAGTTGAGATCATTTTTAGGCCATGTGGGTTACTATAGAAGGTTCATCAAGAATTTCTCAAAGATTGCACAGCCACTAACCCAGTTCGTGAAGAAGGATGTTGCTTATGAACCAGGAAACAAGGCGCATGAAGCTTTTGGACAACTGAAGGAAGCCCTGGTGTCTTCACCTGTTTTGAAGAATCCAGATTGGAGCAAGCCATTCATTGTGTACACTGATGCCTCAGATGCAACACTAGGTAGTACTTTGAGCCAAAAGGATGAAAATGGGTATGAACATCCAATTTACTTTGGGAGCAGACAAATGAGCAGTGCTGAGGTAAACTATACTGTAACTGAAAAAGAGGCTCTGGCTATCATTTTTGTTGTAAAGAAGTTTAGAAATTACTTGCTAGGGAAGAAATTTATAGTTGTAACGGATCATCAGGCTCTGAAATATATTGTCAATAAGCCTAACCCATCAGGGAGGATAGCAAGATGGATAATTTTGCTACAAGAATTTGAATTTGATATTATAGATAGGCCAGGAAAGAAGCATGTCAATGCAGATGCACTCTCTCGAGCCTATGATGGTTTAGGATCATCTTGTGATGATGATGATTTTCCCGATGCAGCATTGTTCTCCCTTGACACAATCCCTAGTGAATACATAGATATTTGGAATTATCTGAATGAATTCAAGTTTCCGGATGGTGCCAATGCAAAGACTAAGAGAAAGATTACTCAAGCCAGTCGTCCATACTCTATTCTGCATGGAGCATTATTTCGAATAGGACCTGATGGACAGTACAAGAGGGCAGTTGGACGTGATCAAGGAAAAGAGCTTCTAGAAGAATTCCACAATGGTACATGTGGAGGGCACTTCTCTGGACAACTTACAGCAAGAAGGATCTTGGATGCAGGTTATCACTGGCCCACTCTTTTTAAAGATTGTTATAATTATTGTAAGACATGTGATATTTGTCAAACACATGGTAACCGTAAGACTTCATCAGCTCCATTATGTCCTATTCTTCCCCTTGGTCCCTTTGAAAAATGTGGAATAGACATTGTAGGTCCACTTCCAACTACATCACGTCAAAATAAGTATATTGTAGTTGCCACAGATTATTTAACCAAGTGGGTTGAAGCTAGGCCATTGAAAGCAGCTTCCATGGATGAAGTGGCAAGGTTCATATATGAACGCATTGTCACCAGATTTGGTTGTCCATTAGAAATTGTAACAGATCAAGGAAGCCACTTCATTAATGAGGTGGTAGAAGCCCTAGTCAATAAGTTTTCTATCAAGCACAGGAAGGCAACAACATACAAGCCAAGCACAAATGGACAGGTGGAACGAACAAATTTTGTGTTGTGTCAAATTCTAGCAAAAGATGCAGCCTTGCAGGTATATAAATGGGATAAAAGGATTCATGCAGCATTGTGGGCATATAGGGCAACATCAAAGTCAGCAACAGGATACTCCCCATTTCAGTTGGCCTATGGCATTGATCCAGTTCTTCCTATTGAGTTTGATATTCCCACTGTGAGAGTTATGAAAAATGAAAGGATGGATGAAAGTGATTCAGTAAAAGAAAGGTTGGTACATCTTCATTTGCTAGAGGAAATGAGGGAAATAGCAAAGGATACAAGCCATAAGAAGAAAATGAAGCAGAAGGAGTACTTTGATCAAAAGATCCGGTGGTCTCCATTTCAAGTAAATGACTTGGTTCTAGTTTATGATTCCAGATACAAAAAAAGAAGACAGAGAAAATTTCTTCCAAAATGGATGGGGCCCTACAAAATAGCAGCTGTGCATGAAAATGGTACGTACCGACTTGAGGAATTGGATGGCACTCCCATTACGAAATGGGTCAACCACGACAAGTTGAAGATTTTCCAAGCACCAGAATAGTCTACTCCGAGGACGGAGTAGAAGCTAGGAAGGGGGAAGATGTCGACACTAAAATTTTCCTCCAAAATTTCCATTTCATTAATATATGTATTAGGAATAGGATGTTGTTAAGTGTAATTAGTAGTAGCGTCTGATAGAAGATAACGGCGCTGTCAGTACGGTGCCGCCAATAATGTGGAGTACGGTAATAGTCAAAGTACAATAGGAATGTTGTAAAAAGTAAATATTTGTCGTAAGTGGTCCGGTAATGTTAAAATGTCAAAGTTTGGGTAATTAGAGAAGTAGGGTCTACATGATTAGGAATTAGAAATATTATATTGGTAATAAGGACAAGGAGTGAGGTCATAAATATTTTGTGTATTTTATTTGTAAAAATTCTAAAAATGTGGAACCCATGTAAAATGATAAGGTTTATCTTATCTTAACAGATAAGCTTACATGTACAGATAAGAGTTAAGGTATGGAATATGATTCGTCAGAGTGGATTTCTTATCCTATCTTAGAGATAGGATGGATAAGCCTGGAAGTTCTATAAATAGAGAGGCCACCCCCCTCATTTAGCATAGAAAGAAGTAGTGAGAAATATTGTAGGAAGTGTGCGAAGGAAGCCATCAGTTAAAGGTGTGTTGAAGAAGCCATCGAGAGGTGTAATTGTAAAGTTTCTCCCATAGTCTTGTTGAAGAATCTCATGGGTGAGATTGTAACAGTTTCATGTTAATATTATAATTTATTTTGATATTTCAGATTTTTCGTCATTCTGTCTTATCATAGTCAATGGTATTCTTGTGTTATGTTGTTGTTTTGTTTCCAGATTACGTCCACCAAACTAAAGGCTGTGCATTAGTAAATAATCATAGCACGAGGAGTTCCCGGTGAAGAATTATCATAGTGCCGGATTGTTGATGACAGTTCCTCACTCCTTTAGATCAAATTTCTATTTTTAGCAGGTGCTCAAGGGCCCACTTAATTTTTTTAGTAAGTGCCCAAATTTTTTGTTCTAGTGAATTCTTAGCTGTAGTGCACCTCCAATGTCTTCATCTCCTTCGCAGGTTCTTCTATTGATGAATTTCTTGAAATACCAATTCCTATGTAGGAGACCTACTATTTTTAGAAAGTTAGCCTCTGGGAGTCTGATTGATGTGGAACAAAGTTTTTTGATATGGTTTTTTTCCCAATATCATCCCTTTGAAATTTCGGGCCCGCTTGCTTAATAATCCAGGAGATCTTAAAGTTTTAATTTTTGGACTTGGCAGTGCTTCTGGGTACAGTAGCCATTAATGGACCTCAAAATTATAGGTCTGGTTTTCTCCTTCATTTGTGAAGAAAATTATATTTTTGATGTGGGTTTTTTCTTCTAGTACTTCATGTGTGATCTTACTTCAATCGGGCAATCAGTTTGACGGGAAATCAAGCTTTTTCCTTCGTAGAGCCGGAAAGAGGGTTTCTTTGCTGCAAGAAATTCATGATGAAAATTGGAGATTTGAATATAATTTTTAAATATCATGGACCATTTTTTTGAGTGCCCCTAATGGGATGAAACTTACAACACTCCTTTTTTTTACCAAAAAGATTTTGGGTGACTTTCATCTTAGGGTTTAATCTTCGGATACATGATCATATTCACCGTTTGAGTCAATGAAAAACAACCTTTAAAGATTCACCTAGGGGTGTGTATTTCCTTTGTTTGTTCTCCTATTCAAGTTTCCTCGGGGATTTTTATGTGGGGATTTAGCTTAATGGTTTGGATATTCTTAGATTTTGTTAATGGAGAATTTTTCAGCAACAAGCATTTTTCAGTTTTATAAAAAAAATTGGTTTCTCTTATGATTTTTATATATGGTAATCATTTCCAAAGAGTTTGATTACTCCCTTTATGACAAGATATTTCTTGATTTGTGTTCCTCTTTCACAACTTCTTTTAAGGTGTTCACATATGCATTTAGAGATTCAAAGGTACTTCTACATTGAGACTGGGAATGAAAATGTTGACTAATTATTTTTCTAGAATTAACAAGGGAGTCAGTTAGCCAAGGCTCTCCATATTCACAAGAATGAAGATAATTTTTCACCATTTCTTTGTTTGGAATTACACAAATCCATCATGGTGATCTATGAGTCCATATTAAATGATAAGTATCTAACAAACCTTTGAGATAGATCTATAAAGTGGTAATGCATCCCTTAGGTAAATGTAAGAATCACTCAAGTGCGTGATGTTGTGATCCTCATGTGTGGATTTCACTAATGTCTTGAGGTTCACTTTTAATGTAATGATTTGTTACATTTGGTATCAGAGCAACACCCAAGTTCAAGTCCTGACACAGGTGGCTACACTGACATTGAAGTGTTTGCCCAAGGCTCGTATAGGGCAGGGCCTTATCCTGCTACATGGGCACAAATCTAGTCCAGGGTTTGGGATGCAAAAGCGTGGTAGGATGTTATGATCCTCATGCGCAGATTTCACTAATGCCTTGAGGTTTTAGTGTAATTTTTTACATGTAATTTATGTTATCTTAAATTGTTTAAAGTTTTTTTATCAGGAGGACCAAATAATGTAGTAAACTAAAACACTTGACCAAATCACTTCTTATTTTGCCTTGATGCACCATTTTAGGGCCTTTAATCCAACTACATCCGGTTGTCATTTTAATTCCTTTATCCTTCATCAATTTCCTTACCATTTGAACCTCACCTCACATACACACTTCTATATAGGTGAATGGTAAAGGAACATAAGTTTTAACAATTTGAGGATCCAAGTCAAATAAGAGTTGTTGTAAATAATTTTATCCTTAAATTCTTATGTGCTCTATGAATTTAAAGTTAAAATTGAAGGAGTGACGTGGAAAAAATACAAGGAGAAGAGGAGAATGAAGAAGGGAATTACAGACATGAATTGTAGATTAATAGAGATATACCTCTTTGAATTGTTGAGTGTTGAGATTATAAAAAGGAATCCATTATAGTTGCATTCACACCTTATACTTATTTCTAGGTCATTTACATGCATTATGAATTGAGTTAACTGGAATGTTTAATTTTAATTATATGTGACATGAAATTTCAGTAGACTTGACCTATTGGCAACAATAATATCGAAGTCCTTGATAGATAAGAGCCTATCTATGACACAAGTTCAACCTATAATCCGGTAAAAGTTGATTAGTCCCTATGTTAAATTTTTTGAGTTTAGGATAATGCAAATTATTTTGTTGAGTGCATCATGAAACAAACTTGCAAATACTTGAAATGACTATTTCATACGACTTATACATTTAAAATATGATAATCATTTATATATACATTTATATGAAACATAATAATATGTACATATATACATGTATCTATAAACAATTACATAAACATATATATTGAGTAGAGGGGCCAAGGAAAAATAATAAAAAATCCATATACCAAATTTTAAGAACAACCTTTAGTAGTTAATGTTATCCAAATAGCTTTCCTAGCGATATGGATAACTTACATACACATTCTAGCCCCAAGCTATCCATTGAAGAATTGTGCGCGCTCAAAATCACTTGGCACATTCCTTTGGTCGTAGTTCACCTGCACCCCCCCTTTCCTTTTCTCCTTTCACTTCTCTCTTGCGTCCACCTTCCGCACGTTCACCTTCTTCTGAGTCAGTTTCTTCCCATCCCGTGCACCTAAGTCTTTGGACATTTGTGCGCCACACCCATTACTTTGTAATAGTTATGCCTTAACCATACGTTCTCTGCTCACCAGTTTGATTCATCTCCCCGCGTGCATCGTGCATGCCCCCTCCGCATATTCCTTTATAAAGTTCCCTTCCCTCCTATCCATCTATGCCAGATCATCTTTTGACATGCTTAAGTGTGTAGTGTGTAACTAGTCAGGGTACACCAATAGGGTGCCAAATCCTTGCAACAAATGAATGATTGACATGTGGTAAAAACAACAAATAGTTGTACATTTGGCCACCATATCAGCCAATCGGCGCACACCACATGTTTTGCATACGTCGACGACTCTGACATCTTCTGATAGCCATATCATCAGCTACAGAGCTTAGATCGATGTGTGCCTTGACTTGTCAGAGAGCTACTGACATCATCTACAGTGCCAAAAATTCAAAATTCAAATTTCGGTATTGCATCCATCAATCATTAGCTCAAGAGTGGCATCATATATTTCATCTTGCCTTATCTCAATATGGCCAACCTTCACATCAACTTCACGCTTTTCTTGCAAATTTTTGGCTTACATCAGGAGCTCAAGGCTGAGCTTAGGATCTTTAGTTTCTTTTGTGGCTCTAAGTAGTTCTTGTACAGACATTTCTTTCTCGTTGTTTGAGTGCTCATATAGACTGGCTTGGTCTCTTCCCGGGTGACATGATCAAGGGAGTCCTCATCTTCAAATGGGAATGCGAATAATGTCTTCATCACAGATAAGAACATAAGCTGATTTTTCTTTTTGAAAATCATTAAGAGCCATCTCCTCTTCTTCATGGTTTGCATCATATCGACAATTCAGGGTTGCCCTCTTATAGGTCGAATCTCCTCACCGCTTCTTCAAAATCCAAATCTCTATGGGAAGGCATGTCTGGGCCTATCAAAATGGGAATAACCTCTTCCTCCTCGGTTTTCCACCATAGTGATTCATTTGCTTGCTACCTTGATACAGGATGTTAGCTTCCAGGCTTCCAGAATTTCGTACAGTGTACCTCATTTTCTTCTCGGGAAGAAATTTCTCCATGTCTCCCTTCACTGGTATGGTTGCAAAATGACCAATTCATCTGAATTTTCCCTCCCAAAGTCTCGGCAGAAACTTTCTACTCAATAACATTCTGAATGAGGTCTGGGACATCGGCTACCAAAATCATCGCTGAAACTTTCTTGTCTGGAAATTTCCCAAGAGACACATGTGCATCTTTGACCTTCCCTACAAGTGAGACCTTTTTGATTCCAAAGAGTAACAAGAGCCACTAGGTGGAGTTATTGTAAGTTTAAGAGCCTTGGCGACCTTCAAAGGTATCACGTTGTCTGAGGCACCAAAATCTATTATGTAATTATTCGGTACATATTCTCCAACAAGAAGGGAGACATAGAAAGTTTCAACTTTATCAGTATTTGATGCATTCAAAGAAAGCATGTTCTGTGAGGGAGGTGTAGGTGAGTTTGGTAGCATGCCTTTAGAACTAGATGTTACAGCATTGGGTGTTAGACTACCACTCATGATATATCAGACGAACCTCTCAAAATTGTTCAGGATGAGTTTGCAAGATATTCAGTTTCAGTAATCTACACTTTGGCCTTGTTTGCATATTATATGAAGTCAAAGGGAGAAGATGCGGTCAAGGGGGGCGAAGGGACTGATTTTGGAGTCTGGATAGGCTTAGGAGAAGGATTTGATGATTGAGGAACGGATGATGTTTTGAAAGGTACACTAGGAGCTTTCAAAGTACTAGATTTTGTAGGAGTAGATTTATATTTAGACTTGGAAGAGACATTAGGAGACTTACTTGGGATTGTGGGAGATTTCTTACTTGCTACAAGATCAGGTTCCAACAATGCAGACTTCATGGAGGATGGAAGTGGGGATCCTCGACTGATTATTTTGTTTTGTGGAGTCGCCATAGGAGGATCATCAACCTTATTTTTCTTAGTAGAAGTGGAGGAAGAGGCTTCTTTCTCAGACTGAGAACGAGTGAATACCACACATGAGAAACTGGGTGTATCTTCTTCATCTCCTTCATCAGCTCCAGAATACTCACAGAATTTTATTTGTGTATCATTCTCAAACTCATCATTTTCTAGGAAATCACCACCACCTTTTTCAAGCTCTTCTTCACTTTCTTGAAATCTGCAATTTACATTCACAAGTGGGGCCTCCAAGGAAAGTCTTTGGGGTGCTCCTACAATCTGATTTTTGTTTCTTCTTTGAGAAGAAAATCATTCAAATAATTCCCTCTTCAAAGAGGCCATCTCATTCACCAAATTTTGCAGCGATGGATTGGTTCTCTTATCTTCAGGATGTTGGGCCTTTCCCTTTGATGGATTCTTGATCTTTCCAAAGAGGATGAGATCGTCATCCAATTCAATGGCCCTCCTTTGTGGTTCTACAATGTTCCTTGGTTGAACTCTTCATAGGAGAAAGCCTACCTTTGGTGATTGAGCATTTATGAAAAATATTTTGATATTGCTCTGAGAGGGTGAATCTTCTTCCGGTATCCTACGAAGCAACTGTTTGAAATAAGCCACGAAGTCTCTCATCGTTTCACTTTCTCCTTTCCTCATTTGAGCCAGCTGCAATAAGAGGTCTTGACAATATTCAGTTGATTTACATCTTTCCTCGAAGACAGCCTTGATGTCATCCCAACCAGTGATGGATCGGGAAGGCAAGAGGTAGAACCATTCTGCTACTTTTTGTTGGAGGGACTCCACGAACAATCTTACAATGACGTCTTCATGTTGGACACCAAGAATTACACATGATATCATGAAAGCAACAATGTGTTCTTCAGGATGTTGTGTGTTGTCACCTTTGAACTTTGGAAATTTCTTGCGGGAACCCATTGGTAGATCGTGGAGAGGTGGCTCAAGAGCAAGTGGGCCCATATTCCTTCCCCATGGAATAATGGGTTGAGGTATTTTTTCTTCATCTGCCATTGTCGCTTCTGCTTCTGCTCTTGCTTCTACAAATTCTTCTTCAAATTCTTCTTCTTTTGGGAGCTCAATGCTCAATGATGGTTGAAAAATGGGAGAATTTGAAGGTGGAGTATCCACAGGAGTTTTGATAGGATTGCTCGATGACTTCATGAAGATTCAGATGGAGAGGAGGTTTGAGAGAAGAAGTATGGATTATCTCTAATTCATTCTTGCTGATTTTGTGAAGCCTCAAAATTGAAATCATCAACACCTCTCGACCTGATAAACCTGGTGTGTCTTCCTTTAGCCATCTTTTTGAAATTATTGAAGTGGGAATATGAAAATACATGTGCAATGGAATTTCATGAAATCCTTTTTTTTCTTTTTGAATTTTGGGACCATGCGGTCATATTTTGGATATAGATGCTGCTAAATCTACCCCATGGTGGGTTTCAAAAACTGTTGGTGAGAAAATTTGTCAGGTGGACAAACTTGTGGATTTATTTCCAATGCTCTAGGAATCTAAGTCCCTCTACTTAACCACTGCATCTTCCGTATGTGCATGCGCGAGAAAGTGTGGATTTCCGTGGTGGTCTTTTGACCGTAGATCTAACAAGGGCACTCCACTGACCTTGCGGCAAAGCTAGCAATCTCTTGCTAGGGAATTCTTTTTCTGTAGAGCGGGAAAGGGGAGTGAGAAAAGAGGTAGGAGAACTAATGTTGCATATAGAAAATCATATTCCTGCACACACACTAGTTAGAAACTTCAACACATACATTCATGAGAAGAAACAACCCTGTAAATAGCAACAAGACCAAATAGAATTTGATGAACACAAAGTATCATGAAACCCCTTAGTCAAAGAAAGCTAGAAACTCCTTGTATTGATTGCTTAGACAAAAGTTGTACATAGCGGAGAAATGGAAGAAATTGAGAAAGGGGGGAATAGAATAAAATTTCTATCTCCTTTGTTCTCTCAAGGTGCAATATACTCTTGAGTTTACAAGATCAATCGCCAACCCTTTGAAATGGGAATGGCGTTACAATTTATAGAATGAGAGGTGACTTATCGTCTTCCTCATGACCCTCCATATGTCTTAATATGACTTAAGACTGTTCATATTCCACTTTAAATATTTAAGTCCCTTTTTATAATAACAAGGTGACTTAATTTACATTATGTTTCTAAAGTCACTTTTAAGTGACTTAAAGGCATATCAAAAAGTGAAAACTCCAACGAAGAATTAGAACATTTGAAAGTGAGAGAAATTTGGGGGAAGAGGAGAGAGAAGAAGAAGAAGATGAAATGTCACCCGATGAAGTCCATTGATCCTCGTTGATGGAAAGCTCTAAATGCAATGAAATTCTAAATCTTCAAACTCCTTGAACACTGTGAAACTCCTCCAAATTAGCTCACAAATGCTCACTAAGTTGAATGAACTAAGGTGGATCTTGAATGCCCTGTGAAAAATGACTAGGATGCTCCCGAATAATGATGTCCCCCTAAATGATTATCCTTGTACATCCCATTGTGCCAAAACTTCTCTTTGAGTGTAACTTACTATTTTTAGTAAGTGTGAAAAAAGCAACTCCCTCAATCCTTTGTTGAGTGTTGTGACCTTGATTCCCCATTCTCCCTGCATTCCTCACTCCTTTAGATCAAATTTCTATTTTTAGCAGGTGCTCAAGGGCCCACTTAATTTTTTTAGTAAGTGCCCAAAATTTCCATTCTAGTGAATTCTGAGCTGTAGTGCACCTCCAATGTCTTCATCTCCTTTGCAGGTTCTTCTATTGATGAATTTCCTGAAATAACAGTTCCTATGTAGTAGACCTACTATTTTTAGAAATTTGGCCTCTGGGAGTCAGATTGACATGGAACGAAGTTTTTTGATATGGGTTTTTTCCCAATATCATCCCTTTGAAATTTTGGGCCCACCCGCTTAATAATCCATGAGATTTTAAAGTTTTAATTTTCGGACCTGACCATGCTTCTAGGTATGACAACCATTAATGGACCTCAAAATTGCAGGTCTAGTTTTCTCCTCCGTTTACGAAGAAGAATATATTTTTGATGTGGGTTTTTTCTTCTAGTGCTTCACGTGTGATCTTACTTCAATCTGGCAATCGGTTTGACGGGAAATCAAGCTTTTTGCTTCGTAGAGCCGAAAAGAGGGTTTCTTTGCTATGAGAAATCCTTGATGAAAAATGGAGGTTTGAATATGATTTTTAAAGGATTTCAAGAGATTAAAACTCAACAACAAATGGTTCATCAATCCGAGCATCGGTTTGCAAGATATGTTTGAATCTTCATTTTCATGGCTATGAGGATTTCCATTATTCTTCTTCTCTGTTCTTTATTTCTCCTTCTAAGATTGATGAAAATTACCTATGAGACCTATGTATCTCCATGGAAAATTTATTTCAGTTCCTTTTATGATTTGGTTTGAGTTTCTTGCAATGGTGGAGTGGTGGACTTGTGTTCTCTGCAACTTTCTTCTGGTAATGGAGAAGCAGCAAGAAACATCTAATAGTTAGAATATATTTCAAATATTTGAGTTGGAGTTGGGCACATTTTTTCATGTTTAATGTCCCTGACCTCAGGGACATGAGGGACATCAATTTCCATAATGATCAAGATGGCGACATGTGGCGTTTAATCCAACGACAGGGAATGAAAGAGGAAAAGTTGTTTTAAAGCATTGGGAGCTAAAAGGCAGTCACGTGGGTGTCCAGAAGACTCCCTATGGAGGATGGGCACATTTTTCAAGGTATTATGTCCCCTAAATCAGGTGCATAAGGGACATCAATTTCCACGGTGGTCATGGAGCTGACACGTGGCGCTCGATCCGACGGCAGGGGATGAATGCTCCAAAAAATCACCTGGGGGCTAAACTATCAAGTCTGGAGGTCACATGAGGGTCCAAGAGGTCATATGAGGGCTGAGAGGGCTTCAAGGGGGCTAGATAAACTTTTACAACCTTGGTATCCATGACCTTAGGGGACGTGAGGGACACAAAATTCCGCTAGGCTCCTGGTGTTAACACGTGTCCTCCCAAAAAATTGGATAAGTCCTGAACTTGTAACAGTGATAACTGTTAGGAAATTAATTATTAATGTTTACATTATAGATATTAGGTTTGAAAGTATTTTTTTATAATATATTGTTTCAACAATATATTATTCTTAGATTTTGTTATACCCATGAATAACATTCCGGGTTAATTGTTGTGACTCCTTCCTATTTTATAGGAGGTTGTTTAGCTGTTATTATGGCTATATATTAGCCTAATGTATTGCACAAGATAATTTGGGGACAGAAAATATAATATACAGTGAATATTATTACTTTGTGTTTTCCATCGGCTGTCCAAATCTCTAGATTTGGTATCAGAGCATGGTGGATCCTTGAGGGAGTTGTAGGTTATCACATTCACAATTTATTAGATCATTGAAGATTAGCTTGGCATTTTTGGAAGGAAAAATTCCCTGCTTGATAACCCACGATGGCACCAGAACCGGATTGAGGTGTCTCGAGTCTCAATGACTTCTGAGACATTGCAAATAGTTTTCAAAGGCTCGACGACTTTCCAGAACGTGCCAATCAAACTCCAAATTTTCACATTTGGATGTATCGATATTACCACGAAATAGGCATGTGCTACGCATCAGTCTACGAAATTGGCCCATTGTTCCTAGTATCAATCTCAGTGTTCATATTCAATGATCTACATGCAAAGTGAAGTTATCCATTTATTGCATGCACAAATTAGATCGTGCGACAAGCTCCTGGTGACTTCTCATCCTGTAATGGAGCTCCTGTAGAAGATATCTCATTAGCTACGTGTGGTATCGTCGATCCACAAGCTTCTAACTCGTCTTCCTTGTTTGAAGAGGTCTCTAGATTTTGCTCTGAGTTCTGCAGATCTGTATGTATAGGAATTCACGTGGCAATAGGAAAATTATTATTATTGTATCTGGCCTTGCATGGTGCTTCGACCTCATCGACACATCTCCTCCACAGAATGGTTTGGCTGTGGGTGCATAGATCCACAAATTACAGTGATCTCCGGTCCACACAAGCTGCAGGCGTAGAGATCTACGTTGGAATTTTTTTATACACATTGAGCTCGAGTTTTGAGAAGCTTTCATTGTTGTGTAACAGTCATAAAAAAAATGAATGGTCTGCACAGTCAAATCCTTTGACAGTTTTAGTGTTCTCACGGGTCTGTTTGGTTCGGCCCTGAGTTATTTTGTATTGATAGTACTGCTTGCAAACCACTGTTCCATCACTTTATTGGCTTGATCAATAACTTCTACAAATCTATTCAATTGAATCGCCATGCATTGAGTCACATCCAGCTATAGATCAGGCAGACAAATAAAGGCAAGTATTTTTCCAATATTCAAAGGTATTTTCATTTCTTAGCAAAGCATACACATGTTATAGAGGTCAGGGCAATTATGGCTCTTAGTTACTCTTAACCAGCTTGTTGTAGTTTGTGAAAAATTGTTAAGTCTATTTAATTACTTTTTACATGTTATTGCACGGATGCATTCTCGGTAGAATCCGACGTCCATATTGTGTGAAAATTCATAATGAATAAGTTGAGTCACATTGAAAAATTTGAAGGCAAAGATTTTCATACCTGGCAAGTGCGGACTCAATTATTCCTAATCAACAAAGACTTATGGGATATTGTTGATGGAAAAGAAAAGAAACCGACAAATGCAGATGAAGCAATAAAATGGGACAGCAGAGATCGAAAGGCTACAACAATTATCGGATTGGGTCTATCAGATGCTTATCTACATCATATAGACTTAAAAAATTCCTCTCATACAATCTGGGTGACATTGAACAAGTTGTTTAGATCACAAATGGGAAGCGCAGAGATATCCTTAAAGAAAAGATTGTTCGGCCTCAAGATGGAAGAAGGTGAGAGCATGGTGGAGCATATCAATAAGTTTCGGTCTATCTGTAATCAACTTGCTGGCATAAAAGTAGATGTACCTGATGATGATGCTAAAGCAGTATTACTTAATAGCATGCCTTCATGTTATTCTAATATGGTATTTACATTAAGCAAAATAAATCCAAGTCTAGAAGAACTTATTTCTTCTTTGTTAGATGAAGAAAAAATAATTATGGTTGTTGAACCAGAGGAGACTGCAATGTTCGGTAGAAACAAGAAAGCATTTGGTAAGAAAATACCCAAATACGGTTCAACCTCTAAAGGAATGAAGAAATAATTTACATGCTACTATTGTAAACAACCTAGTCATATATCTAACAATTGCAGAAAAAGAGCACAAGACTTACTTGATGGGAAACTACAAGATAATGCCATGATTGTTGATGAAGAAAGAGAAAATGAAGAGGAAGAAAATACTGCACATCAAAGTGATGAAGATTTTCTCTTCTAGATGATTTTTGACTGGAGGACGGAGGCACAGGAGGATGGAGGTCATTTAGCGACCTATCGTCAGTCGCCAACAACGGGGCCACATGAAGTTGTGGTGACAGTTTGTGTGTAAGTGTTCTTTCGTTTCTGAATTGCAGTTTGTTGTGTGTTGAATAAGTGAAATGTTCACAATGAGGGGGGGAACATGGTCTCATTGTTCCATTTCCATTATGTTTTATTGTTCAGTTTTGGAAGCAATATTTCCTACATGATTCCCTTTTGTAGTGACATTGTATAATATTGATCAAAAAGTATTGTAGCAATCATGATGTAAAGGTTTTTGGTAAACCTGAAAAACCAATTGTGAAAGGTTTTTGGTAAACCTGTAAAAACCAATTGTGTAAGGTTTTTGGTAAACCTGCAAAACCAATTGTGTAAGGTTTTTGGTGATCCTGCAAAACTAAGTGTGAAAGGTTATTGGTACACCTGCAAAACCAATTGGTAAGGTTGTTGGTAGAAGCCGGAGAAAACCATCAGTGGAAGAAATGTGCATTGGCACTTGTTCGAGTTTTGTGCAAGCCCAATGCTGCACATTTGCGGAGTTGATCATGAGCACACAGAGGTGGCAGGCTACAATCAGTGAATGAGATATGTTGTACCATGTAAACATTAAGGGGGGGAATGTTAGGAAATTAATTATTAATGTTTACATTATAGATATTAGGTTTGAAAGTATTTTGTTATAATATATTGTTTTAACAATATATTATTCTTAGATTTTGTTATACCCGTGAATAACATTCCAGGTTAATTGTTGTGACTCCTTCCTATTTTATAGGAGGTTTTTTAGCTGTTATTATGGCTATATATTAGCCTAATGTATTGCATAGGATAATTTGGGGACAGAAAATATAATATACAGTGAATATTATTACTTTGTGTTTGCCATTGGTTGTCCAAATCTTTAGAATAACTTGAGCTCCTGATGGACTTTTTTGGAAAAAATTTATATGATCCTAAATGGAAATAGCATTAAAAATCCAATGGTGGGGGTGTAATGTATTTATTATTCCATTTGATCCTTGAAAAAATGGATTTTTTATTTTGTACTCCACATGTTCCTGAGAAAAACTACCTGCAGACCTGATGCGCCAAAGTGTTGCGAAAAATATTATTTCACCACTATGTAGGCATTGGAATCCTATTTCTGGATATATATATATTTTCTTTTAACTCCATTTAGAGCTCTCAAAATCTTCTTCTGAATCCCAACAGTTGTTTTAGGCATGTGTACCGCATAGGCTATTGAACCCTGTTTTTTACTCAGACTGCTCCAAGTCTTGAAAAACTTCCCCAAAACTTCCAAGATAATTTCCATGATGTTATAAGGTCTTCCATTCACCTCCTTGTTTAATTTTTCCCTTCTTTTTTACTCCAGTGGGTTGAATCTAGTCCTGAAAATGCTAGCGATAGCCCTTCGCAATACTTCCAGAAGATAACATCTTTTTAGAACTCCCTAAAATCACCTAGGTGGAATGAGTGGACTTTCCTAAATCACCTAAGGGGATGATTTAACATTGGTTGGGAGGTCATTTGGACTGACTGTACAGAACCGAGGTTGCCTAGGAATGATAAAACATGAAAATTTCGGCATAGGGGTATAGTTGTTGTGCTTGGAAACTTCCAATTTCCCTATTGCACATTTGCACGATAACAAGATCATCGAGGAAGACCACTATTAGACAACTTTTACTACCCCATGGGGGACATTATGTTATCAAGGCATGCACTTCAGCCTCAAGAATGCATGTGCCACCTATCAATAGGAAAAGATGATTATTTTGCATGATATGATTAGTGACATCATGGAAGATTACGTGGATGATATATTATTAAAGTCTAGGACTAGGGAAGAGAACCCAAAGATTTTGTGATGTATTTTTCAACGTCTAAGGGACTACGAGGTCTTACTAAACGTGAATAAGTGTGTCTTTGGCGTGTTATCTGGAAAATTACTAGGATTCATTGTTTCAAGGAGAGGAATAGAAGTAGATCTAGATAAGGTCACCGCTATAATGGAAAGGCATCCTCCTACTAATATCAAACAACTACGGAGCTTACAAGGAAATATCCAGTCATAAGATGGTTTATATCTCAGCTTGTAGACAAGTGTCATACATTCACGCATCTTCTTAAGAAAGATGTTAATTTCAACTGGGGCCAGAACAACAACAACAAGATTTTGCTTTGCTACAAGAATACTTAGTTAAACCCCCTGTTCTAATGCCACCCATGGTAGGAGAACCTTTGTTACTCTACATCTCTGCCACATGTTTTACAATTGGGGCACTGTGGGTGATTCACGAGTGATGGGTAAAGTGATGTTAATTAATTATCAGAAATCACTAATTATAATGGAAATGGTAAAAATGAGAGTGATTTGTATGTGTTTGGCAATAAGATTGCAAAAGTGGAATTTAGGTGTCTACATTTGCCCCTATTTGAGGTTAAGTAAGTTACTTCACTTCAAATATAGTAGACAAACATAGACAAGTAAATTTTTGAAGAAAAATTAGTAGAATGAAGGATTCCCCCTCGAGTATCGATGGGGTGATAGAAGAAATCAATCAAAGATAAAAAATATGATAGAAACAAATAGAAGAAATAAGGATAGGGATAAACATGGTTGTTTATTGCCACATGTGATTTAGATGTAAAATTAGTAGTGATAATAAATGATAATGGAGAATATAGGACCAACCCAATCTTTTCATCTAATATTTCAATAAGAAAATTTGTTGTATTGTTTTTCCCTTATGACCTACATCATCGACCTTTATTGAAATAAACAAAAGTGTAAGATAACAAAAAAAAGCTAAATTACTAATTTTTTTTCATTGCTAAAAATATGCAACTCCATGCAACATACATAATGCAATGCAATACAAGAAAGTAAACTAACTAACCTAACATAGAAACAAGTACAATCACACGTACTCAAACAAACACCATTCAAGATAGTTGCACCAATGTTTTTATTATCAAGCTTCAATTCCCAAATGTTTGTGTTGTAATAAAAAGAGTTAAAAATGGTGTCCCAAGAAAGGATACATGTGAGGGGAATAATAGAGGACACAAGTAATCCCATGGAAAGCACTCGTGCACTATAACACAGTCTCTAGAAACTCACTATTGCACTAGAGTACTGACATAGTAAGAAAACTAGTTTGTTAATAGAGGTAGATCATGATGATCCACAAGTCATTTGAGACAAGAACAAGCAAGAACTTAAGAAAGATGTTTTTGTAGGAAATTTTTTTATGTTCGAGGACAATGCATTTGATATGGGCTTCAGTTGTGTGCATGCCATTTACCAATTTTTGAAGTTTTTTGAATTTTTACAATTTTTTGGATTTTTGATGATTTTACCAATTTGTTTGGGTTTTTTTGAAACATATTTGAATGTTTTTTTATTATTGAAACATATTCGAATGTTTTTTTATTTTTGAAACATATTTGAATGTTTTTTATTTTTTAGAAGTTTTCTAAAGCTGTGTACATGAAACAAAGAAACGTGGATACCTCAGCAATAGATGGGATGTACAAGGGAAAAATGCCATGTGTTATGTGCAAGAAGGAGATGATGCAAAGCTTCCCCCAACGTAAGATGGGAATCTTCAAAGTAAAATTCTCCGTATTCAAAGGTAGGATCATCCAAATCAAGGCAAAGAGGGATAGGCTCACAAGGGAATCAGACAAAGGCAAAGACCAGCTTAGGAAAAAGCTATCACACTCCTAAATCTGAAATGCTTGTAAACAATGGACCCTCCAATAGCACTGGAAATTGACTTTCACCAAAGGACTTTTCCAAAGTTCCACCATTGCATGGTTTTCACTATTGGACACATCTTTTTATTTCTCTTTCTTTTTTTCTTTTTTTATACCTTTTTGTCATTTTTTGATATTTTTAGGGACCCCACACTCAAGCAAAGAAACAATTAAGATGCATTGCATTTGTGGGTTCTCAAAGCTCTTTGCCATCTAAATAGGAAAGCTTATAGGCACCTGAATCTAACTTGGAAACCACAACATATGGTCCTAGCTAATTAGGCTCAAATTTCCATTTCTTTTCTTGATCCTTATTAGTGTTTTTTGAATTTTGTTTTAACGCTAAGTATCCTACCTCAAATTGACGAGGTATTACTCTTTTATTATAATTTTTCCACACTCGATCCTGATGTAATTTAAGGTGATTGAGGGGGTGAAGTTTTTTCTCATCTAATAGCTCCAAATCTATAATCTTCCTCTTTATTTAGGTAGTCCCTTAGCTCAATACAGAAAGAAAGGATCTCAATCTCTAAAGGTAGTACGACTTCTATGCCAAATACTAAGGAGTATGGAATGGTACTTGTAGGGGTGTGGATAGATGCTTTGAATGCCCAGAGGGAAGGGTGAATATGTAAATGCTAGTTACAACTTATGGTACTCACCATCTTCTCCATAGTGTGAATGAGGGTTTTATTGGAAGCTTCAGCTTGCCCATTAACTTGAGGGTAATAGGGGGTCATGAACTTGAGGGAGATTTGAAAATTCTTGAAAATCACTTTCACAGTTTTATTTTTAAATGGCTTACCATTATCAGTGATAATAACATAGGGGAGACCATATTGACAGATGATATGGTTCATTATAAATTTAGATATTTGAACACCTTTAACACAGGTAAGAGGAATAGCCTCTACCCATTTTTTAAAGTACTCAGTTGTGGTGATGATGAACTTATGACCATCCAAGGAGATAGGGTTAAGTTTTCCTATTAGATTGAGACCCACTTTGAGAACAACCAAGTTATTGTGACAGGTGAAAAGGATTGCGTCGATGCATGTATCAAATTTTCATACTTCTAACAATCCATGCACTTCTTCACATGATTACAACAATCATGATCCATGGTAGGAAAATAATACCTTACTCTGAGTATTTTCTTTGCTAATATGATCTCATTAGTATGAGCCCCGCAGATGCCTTCGTACATCTCTTTGATTACTTGTATGGAATCATTCAAATTTAAACAACGCAATGGATTCATGTCATAGCCTCGGTATAAGAGGGTGTCCCCCGAGTAGGGCATAATGGGATATACACTGGATGAGGGTTCATTTTTCAATATGGGAAATTTTTTTCTGAAAGGTTCCATCGTGGAGGTAATTAAATATTTCACAGTACCACGGGGAAAAGGGACCAATAACTTCACTCGTCAAATGGGACTGTGGCATGTCATATGCTAGTGTTTGCAAGTGCTCCAAAAAAATGACATATCATTGTTTACAAGTGGAATACATAACATGGATCCTACTATAGCCTTAGAATCCACTGCTCTATTCTAGGCTCTTGGGATTTTTTGAAATAAGATCTTCTCAAAGTACTCATTCAAAGAATCAACCATTCTCTTGTATGGAATAAGTTTCTCATTTTTTACTTTATATTCATTTGTTTCATGTTTTATAATCAACATGGAATCAATGATTATATTTACTCATTTGATATCCCACTTAATACCTAGCTTCATCCCTGTGATGAGAGATTCATACTCCGCTATATTATTTATGCATGGGAATCTAAGTCGAAATGCTTGGGGGATCAAATCTCCTGTAGGAGTGATCAACACAACTCTAAAACCTGAACCATAAAACGTAAATGAGCCATCAAAGTATAGTTTCCATATGATTGATTCCTGGAGGTACATCGTAGATGTGTCTGAGATTTCCAGACTCAAGGGTTCGGTACTTGGGAGTGGAAATTATGTTAGCTAATCTACTAAAACATGTCTTTTCACTGACTTTTTTTGTACATACTCAATGTCAAACTCACTTAATAAGATGATCCAATTAGCCATATTTCCTATAAGTATGGGTTTTCAAAAACAAGTATTTTAATGGATCCACCTTTGAAACAAGCTTGACCTTATTGTTGAGTAGATAGTGACGTAGTTTTTGAAACTCAAACACTACGACCAAACAAGAATTTTCAATCTGTGGATAGTTGAGCTTGTAAGCTATCAACATTCTACTTAAGTAGTACACAATTTTTTCTCTCTACTCCTTGTCATACTAGGCCAACAGTGCCCCAATTGTAAAGTACGTGGTAGAGATGTAGAGTAATAAAGGTTTTCCTACCATGGGTGGAATTATAATAGGGGGTTTAGCCAATTACTTGTTGTTGTTTTGGCCCCCAATTGAAATTAAAATCTTTCTTAAGAAGATGTGTGATATGAAACTTGTCTGCAAAATGAGATATAAACCTTCTTATGGCCTGGATATTTCCTTGTAATATCCACAGTTTTCTAATATTGGTAGGAGGAGCCATTTCCATTATAGTGGAAACCTTTTCCGGATCTACTTCTATCCCTCTCCTTAAAAAAATGAATCCTAGTAATTTTCTAGATAACACATCGAAGACACACTTGTTCAGGTTTATTCGGACCTTGTAGTCCCTTATACATTGAAAATACATCAAAACATCTCTAGGTGCTTTTCCCTAGGCTTGGACTTTGCTAATATATCATCCACGTAATCTTCCATGATGTCACTAATCTTATCATGGAAAATAACCGTCATTTCCTGTTGATATGTAGTACCTGCATTCTTGAGACCAAAGGGCATGAATTGATAAGAGAATGTCCCCCATGGGGTAGTAAAATTTATCTTGTGTTGGTATTCCTCAACGATGTTTATTTGGTTATAACAAGATAATCCATCCATGAGTGATAACATATCATAATCAGTTGTTGAATTGATAATCATGTTGATGTTGGGAAGAGGAAAGTCATCCTTAGGACAAACTTTGTTAATATCTCTGAAATCGGTATACACTCTGATACCAATTAGATTTTTCTGAACCGGTATTACATTAAAAATCCACTCTGATTATTTGATAGGATTGTCGAATCCTATTTCTAATAACCTTTCTAGCTTTGTCGTAACCAACGAGGTGACATGAGGATGCATCTTCCAGTGATTTTTTTTAGAGGCTTGGAGTCTAGGTTTACAACAAGATTATGCACCACTAATGCAAGATCAAGTCCTAACATGTTTGTGTAATACTAAGTGAAGATATCTACATATTATCTTAAAATCCCTATAAATGTTTTATGTTCTTGAACTAAGAGTAAAGCTCCTAACTTAACCATTCTAGGCAACTCTTATGTGTTGATGTTAACCTCTATTGTCTCCTCTACCTGTAGCTTGGATTCGTTTTCCATGCACGTAGGATCAAGAGGGAGATTGAGATCCTTTTCTACCAAAGGTGGTTTATTAAGCTCCTCATCTTTAGGTTGGTACCCTATCTTATCCATAGGTTGTTTTGTTTGTTTGTCCACAAGCGCCTCAAAGAGGTTTTTGCTATAAGGGCTTGGCATTTTTCTTTCTGCAATGCTTTTCTATAGGAATTTTTCCCTTGATTATTTTCTTACTTAAGTGACCACACAATTCTACCTCCTCTTCAAAGCACATGCACGTGTTGAGCTCAATGGAGAACCCTTTATTGTGTTCGTTTCTCATAATGTTGTATTTGATGCTTAGTAATTCACCAGTAGCCTCATCATTCTAAAAGACATTGATGGGTATGTATTGTTGTTGGTCACACTAACTAGTCTTGGAGTATCTCTGCTTTAATTTACCCCCTTCAGTATAATGAACATAAAAATGCATTTAGTTGTACTTTCACTGAGGGTGTAATGGAAATAACTTTGAATCTAATCTCACAAAGGCATACTAATCAATTGGGTAGTTGGATCACTTTCCCATTTCATTCACAAGGTTCCCTATTGCATGAACTACTTTGGGGTTCCTAGGACCACCCCCATTTTTGTAGCTTAAGGCTTATGACAAAGAGGTTATGTCCTAGTTTAAATTGGACAAGCTGTAGCTCTTAACCGAAACTTGCAATACAATGTTTTGAATGGTGTTTTTATGTATTTTATTATCTTTTGGATTAAGCAATTTGGTTTAGATCACCATTGGAAACTTACAACACACATGAATGTTAGAATTTGGTTTGAAGAGAGCCCTCCTTATATCCTGCAAAGAACATGAAAATATAACATCTACTACTAATTTAGTTTTAAACAACTATCAAAATGAAAATTGATCTATAAAACTTTTAAACTTCCTCTAAAAACTTTGAAATTAATCTAAAAGCTTGAAAGTAATCTATAAAACTTGAAAATAATCTAGAAAAATTGAAATTAATCTAGAAAAATTGAAATTAAAAACTTTGAAACTAAGTTTAAAAGCTTTAAAAATGAATGCAATGGGGTAAATGTCCCACCGAACGTGCCAAATGAAGACTACTAAAAGTTTCCAAGCAAAGCTAAGACAAACACCACATAGTCTAATTGAGATAATGCTTATTGAATATAACAAGAGTTACATAAAAGATAAAATCTTAATGGAATGCTTATAACTAACATGAATATAATTCAAAACCTAGCTAAAGCATGCCTACTAGTATGTTTAATTAACTAACATAGACCTAAATATATCTAGGAGTAATCAAATTGGGAGTTGTTTCTAATCCAAGGAAGGTGAGATGGTCTCTCCAACAATGACTACAAGATCATATTGAATACACATCTAAAAGCCCCATTGAAGAATTGAGGCAAGGATTGAGCTTGGCTATTAATCATATTTCTTATATGATATACAATTCAAAGCATGGTGTAAAGTTTAAAGGTATGTGGTTAGTCCTTTTTATAGTTTTCTCTTTGAGGAAAACTAACATCTTGGTACATGTGGTACTAAAATAAAAAATTAGAGTAAGGATTGATAATCATAATTAAGGATTTTCTAATCATAATTAGTTAATCAATAAGTGATTAAGATGTTATGAGCCTTAATCAACCCCTTAGGGTCAATTAGGAGGCTAGGATAAGCTTTTGAAGCTTGCTGAGATGTTGTGGAAGGAAGTGGGATGATTTTGAGTGGTTAGAAGAGGGGTTTGAGGTAATAGTATGGTATATTGACAAAAACAAAAGTAAAATATGCTTAATTAGCTAATAATCACTAATTGTCTGTTTGGAAGAGGACTTTGACTTACAATTCATTGTAAAGTGGCATCCTGAATGTGAAAGGGGTTAGGTAATCAAAAAAATGTTGTTAATTGACCTAAATGGTAAGAAACATTAGTTAAGTAGTGGAAATCACTAATTATAATGAAAATGGTAAGAATGAGAGTGATTTGCATGCACTTGGCACTAAGATTGCAAAAGTGGAATTTAAGTGTCTACATTTTGTTATGCATAATAATATCAATTATAATATCCTTCTAGATCATCCTTGGCTACATATTATGCATGAAACTCTTTCTACCCATGCCCTTACCACACCTTCCTCCATAGATAATGCTATAATATATACAACACCTCATGTTGCTACTCTTTGTGATATCCATCTCATAATTCATGATAATAAAGTAACTACTTACATTACACATTATTCTACTCTTATGATGGACTACAATGCTACTGATTTACACCATGAAATTTCTATTAACACACATTATACTCCTCCCACAATGTCTCATTCTCATCCACATGATACTTGATCCCTAATGCATACTGCTACACATGTACCTATATCTAGAGATTTGTCCCCTATGATGGTTACTATATAGCATTGTAATCCATCATAGGAGAAGAATGATGTACTTTCTATTAGCACCCATAATACTCCTCCCATCATGTCTCATTATAATCAACATGATGCTCAATACTTAATATATACTATTACACACTTACCTATATCTATATCTTTTTACCCTATGATGGTTACTATATCTACAATATCTAAGGTGTTAGGATACACTCATATCCCCCTTCACAATGTCATCATAACCATGGATTTCAAATCTCTTTCTTGGAACAACTCTTGATACACTTATAATGATCAAATACTTACTAATTCCAATGTCACATCACTCTTCACACCTTCCTCATCACAAGTTAGAACATAATGTTCTTATTTAATAATGATTCATAATGCTCTCACTTTCGAAGCTTCTATGCATGAATAATTTACTATGGCTACACCTCATATTGTTACTTCCATGGGGGAAATCAATTCCCATATTTCCAAATTTATGTATATGATCATAGGGGATAGTACATATAACTTTAATGTTTCTAATCTTCCCACATTGTACCTATTACTTATCATGATTCTTGTGTCTCTCATCCCATTGCTTGAGGTTGATACTAATAAGCCCCATAACACTACATACGTTACACATATCTTGAATCACACATTGATCCTTATATTTGCACTTATTATTTCCACTATTTAGAACAAGACCAATGTTCCACCTATTCTAGCTTCTCCCATCAAATATACTCTTATTGTTTATACACTTCCTACTCATGTAGCTAGGATCTTAGACTCCACATGATTCTACCCTCATCTAGTTGACATTGTTCTATGGTAGCTCTTGTGTCACCCTTGCTACCCAATGGCATAATCTTGTTCTAGGTTAAAAACTAACTATTGAGAGCACACTTACCTATATAGACCTCACTTTACACGCATACATTGGGGGGAAACCTTGCTTCCCTCTCCTATTCATAAAATTTCATTTAAATAGTGGTACAAATTCAAAAACATTATCCTAAATCTTGATTGAGTGTATCATTACATGCTTATACTATTATATGTTGCACATTTCTTATTCTAGAAAAAATGCAATTATTAGTATTACATTATTCCTCTAGTATGTTGTTATACATATGATTTACAAGTGCAAAGATTAGACACTAGGGACACCTTTTTTAGTCCTTTTACTTGTTTCGACTAATTTTGATTATGACTTTTCCTTTTACTACTTGTATTTACATCTTTTGGTCATTTCATAGGGATCCTTGTCCTCATGTTTGATACTGAGTTTGTTTCTTGTGTTTGGGATAGTACCACCCATAAAGGACACTACCTCTCGGGCACTAGTGTCCCTTCTTATGGTTTTTGTCTAATCTACTTTATTTTTTAAATTGTTGGGTTTTTCTTCACTTTGGAATTTTCTTATCTTTATTTCATGACCTAGGTCATATTTTGGTGTCACTAAGTGTAAAAATTCAAATAAGGAAGTCATATATGGAAACAACCTACTAACAATTATTAGGGGCTAGATAACTTGGGGCTAATACTTACTATCTACTACTTGGGAAAAGAGAAACACTCAAGGACTCCATTTGGGCTACATTATTTATTGCATAAGGGAGATATTTTTAAATTCCATTTGACACTTCTATATTAGGGGAAAGGTAGCGGTAGCCCACTATTTTGGTGCAACTGGCACAAGGGAAACCTAGCTTCAAGGGACACAATTCAATCACACACACATTAGAACTACATAGAGTCTAAAATGTAGTGCAATGCTCGATGACAATCAAATTAGGGTGACTATCAAGTTCAGTTCGACTCAAGCGTATGAATTATTTATTCCATATAATGTTTTCTTGAGATTTTTATAGGTAGGTAGGGTTTGTTTTGCAAGAATAGGTTCAACACAAGAACCCTATGATGAAGTTGATGTGACAAACAATGAAAGAAAGAAGATGATCTCAGACCCTAAAAACATTAGAAGTAAAGCAATTGTCATGACACTAACACCCAAATCAGACACTAATGTCAGGGATAGACCTATCCTCCTTTGGGTGGTTACGTCCAAAGAAATTCCAAAATCTAATTTCTTAGAAAGAGCCTACATAGTCCAAATCCATCCTTCTTAGCCTATTTCCCAGCTCAAGATCAGTCCAAATCTCCCAATACAAACTAAGTCACTCTTATCTCTTATCTTGCATACTTACTTGTACTTTTCATGCTAGATCTTGCTTTTTATTGCTTTTATCTACTTGATCTTAGTCATTTGCTTAAGATTTAAATATTTTTAAATCACTTATCACGTGAATTTGATTCATAGCATTCTCTATCCATTTTCCATACACACATGCACATTCACATGCTACTCTTGAGGGTCCAATACAATATACTTATAAGTTATCACATGATGTATGATATTTGGAACTGTTCTCTACCAGTCCCATTGAGGCTCCTGGGGGTTTCTAACTTTCCTATTCCTCTATATTTAGGTTTTTGTAGACAAAAAATCTATGCACTTGGGTTCATTTCTAGGTCCTAAAGAATACTAATGTATATATGATTCCTAAGAAATAACACTAGTGGTTGATAACTCATTTTTATCTTTTTACTTTATCTCTTGCTTTCTATGTCTTATGTACCTTGGCCATGCCGAAATTTAAATTATTTATGTTTGTATGGCCTGACACTAGTGCCCTTAGGACAGAAGCATCTTGGATGATCTCATGTATGCGACACCTTTGTGTCCTCTTTTTCTTTTCTCGACCCTTCATAGGTCTAACTTTAAGACTTCTTGTGTACATGTTTTTAGATTACTTTGGGTCATCCTTTCAGTTGTCAATTATGAAATTCAAACAAGGGAATCTTGTACGACACTTTTTCTTGCTATTTAAATAAGGGGCCAAATCTATGGTAATTATACTATGAACACCTAAGCTTGCACAAAGGCACAAGAGCAATTGTGGCCAAAGGCATCCATATAGCACACTCATAAAAATGACAAGGGCTACATCACTCTGCCTACACAACATGTGAAGGGAAGTTCTTTTTATTCCATCACACACATTTACATGGATTATGTGCCTCAAAATCATAGTGTCATTCATTGGAGTATTTTATATAGATACAAATGGATTAAATAGAGTACATGACCTAGATATAGATTTATACAGAACACATATATTCAAAAATAGGAACACATACCAAACAAGGGAAAACTTCATACTAGTATACAACCATCCAATAAGTGAAAAAATTGTAGTATGAAAATCCCAAGACTGAAAGTTGTTATCTTTAGAGAAATTCATAGAGATAATTATTAGATTCTCATAGGAACTTATAGGTTTATAGAACATAATTCGATACATATTGCATTATTCATATTAAAATATTGGGTGTGAATACGCCATTCCTTCTTCAATGCATCACTAAGATATAATTATAAATACATTGTTTGGGGGGCATGGGCATTCTCCTTTAAATTAATTAAAATTTTCATAATCACACTCAATGATTAGAAGATGTGATAGGGACATGGTATAAACATCCCCTTTTAACTTTGTGCTATTATGAAATCAGGCCTAGATCCATTTGTAGTGGTACGTCCATGCGGTTGAAAGATATTGAAGTGGCTAGATAACATTTAGGTTATCCTTCCTTTCTATATGTATTATTTGGGAAGAAATTAGAGTAGATAGATAATTTTTACACTAATGTTCCCTCTTTATAGGTTTCTTTAGGAAAAATATCCTAAAGTACACCTTCTTGTTGTTGGGTCATGTGTACTCAAATCCTTTCCTACTTAGAGTTATTTTAAATTTTTTTGGGATTAATCACACTTAGTTCTTTGTAATATCTATACAAATAGAAATTCAAAAACACAAAAAGAATGGGATCTTTTACCTTGGAAAAGTGACTAGGTGTATTCATTCTATTCTTTGTCTCTCTTCACTTTATTATGCCTAATTTAATTTTGACTAAAGTTATGTATAGATTATTTATGTTGGAGATACAGTGAAATATATTCTATGGTTATTGAATACACTCTATGTACTAGGTTTCACCATGTAGCGTGCCAATAATAATGAACTAATAACTTACAAGAAAATAAAAAGTTGTGTCCACACTCAGGTATGTTTTTCACCCTCTTAGTAGTATGAAATTTTCAGACACATATTGCTTACACATAGAATGTAGAAATTAAAATGGTAAAAATCCTGGTTTAGAATAAAATTGGCCGAAATTTCTAGGTTATGAAGTTGCCCAAATCAGAATGCAAACTTAGTGGGTGCTAGAAAATTACTCATCCCTATCAATATTTCTTGAAGAAGAAACTATGTACATACTAGGACCAACCCTTTGTGGTTTCCGTAAATTACAACACTAGGTACATATGTTATAGTTACTATCAGCCTGTATGGTCAGGATACCAATCAGTCACAAGTTACAATCTTTGTTTAAAGGGATTATAATTATGTGTTTTCTTGGGATCAACCTTAAGGAATGATACATAAACTATATTAGGAAGCTTATACAAATAAGTCAAATGTGTCACTTAAGAACCAATATTCACTTGGTTTGTGACCATATGAAGACCCACTTAAATGGGGAACATTAACAGTTGGAGGGAAAAGCCTCAATCTTTTCCAAACTTTTCCCTTGGTGAGAGGATATCTCTAAATCCTTAGAAATAGTTGTCACCACATCCTCATATAAAGCAATCAATCCTTAATTTGGTGACTAGGTTTAAATTCATTAGTATTATTTCAACCATCTACCAAGCATTCAAAGGGATTAGGGCAATGTTATCTCTTTCTCAGAAAATTCATGTGTATTCTATTTGTAAAGGTCTTTAATTACACAGGGAATTAGTTTCAGGATTTTATAATTACAGTTCAATTTTATTTATCATACCATTGGGTACACTTATTTTATCTTAGTTAGGCCCAACCTTACTCTAACAAAAGGACACACAAAAATGAATATGAGGGTTGAATAAGATCACAAAAGATAAATATTCACTAACGAATAGCATAAATCATTTATACTATCACACTTAAGGTCATCCCTAGTGATGCTTATCCTGGTTTAGTAAGGGTTGACACACATTGCTATAATCTCCTCTATAAATATCAAGTAAAATCCTCATTTATAATGTATTGTTTTATGAACTTTCTTCGGCACTCCACAAGGTTCTATTCTTCCTATCTACTTTATGTTTAAAGTATTCATTCACCAACATATAGTGGGGGGAAATCTAGAAACAAAATCAAGCACTAGAATGTTACAAAATCCTACGCATTCCTAGGATTTGAACCTATACATTTAAGTAATACCAAATTCTATTACACTAACAAATGAATACAATTTGCACCCAAGTAGTTTCTTGTATAGTCTTACGAAAAGCATCTCTATATTTTATGATCCCTTGTATCAAGTATACACACCTGACCAAAGGGATTACTTATCTGCGCAAGGTTTAAGTATCATTCCTTCTTGAATTTCATGCTGGCGTTAGGATCACTTTATCATTACTTACTAAATTAATACCTATAGTGGTGCACATTCATGACTTGATGTAAATTAATTTATTCAAAATGTTCTACTTATAACAATCTTACACCTAATGTAACCAAGAAAAATGTATTATAAAACCATTATAAATGTGTATTATTGATTTTAAAATGTTCACATCAAGTACACCAAGGAATCATCTCAACCCACCATGGGTCCAAAATTGGGCTATTAAAGATCCTAAATGCATCCAGGACAATCTATTCAAAATTTACGTGAGAATTATATTCATACACATGAAAGGTCATTCATTCATCACCTCATTTGCAATCTTTGTGGTATAAGAGTTCATTTATTCTTCTATTTGGTTTGGATAAGGTCCATCCTTCAATGACATTTACATCAAATACACATTAGAACTACTATAATGTTGGTTATGAAAATTGTAGTAATGTTGGTTTGTTGAAATACCTACATAGAGATCTATGAAATTAGTAAATAGGAATTTGAATGAGTCCACCCCATTCAAGTGGAAAAAAATAACTTTAGCACTTTGAATTTCCTATGTGCATTATAAAGTAATGGGACCCCCATTTCTTCTCTTGAGGGAAAATAATCTCGATGAGAACTATGAGAAAGATGGGCCCATTTCAACTAGTTCAAACTAAGGACCGATGAAAATATATTTTAATAAAGTAATGACATATCCAAGTTTTTAGTAGTTAATGATTTGGGTGTGTATTAACATAACAAAAGGTCCATATTAAAAACTCAGAGAAGATTTTCTACCAAGTCTATGTTCAAGAAATTCCTAAAACCTATTTCCAACAATTTTTGATAGATTTTGGTATTTTATATATTTTTAGGATATTTAGAGAATTTATAGTGATTAAAATCTATATGGTCTAGCAAAATAAACACATATTCATTATACTACTTTTATCTATTTATCTCCACCATTTCTGGAATGGTTCTTGCGGTCTGTAATATTAGTTCAACATTGTAGAAGATATGACCCCAAAAAGGAGCACTAAAAAATAATAGTATAATAACAATTAAATTACTTTTGGCATTTTTCACAATTCTTCCCATTTGAATTCACCCCAAATGATAGATGCCATCTTTTTTGGTTCTCACTCAAACCTTTCATTTACTATTCCTAAAAACTTTCCATCTTCTACGTTGTACTAGGATAAAGAAGATGGTCTTGAATGGTAAAAAAAACTTCATAAATTTGAATGTTTGTGAAGACACAAGTTTGTAAGTTGTATGTTTGTATGTTTTGAGTCATAAATCTCTCTTATAAAGTTTTGATCCATTTTTTATATATTTTCATTTGTGTTAGGAAATAAGAGATAAAATATGCGGAATAATCCCTTACAGAATCGCAACAGTAGAAACTAATATGCATAAAATATTACAGATCTTAAATAAAAGTGTAGAAAAAATAACACAACACAGAGAGACAATATTTAACGTGGTTCACCCAATATGGGCTACGTCCACCAAGAATCACTTGCTCAGATTTTATTACAAGCCTCCACTCTCTCAATACCTAGATCCGTTTGGAGCTATGCTCAAAAAACTCTACAGAATTCACACCCGAATTCAAAGCACATCTGCAATACATTTGCTTTTCTATCTATCATATGCATAAGACCATATAAATAGACAACTGCTTAAGTAGTTTGATACAAAACCATGGGTATCAAAACCAATGGGTAAAAAAGAAAACCGTCCCATAAACCTATGGGTAGCCGAAGAGGCAGTTTTACAAAACAATGGGTACTGAAAAACCATGGGCTCAAAAACAGCCCATAATGGTTACCCATTACCCATGGGTTAATAAACCACCCATGAAAATTTGTTTCAAGGGCTTCGCCCACGAACCCCCTAACCCGTTTAGTGGCGAGCGGGACCGCCGTAAAAATACCCGAGTCTAACACATAGAAGGTGTACCACACTCTAACATGAAAATAGGATTCATAGACATAACAATCTCCCACTTGGAGACTGATTTTCACTGAGCAAGCTTCTCAACCCTTCACTGTCATCCGCGAAGGCCAACCAAAGCTAAACATAGCATTAGTTTATCCCTTGTGACCACCTTGGTCATCATGTCTACAGGATTATGACTGGTATGAATCTTCTCCAACTTCAACTTATCTTCCTCCAAAGTTGTCCTGATGAAGTGATATCTCAACTGTATATGATTCATCCTGGAGTGGAAAGTAGAGTTCTTAGCTAGGTGTATAGCACTCTGACTATCACTATGTAAGCTTACATTCCTTTTGCTTATGCCCCAAATCCTCAAGCAATTGTTGTAACCAAATCATCTCTTTGCTTGCCTTTATGGCAGCAACATACTCAGCCTTCGTGGTTGATAAAGCCACCAGCTTCTGTAGTCGTGAAATCCAGCTCACTGCTGTCCCACCTACAATGTAAATATAATCTGTTGTGATCCTCATGCTGTCAACATCTCCAACCATGTCTGAATCTACATAACCACGTAAAGTTGTGTTTGATCCACTATAGCAAAATTTTTTCCCCATTGTCCCTCTCAAATACCGAAGGATCCACTTTACTGCTTGCCAATGCTCTTTACCTAGATCACTCATAAATCTACTCATAGCTCCCACTGCATGGGAAATATCAGGCCTAGTGCACACCATAGCATACATAAAACTTCCAACCGCTGATGAGTAAGGTACCTTGGACATCTGGTTTCTTTCCTGCTCTGTCTTGGGACATTGCTCCTTTGATAAATTAAAATGGCCTGCCAAAGGAGTCCCAACCGGTTTAACATCTTGCATGTTAAACCTATCCAATACCTTCTTAATGTACTCTTCCTGAGATAAAGTCAGCTTCCGTTCCTTCCTATCCTGAGTTATCCTCATACCAAGGATTTTTTTGGCTGCCCCCAAATCCTTCATATCAAAGGATTCACTTAGCTGTTTCTTGAGTACTTTTATTTCCTGCATGTTTTTACTTGCAACCAACATGTCATCAACATACAAACACAGGATAATATAACTTCCATCCTCAAATTTCTTTGTATACACACAATGGTCAGAATGACATCTAATATAACCTTGCTCCATCATGAAGCCATCAAACTTCTTATACCATTGACGTGGAGCTTGTTTCAGGCCATACAAGCTCTTCTTCAGTTTGCACACCATCTCCTCTTTACATTTAACTTCATATCCTTCTGGCTACTACATATATAGCTCCTCCTCCAAATCACCATGGATAAATGTAGTCTTTACATCTAACTATTCTAAGTGCAAGTCTTCTGCTGCCACTATTACAAGAACAGTTCTGATAGAAGTTATTTTTACTACAAGAGAAAAAATCTCATCAAAATCTATACCTTGTTTCTGTGTAAACCCCTTGACCACCAACCGGGCCTTATATCTTTTCTTTCCTCCTTCTTCGTCTTTAACTCTGTACACCCACTTGTTCTGCAATGCTCGTTTGCCTTCTGGTAGCTTCACCAAATCCCAAGTCTGGTTCTCCATGAGAGACTTATGCTCCTCATCCATGGCTTACTCCCACTTCTTCCTAGCATCTACCTGCATTGCTTCATCAAAGCTCTCTAGCTCTCCACTATCAGTGAGTAATAAATAATAAAGAGAAGGAGAAAAACATTCAGGTTCTCTTCTTACCCTAGAATACCTCCTCAATATAGGAGTTTGGGGTTCCTGTTGAGTAGGTTCCTGAACTGATTCATGGGTCACTGTCCCATCTGGAAGATCCTCTACCACCGCATATTCTTTCTTGGATTCTTCCCTGTTTTCTCGCAACTGTTGCTTATACATGACTTTCTCATTAAAGACCACATCCCTAGACCGAATGATTTTCTTATCCTTAATACTCTAACATTTAAATCCAAAGTCATCACCACCATAACCAATGAAAGTACATTTTTCTGATTTAGCCTCTAGCTTGGTCCCATCATCCTTTTCTCTATGAACAAACACCTCACATCCAAAGACTCTAATAAATGAATAATCAACTTTCTTACCATACCAAGCCTCCTCAGGTATGCCTCCATCCAAGGCACTTGAGGGTCCTCTGTTTATCAAGTACACAGCTATGCTCACCACTTCTTCCCAAAAAGAAAGAGGCAATCCTGCATGTAACCTTATGCTCTTAGCACATTCCATTATTGTTATGTTCATCCTTTTTGATACCCCATTCTACCGCAGAGTTCCTGGAACTGTCTTTTACCTGCAGATTTCATTCTTAGAATAGTAATCATTAAATTCATTGCTGCAATACTCCCCTCCATTATCTGACCTGAGACATTTTAGCTTAAGACCTGTTTCATTCTCTACCAAGGCTTTCCATTTAACAAAAGTATCAAATACATAAAATTTGTTTCTAATACAATAAACCCAAACTTTCCTTGTTGCATCATCAATAAAAGTAACATAATAACTTGAACCCCCAAGAGATGATACCTGAGCTGGCCCCCACACATCAGAATGTACCAGCTCTAACTTACTCTCTTTCTTCGTAGGTCTAACCTTGAGAAACCTTACTCGCTTCTGTTTCCCATATATGCAGTCCTCACAAAACTCCAAACCTATTTATGTATATCCAAGCAAATTCTTCTTTATGATGTCCATGCCCTTATGGCTCATATGACCGAGCATATAGTGCCATAATGTTGTATCTGCATCTGAAGCCACAAGATTACAATCATTAGTACTATCAGTGGATAAATACAAGGTTCCAACCTTCTTACCTCTTGCCACCACAAGAGTACCCTTGGTAACCTTCCAAGAGTCAGCTGTAAATATCACAGTACAATCATCACTTCCTAATTGCCCCGCCGATATCAAATTTCTCCTTAATGTAGGCACATGTTTGACATCCTTCAATAGCCATGTATTCCCATTCTGCATCTTAACCTGAACCGAACCTTTTCCAACTATACTGTAAGGTTCATCATCACCAAGAAAAACATGCCCAAAATCCCCTTGAACATAATCAACAAAATAATGCCTATGTGGAATAGCATGAAAAGAAGCCCCTGAATCTAAAACCCAAGATTCAATAATATTCTGCAAAGAAAGAATCAAAGCATCCTGACATACATCACCCGATGCCACATTTTCTTCCTTGTTTTCTTCTTGTTGTTTCTTCTTGTCTCAAAGCTCCCAATAGTCCTTCTTTGTATGCCCAGACTTTTCACAGTTCCAACATATAATCTTGCTCTTGGATTTTGACCTTGCTCGATCTTTCGATTTTACACGGTTTCCTCTATTCTTTTGTCTCCCTCTAGCTTCCACTGTCAAAGCATTCCCTGAAGTAGAAGATTCCCTGGAGATTTTTCTTCGCATTTCCTCACTTAGAATCACCCCTACAACATCCTCAAATTTCAACTTCGAGTTAGTTGGAACTAAGTTGCTTACCGCCATTACCAGGCTATTCCAACTTTCAGGTAAAGAGCACATAATTAATAAAGCCCTAACTTCTTCATCAAATTCTATTGTAACCGAAGCTAGCATATTCACAACCGTATTGAAATCATTTAAATGATATGCTACTGAACTATTCTCAGACATCTTCATATTAAACAACTTTTTCATTAAAAATATCTTGTTAGAGGCAGAGGGTTTTTCATACAACTTCCCTAATGCATCCATTAGATCTTTTGTCGTCTTTTCCTTTAAAAAATAAAATAATACCGAAGATGCAAGACACAGTCGGATCGTTCCAAGTGCCTTCTGATCCAACAAATCCCATTCCGCATATCTGTCATACTCGAGGGTTTGTTCACCTTCTCAGACAATGGAGTGTAAAGATCCTTCTAATAAAGGTAATCTTCCATCTGCATCTTCCAAAGACTGAAATTCTTCCCGTTGAATTTATCAACCCTAGATCTTCCATCATCTGCCATAGCTCCCACTCAAGCTAAAATTTTCCCTGCGATTCAACACTTCAACAAACCAAACCAGGATCTGATACCAATTGTTAGGAAATAAGGGATAAAATATGTGGAATAATCCCTTATAGAATCCCAACAGTAGAAACTAATGTGCTCACCCGCGCAATACCCCCTGACTCGCTCACCGGCGAGTGGGACTGCCATAATAAAATAACACAACAAAGTGTAGACACATATTTAACATGCGTACCACACTCTAACATGAAAATAGGCTCCACAAACAATCACTTGCTCATATTTTATTACTAAGCCACCACTCTCTCAGTACAATACCCATGATTTGTTTAGTGCCATGCTCAGCAAACTCTATAGAATTCACACCTGATTTCAAACACACTTGTAATGTTACATCATACTTACCATATGCACAAAACCACATAAATAGACAACTGCTTAAGTAATTTGGTACACTATTTTGGCGTATCAAAACCATGGGAACCCCATACCCTCCAATTTCAACCTATGGGTCAAAAAACCCCACTAAAAACATATCATTCCCCACCCAACATTTCAACCGGTGTATCATTCATGTTCCTAACCTATTTGAACCTAGTATTTTCCCATCCCCACCTTCAGGGGTTTCACCCATTTTAACCCCGGCACTCTACAATTGTGGAAAGTTTCCCCACAAATTAATTCGTTAGTGTACTCGAATCTAAATCAACATCTTTTCACATCATGAAAATAGTGCTCCACAACCTAAGGATTGTTATTCCTATCAATTGACTAACATCGGTTGTCGTCTAGGCCTCGGTGGTATTTTATTAATGCATGTATGCTTTACTGCATTTCTGTTATTTCTCTTGATATATTCTCTTGGCACTGTCACGGCACATAATATAGCTAATCCTGTAGTAAATGTACAAAAAGGATTTTTTTTCATGGATGTGTCCTTCAGTTTAAAAACTCGATCTCGTGGTTGTTGAATCCACAGTGTGATTATTGAATATAAACTTCACCTCCTCTGGCATCTACTGTTCACTTTAGGTACTGTAGCAACTTGAGCACTATCGGGGTTTCCACTTTCAAGCCTGTCTTGTTTGTCATACATTCTATAACTGATAATCAACAAATGAATTCATAAAAAGTGTATATTTGTTGGTCCGAAATTTTTTCAGCCAGAACAGATCCATGGATAGACAAGCCAACAGTGTGCAGGGCATAGCCCGACATTGAGTCAATTCAAAGAGAAACTGGTCAATTGCTATTCTACTCGCATTAATCTGTCCAACGTCTCACAATATTCTGCCTTCGGGGGTTTTGGATCCTACCCCAGTTGGGTGTTTCCGACTCATGAAAATGAAAGGTTTTAAGGGAAAGGTGAAGACAAGATAGATCCAAAGGGAGAAAAGAAATGGATTCCAAAGCAGAAAAGATCAGAGGGTTTATGTTTTGGGATTAGTAGTAAACAGAGCCAAACCTACTTGCATAAACGAACAAAGCAATAATGATAAACAAATGATAAAAAGGTAGAGATATATCCAACAGAATAAACGCACGTAGATCTGACATAAGAAAGATCATATTCCCATGACACACCTATTGAGCACAAAGTCTTAATATTTGTATTATGTTTTCTTCTGTTACAAAATTACAAAGCCTTTTCTTCTCACTTCTATTTTTTTATCTAAAAAAGTGTCCACCCTTAAATACAACAAATATCCAAGTATTTATAGAAGGAGAAGAGGAGAGAAGGCAAAAAGAAACCAACAACTAATTACAAAATATTCTACAAAATATCTAAAAGTCAACTGTTGACTTTTTGGGGCAACTTGGTGGATAACAACATCCCACGGTGCAAAATGGATGATGTCATCATTTGTTCCAACATACTTTTAAATATTACAAAATAAATCCAAGAGGAGGAAGGCTATTCGTCATCATCTCGCAGTTGGAAAGGAGTACCCTGCTTCTGCTCAGGAGAGGTAATGTGGAATTGGGCCTGATACTCCATGAATTTGTTGATCATCGGTTGGAGTTGGTCCTATGCAGGACCCTTGGTGTGGTCGCCGATGACTTCACAAGTCTCCTGTTCATCTCTGAGTTTTTTGGGGAGCTTGAATTACTCATTACCTGCCTCTATCAGGTATCCCACAAAGTCGCGGTAGGCCAGAAGGTTGTTGATGGATTCAGCATTCAAAAGTAGCTCCTGGCTCTAACCCTTGCGAGACGATATCTTTGAAGATCCGAATAGTTTCATTTGCATTCCTCAAGGCGAATGACAGAGTGAGCAAGTCCGAAGACATTCTTAGGATAATTTTCTCCATTTGATGCATTGCATCAAGAGCTTGTTCCTTGACCTTATCTATCTTCTCTAGGACAAATTCCATCTAATCGACTCTGGTAGTACAAAGAAGAAAGGACTTTGTTGGGTGTTATGGGGTGATCGAAGATGCTAAATTTAACTAAATCATCGACTAAGCCGTCGAGCATCTTCTAGAATCTCTCATGTTGCAACCTAGCATGGTCTAACTCTTCGGAGATAGGTCCTGTAATCACCTGGAATTCCTTGTTCGCCTGACCAATGTTCTGATATAACTCGGTGAACTTGCCAATTACTTCCTCACTTTCTTTGAGGATATGGTCTCTCTAGGTAGATAATGCCATGCCTTGTTCACCAATCTTGGCATATTTTTTTATCTTGTCCTGACTAAGGGCCTCAAGAGTCTCAGTGGTAGTTATAGGAGGTACACTGCCCATTTTCTGCAAGGCGTGGAGAAGATGTTTATATTCTACTCTTTTAGTAGCCTCTTCTCTTCCTTTGCTTCTCGAAGCTTCTTGCAAAGGGCATCCACCACAGATAAGGCCTCTCCTTGAAGGCTCTTGGATGATGTTTTCATTGTGACCTGCATCACTGTATAATCTATAGGTGATAGATCCTTTTTATCCTTTGTGGGATTAGGATAGGTGATCTCCATTACTCTTTCACCTGAGGCGCTTTGAGAGAAGCTGGTTATTGGCTTCTACTTCTTAGCCCATTTTTTCGAGATGATGGAGAAGTCCATAGGTGCAATGGGGACTTTCCTCTTGTGTTGGCTCAGGTGTTGGGAGATCTAGGCTGGACTTAAGGGAGAAGAAGGGACCAGAGGTGGAAGAAGAAGGAGCAACTGCAGTGTACTGAAGGGAAATGGGTTGAGATGCTTGGCGGCAGCATTGATAGAGAGAAGCCAAACCTCCAAGTGCTCATAGGGGGTAGGAGACTACTGTAGGAGAAGAAATTGCGTGGGAGTGAAAGGGAGCTAAGAGATGAGGGAAGAGATACTGGGGGACAGCTCCACGAGGGAAGAGAAGATGGAAGAAGAGGAAAGGGGAACCAATAGAAGACGGGGGAGAAGACACAACTAAGGGAATGATTGGTTGAGAGACGTGAGGAGGGGAAAGAGGAGTGGGAGAAGGGATGGCGATGGGTACCTTAGGTGGTCACAATAGTGGCAACATCCTAAGTGGATGTGCCCATTGGAACACTTTCTACCGCTTCTTTCTTTGGATGATACCAGGCTTACAACCTGTTCCTGTGTAGTGGAGGGAGGGCTCTCAGGAGCTTCTTCTTGAGTGGAGCTTGATTCTCCCTCTTTATCTTTGCCTTTTCCCTTTGGTAGATGCTTCAGCCTGGCAGGTGTGTTGCCCAAAGGGGACGTGGTGAAATCTACTCCAAGGTAGATAAGGCCCGTTCATTCTGCACCAATGCTCTGTGCACTGCAATGTGCCCTTAAACCTCTCCTTAATGGTCTGAGGTGCCTTTGTCCTGTCAATCTTGGCAAACGGCCAATTATCCCCTGTCCGTGTCTAGATATACCTGATCAACTTCTTGATCAGTTGTTTGGAAACCTTTTGGAACAATGGCCATGCCATATTGAATAATCTCTGCCAGGGCCAGGCGAGAGTGATCCTTTCCTTCTGAGTTCGACCTCGTGATACAGGTCGATGTAGATGTCCTCGATCTGTGGAATGTGGATCAGATCAAGTTTTTCCTTTGTGAGGTAATTTTGTGGATCAAAGGTCGGCCTTGCCAGGAAATTATGCTTTAGATTGAGCAGTTCCAGCTCTGCGAACATTTCCTGAGGCTTTGGTGTGAGAAGTGCATGTGTACCTACCCACTGTGAGGGGGAAAGGATTTCCACCCTTCTTTCTTTTCAGGCACTTCTCGTGATATGTTATGAGTATCTTAGATAGCTCCAATAGGATCAACTTAGGGCTTGCATACCTTGGCAATTTGGTGGGCTCCCCCAAGAAGTTGGCTGCACCTGAGATAGGTGAAAGTGGGGGAATTGCGTAAATAATGCCCCCCACTTCTCAGTTGCCGTGACTATGCTCTTGGTCGTCCGACCGTGAGTCATATTTGGCCTCAATAGGAAGATGATGCCGTAAAAGAAGGCATCGTTGATCTTGGTGAACTGTGGAATGCTGTTTTCCAGTCTTTAATTCTGGGTAGTATTCATATATTTTTACCTGGGGCCATACCCCGCATCAGCTCAGTGATGGATAATCTCTCTCTGAGGCTAGCAGCGTAGACTACGTAGGAGTTCATGTAGAACCTCCCCGTTGTGGTGAGTTGTTGGAGCTGCTCAGAGATGGTGCTGCTTGATGATCTCTACCCACTCAAAGCGCTGATCAGGCACGTTCTTGTTCATTGTTTCCAGATACCTGAGCATCCATTTGTGGAAGTAATGGGCATCAGAAAGCCCAAATACCCTGCTTAGGAAGGTCATGGTATCACTCAGTTCCTCAGAGAAATCACTGCAGTGAATAACCTATGGCCACCTAGTTATTTATTTTCTTATTTTTCAGGTACACCTCGTTCATCAACTGCATGCATTTGTCTTCATTTTCTTCCCATTCCTTGATGCAGTCTTCTTGGCTTATAGCCACAAAATTCCAGTGGTGGGGGATACCCAGCATGATCTCAAAGTTCCAGGTAATGAGGTTGATTATAACCTCACCCTTTTCATTCTCGACACACCTTGTGTCTTTGTTATAACAGCAGGCCACCACCATAATTACCTCATTATTCACTGCACTAACGGGGATCCCCCCAGCGAAATGTAGACCACTACCCACCAGTTTTTCCATCCAAGGACCTACCTGTGACCCTTCTGGTTCTAGCCCAAAAATCTTCCATGTCTATATGGCCAAGTTCATGGAATCTCTGATATCTAAGTCACATTCTGCCTGGGACTCTGGCATTCTGACCCTTTGATATTTGTATTTCATTTCTTCCTCTATGAGTTTGGCCTTGCCCTTTGACTTAGTTGGTCTTTTGCTTGAGGTAGACATATGAGAATCTGAGTTCAGTTGTTGATCTGCAAGAAGAAGGAGCGAAGTCCAACGCAGAAGAGCCATGTTAGCTGTCAGATATTCCATCAAAGCTTTACAGAATGAGGAGTTAGCAATTTGAAATCCTCTGGGTGCAGGGCGCAGGAGTCAATTGCAGGCTGCAGGGTCAAAATTATGGCAAGGCACTGAAACAGAGTGTTACAAGGAAGAAAATCAGCACCAAAGGGCGCAGGGCGCAAGAAAATTACATATAACATCTAGTGTTGTTGTAGACAAGATGTGCGCCTGCGCCATTATATGAGGTTTTTATACTAGGCACAAATAAGTTTTGGTGTTGCATGGGAGCAGGATGCTCCAATGGCACAGATATGGAACATGTTGCATGGAATTTTGGTGCGCCAAGGGCGCAACATTAATGCGTGTATTACTGTACTTTATGTGCAACAAAGAGGGGCTTTGGCGCAGTGCAGGAAAGGATTGCATAACAAAATTGTGTTAGTTGAAAGCAGGATTGCGCCAGCGCCAAGTTAGGATTTACTTGGTTTTACATGGCGCAGAAAGGTTTTACATGCTGTAATTGGGGATAGTGCGCTCTCTTGGCGACGACTGTGTTCTTTTGTAACAAGGATGGTGATTGCGCCAAGAGAAAAAAATGCGGCCCAGAACTGAAGAGGATTTGGTTTTCTCTTCTTTCTTGATGGGTTTGCGAATTTCAAGCCTCCTTCAACATGGATTTAGACGGTGAAGGGGGGGACAGAATGAAGAAGATGTGGGCTTGTTTCCAAAACAAAGCCCTCCAAGCCAGCAGATTTGGAAACAGGGTGAAAATGGCTTGAGGAAGGAATTGTTTGCATTAAATGGGCTGGAGGGGTTTATGGTTTCTTCAGATTCATATTATTTCAATCCCACAAACAACCAAACCAAAACAAAAACACAAGAGAAGCAAGGACCACTTACCCAGAATATATAGAATGAGAGAAACGAAGTGGGGTCCACGAACGTGACATGAGGATGATGGGAGCATTGATAGGTGCAGAGGAATAAAGTTTTTCACGTGTTTTCAATTGTGAAAATGACAGGGTGGATGCGCCTATACATAGCCAAAAGCGTGATAAATGCGCCAACCACTTTTTAAAGAGGCGCACCAAAATGCGTGTCAACATGGAAAACCTTACACCCTTTGGTGCGGATATGCTTTTGTTAACACAAAATTATCTGTGCCTTAAGCACAAATTTAGGACTGTCAACATGGGTTTTTTAGTGCTTTGGCGCACTGCAAAACAGGGCGCAACATTTTTAGTGTTGCTAACAGGTCAGTGCATGCGCCTTGGCGCAGGAAAGAAGGGCGTATCACGGGGAGGCGCAAGAATTTGTTGTGTTAACACTGCAATGGGTACACCAAAGGAAATAGAAGGGGGGTGACAAATTCATTTTTTGTTGCATGAACAAAATATGCGCCCAGCTAAAAAAGGACCAAAATGACTAAGTTCGAAAAATTAGATTTCCTGGAAAGGGATTTTACAACATTTCGAACGCTGAGGGACCCCGACGAGGAACCAAAACAAAATTTTGGTATGGTTACCTGCAAAATTGCCCTCGTCAATTTTACAAGATAACAACTTGGTGTAAAATGCACAATGAGTGTATGCAAAAGAACATCAGAATGTCTTTCAGGTTGATCATGTCTAACAACTGAAATCTTAGGTTTCTTAAGCCTGAGTGAAGGTACAGAACACATGTGTTGCTCATGATCCTTAGAAAGAGTTAAGTGAACAAAAAAAGGAGCTCTATCAATGTGTGATCCCAATGAAATATCTGCTCGCCAACCAATGTCATGACAAGAATTCCACTTAACATGTGGAATAGAGGAAACAATACCCTATGAATGTCTGCCAATGACTCCGCTAGTGAGACCCATAAAACGGAGCATGCGAGAACTGAATGCAGTAGTATGCTTCTCAAAAAATCCATGTAGTTGAGCAGAAATAGGATACACAACATGTGGTATTGTAATAGGCATAGATGTGGAAGAGCATGTAGTAACAAGCCTCACAGGTTTAGAAGCATCAAAAGTAGGTTCAGGCTCAAAGACTAGCAGATCAATGTTAGTGGGTACAAGAGCAACAACTACAAGTGGAATAGGAGCATGGATATGGTTGTCCACAATATGATGGTGATGCTGTAGGTTAGCAATTTTGTTCTGCAGGGAGTGTATTATTGTAGCCTTATCGTGATTGAGTGATTGTAGAAGATAATTTTGCTTCTTGAGCGATCTATTTTCTTCCACAAATTTTACAATATCCTCTTGAAGTCTACATACTTCAGAGAAAAGCAGATCATTCTCAGAATCAATGATAGGTACAAATTGTAACTCCCAAAAATTTACGACGTCGGTCTCAGTCGAAATTACATCCATAATTTATTACAACACTCCTCCATGTTTGGCACTTTATAATTATAGTGCAAGTCTCAAAATAAATATTTCCAATGGAAAGAGCATTGAAAAACGACACTCAAAACTGAGTTACCAATCAAAAGTTACAAGCTTTTTAATATTTTTCTCTATTATTTATTTTAGTTGCCACTAAAACAAAATAAATTGTTGTTACCTTCACCGCATAAATAAAATTAGATAGTAACCTGCAAATTTTCCCGAAATAGCAAAAAAAACATGTACAGCATCTGTGGAAAGATCCGAAAACCTTCCTTTTCGTAAACCAAGACAAATATACCGCAATAGAAAATTGCTCTGTGCAGATCTCAGAAAAAACAACAGACCCAAAAAAATCCCGTGCTTTATTTTCTTATGGGTGTGAATCCCGAGGCAATCCAATGTACTTCTCTGTAACAACAAAAAAACATAAAAAACAACTATTTACAGAAATGTCTGAGTTTACAGTCAATCTTAGGGTTTTCATGCTTTCTGGATCCAATGGAAGCCTCTGTTTTGCATAAAAATACATGCAGAAACAACATATGACCAAATCCCAAATATATGAATATACAATGAATTTATTTGCAAAATAAAACTTACAGACAAATGTCAATAGCAATCTCTCACTCTAATACCATGAAAGGAACTATAACCAGATCGTACCAAGCCAAGAACACATATGCTAATCCAAAACCACGATCTATAAGATGAAATTAATTCACTAGAATAACTTTACCTAAAACCTTTGCAAATAAATGAGTTCCATAATAATATATGATATTGTTGGTCATGTATTTGCTAAGGTTTTATGTAAAGTTATTCTAGTGAATTACTTTCATTTTATAGATTGTGGTATTTAATTAGCATCTGTGTTCTTGGCTTGGTATGATTTGGTTTTGTATCTATATTTTCAACACTTTTGGCATGTTGACATTATCTCTTATGGGGGATCTATGCTGGTGCATTCTAGTGTTAGTTTGTTAGTGTTCAAGTAGTTTTTGATAACTCATACAGATTTGTAAAGTCACTCCACCCATTCAGCAGTATGGGAGGGTGTGGTGTTGATCCTGCTTCTTCGAGTTTCATTTCCTTGCCCTTTTACCTTGGCTTTTCTTGGATTGTGACACTCTAGAGTTTGCATCCTTGCCTTGTTGCTTTGGTTATTGTTCTTGGATCGTGGCACACCTATTTGCAGTAGTTGATCGAATTATGTTTCATGTTTTTTCTACACTTTCGACATCACTCCATTGACAGTCTCCTTGTATGGAGCTATTCTGGTGAAACCCAGTGTCAGTTGTTTTTGAGTTTTGTGATCGAGCAGTGGATTCAAACCACGATGCACACCAAACTTCTTCAGCATTATATGAGTTTTTTGATCCGATCTTCTTGGGATGCCTTGGAGTGGGTCTTTACTCTCTTTAATTTGTTGTTACTAGTTTTGGGTACCTTGCGATGTCCCTTTTTTCCCATATATTGTACATGAGTACCTCATCAGGCCTAGTTGCCGAAACTCATACTGTGGACATGCCACTTCTATTTTGGCCCCTAGCTTCACTTGAGGGGGGTGTTAGAGTAGGTATTTACCTTAGCTCATGTTCACCTAGGTACTTTATTTACCTTTATTGTATTTATCCTCACTCACTTATGTGTGTGGATATTTCTTTTATCTTATTTAGATATTAGGAGATATTATCTAGTTGTTAGGTATAGTTCATTCCTTGATCTATGGTATTGACTAGATCCTTGATGTCTAGTTCTCTCCTAAATCTATGGTCTTGACTAGTTATTTGATGACTAGTTATTTCCTTGATTCATGGCTTGATCTACGACCTTGACTGGTTCTTAGATTGTTATTCCTTGCCTATTTAAGAAAGGCCCATTCTCAATGTATTGCATTGAGTTCCATTATAATATATGATATTGCTGCTCATTTGTTTGCAAAAGTTTTATGTAAAGCTATTTTGGTGAATTACTTTCATCTTATTGATCATGGTGTTTGATTAGCATCTTTGTTCTTGGCTTGGTATGATCTGGTTATCGTTCCTTTAAAAAACAATACAAGAAGAGGATTGAAACTCATTCACAGAGCTTACACTGTCATTCCTATTAAAAAATACATGCATTACAATAGCAGGGAGGCAAAAAACAAGTTGCAGTCTTGAAAGAGGTATGATATTCCACAAAATCACTTTCCAAGGTGATGTAGGGAGTTTACAAAACATAAAAATGTCCAACCCTTACAAAACAAGCCAAATCTGGCTTTTAATGGTCGAGCAGAAAAAGAGAAAGCAAAAAAGTGGGAAAAATGGATTTATGAATTCAACCACCAACCAGATCCACAAATTTCACCTGTAGAGTGATAGGATTCATGGAAAAACCCATACTTAGGAGTACATTGTTTTGCATATCAGAAAAAACGGCCATACTTCATTAAATTTGGTGGTTGAATGTCAATTTTGCATTTTTTCGTGTCAGGGACGTTTCTTTAATTTTCTCCCAAAATTCTCCTTCAAAATACAAAATTGAACCCTTCATCATGTAGATAATTTCACTAACTTTCCAATGACACCAAAATCGTGCAAATTTGAGCTCTAGATCAAAAGTTATGCCCTTCTGAAGATTTAGGGCAAAAAAGGGCAAAAAATGGGTTGGCGGGACGAAAGTTTAAAATTTTCCCCTTTTTGAATTTGGGAAAATTTTCCCAAAAAGTTCCAACCCCCACCACTCTAATGCCACATGGTAGGTTTTGATTAGTCCGTGGGCTTCCTATGATCATTTTAGACCTTTCTGGTCTTTGGAAATTTTTCCAAAAAATCTCCGCCGGCCCGACGCTCCGAGGACACATGGCATCCCCTGATTCACTGGCAGGCCCTTGCTATCAAATTTTCCATCGCTGCCAACCACTACCTTGAATGGGACACGTGGCACCTTATCATTGGCTCAGGATTTAACCTAAACATTTCCTTTGTCGTGTCTGCCCTTAATATTTTGTCGGCCACAAGGACACGTGGCGCCTTCTGATTGGTGTGGGCCATCTTAGGTGGGCTCTCATACCATTATTTTCATGGTTTGTCGAAAGGAAAAATTTTCTTCCACCCCTTCGCCTCCCGACTCTCTGAGGACACGTGGCGTGCTATGATTCGTTGCGGGCCTCCGGGCCAAGATTTCTCCATTGTGCCGAGTTTTGACATTTTTCTAAGTTCCCCTGCTGCTTCGATCTCCGACGAGCCTCTGGACACGTGGCTGATTCCTATTGGCCGGTGGGCCTTCGGGCCAAAAAAATTCTTTGTTCGCCCGCCAATACTTGGTGAAAATTTTCTAAGTTGCCTTCACCCCCGCCATTCCGATGCCACGTGGTAACTTCCTATTGGTCGCGGACCTCCCATGGGAAAATTTCCCTCGAAAACTCCGCCGAGCCATAACTTGCAAAATATAAGGAGTTAGGAGGAAAACTTTACCTTTCTGGAAAGCTGAGAAGAATCTTTATTTGATGAAACCATTTCCAAAATTTTTTTAGTGCCTGTAAAGTGAAAAAATTTAACTGGGGCACAAGGAAGGAAGAAATGAAGGGGAGTTAGACAAAATAAACAAGGGGCTTATTTTGGATAACAATTTTGGTGACTTAGAGGGGTCATCTACATGCTGGATGAAGTTACCAGTCGCTTGAAGAAATCCATTGGGCATGGAGTCATCAATAATACTGCTTGGTACCCCCAACTGATTAGAAAATTACAAGGAGGAAGATTGTGAGAGTAGAACATCATCTGATTTGGAACATGGCCTGCAAAATGCATCCCTAGGACAACAAGCTTGTGCCAAAGCACTTAGGGAAAGTAAAACGAAGCTACAACAAAAAAATGTGCATAAGCACTTGGAGGAATGAAAATCTAAGCTAATATGTACAAGGTGGAGAGTTCCCTTCTAGTAGCAATGTTTTAGATGGATTCCATTAACTGGAATCTATAGTTTTTCACCATCCAATGTAGACAATTAGAAAACATTGCTCTTCTTACACTTTGTGACCATGTAGGGGCCACTCCAAATGACATCAAACTTTGAATGCTTTCTTGTCTTTGCTCGGTCTGCATCCCATTTCAACACTAGATCTCCAACTTGGAAGGTCCTAGCCTTATCCTTCCTATCAAAGGTCTTCTTGATCAAAGCTTGATCCTTCTCCATTGTTTGGGCTGTATGATCTCTGATTTCTTGGAGCTCCATCAATTCTGCATATCTAACCTCCATGGGTTCAAACTCCAACAACTCCAATTGCTTCATGAGTTCCAATGTTGGCAACTCAAGTGACATGGGCAAAATTGCCTCTCTTCCATAGACAAGCCTGAATGGAGAGTTACCTGTGGATCTCTTGGGAGTTATCCTATCAGCCCATAACATTGATTTTAATTTAGTATGCCAGGTCCTCTGATTTTCATCGAGAGTCCTCTTGATAATCCTTAAAAAGTTCTTATTGGTAGATTCAGCTTGGTCATTGCCTTGAGGGTAATAATTTGATGAAGTGCTTAGATAAATCCCATTTTTAATAGCCCATTTAGTTACCCTTGATCCTATGAATGCTAGTGCATTATCTGATATTATAGTGGCAGGAATACCAAATCTGGTTTCTATCCCCTCATAGAAGTCTAGAATGCTAGATTCATTTACCTCTTTAAGTGCCACTACCTTATTCCATTTGGTGAAGTAATTTGTGGCTGGTAGGATCCACTTGTGTCCTTGGCTTGAGTTCGGGTTAATGACTCCAATGAAGTCCAAACCCCATTGCATGAATGATTGGGCAACTGAAATTGGGTGCAATGGAAGGACAGATAATCTTTCCTTGCCTGTGAAGAATGCACAATTTTTGCACATCTTGATCCATGCATAATAATCACAAAAAACCTTGGGCCAATAATAGCCAGCCTTCATAATCTTGAGGGCTATCACTCTTGGAGCAAAATGACTCCCAACTGATCCACTATGAAAGTTTTCTAGTATTCTATTAATTAGCTTTGTCTCGATACATCTCAGCAACACTCCTTTCACATCTTTCTTGAACAAGACACTGTCAACAAGTACATATGGGACAATTTGCAATTTGAAGTGTCTTCTCTTGGTTTTTTTCATCTTTGAAGGGCATAGACCTATGTATATGAGGTGCATTATGTCTTGGGTTTAGCAAGGAGTGAGGACACCATCATTCTCTTCTTGAATGCTTCTTGGTTCTTGGCTGTCTTGCAACGTCAAAACAACATCCTTCTCATTGCATGCTTCCATTGATTTGCTCAAGACCAACTATTCACATAATCCCTTTCCTCGGACCAGCTTGGTGACTTTGATCTCAATGTCATACTCCATGACACGAGTAATCCACCCTGCACGTTTTTCATTTAAATATTTGTTGAGGAGGAAGTCTTTTACTCCCACATGAGAAACCAACAGTTGAACCTTGTTGTTTGAAACTAGATGCTTAAATTTCTTCAAGCTCCTAATCACTACAAGAACTTGCTTCTCAATGAAAGAATACCTCACCTCGTAGTCCTCCAGGCTTTGGCTAAAGAAAGTAATTGGCTGCTCTGCATTTTCTTTGTTCTGTTGTACTAAAATTGCAGAAATTGTATCATCACCTCCAAATGCATAAAGGATAAAATCTTTGGAGAAATCTGGGTTAATGAGAGTTGGAGCTTATGAGATGGCTTCTTTAATTGCCTCAAAACTTACCTTACCTTCAGCTGTCCATTTGAAAGCCATGTTTTTCTTTAACATCATGGTTATTGGCTTGACAAGGGCTGCAAAATTTGGGACAAACCTATCGAACAAAATTGATTCTTCCCAAGAAACTTTGGAGGGGCATTCTTATTACTTGGTAATGGCAGTGCTTTTATTGCTTCAACCCTCTCTGGATCAATTGCTAACCCTCTTTTGGAAACAATGTGGCCAAGGAGCTTTCCTTCATGAGCTAGAAAAATACATTTTTTGGGATTCAAGGATACCCCAAATCTTCTACATCTTTGGAACACTTGTCTCAAATGAAAGAGATGATCTATTGTACTTTTAGAAAAAACAGTGATATCATCTAAGTATACCAACACTATCTCATTGATCAATCCCTTGAACACCATATACATTGCCCTTTGGAAGGTAGCTCCAGCATTGGACAGCCCAAATGGCATTTTTCTGTATGCATAAGTTCCCCATTTGGTGGTGAAGGCTGTTTTGAACTGATATTCTTCCTTTACCATGATCTGATTGTACCCTGAATAACCATCTAGCAAAGAAAACCTCTCAGAGCCAGCAATGACTTGCAAAATCTGCTCCATAAAAGGAAGTGGATAATGATCCTTGAGAGATGCTCTATTCAAATCTCTGAAGTCTACACACAATCTGATTTCTCCACTCTTCTTTCTGACTAGAACTAAGTTTGCTACCCAACTAGAATGCTTGATGGGAAATATGATACTTGCCTCTATTAACTTATTCAATTCCTTCCTCATGAGAGGCTCCATGTGTGGATTGACTGGCCTTTGTTTTTGCCTGATGGGTTTAGCACTTGGATCCAATTCAATAGTGTGCTAAGCTAGCTTGGGATTGAAACCTCTCAAGTCTTCATAGCTCCAAGCAAATATGTTTGGGAACTCTTGGCAAAGTTACATGAACTCATACCTTTCTTGCTCTATTGTCACCTTACCAATTTGAAGCGACTTGCTTTCTCCAACCAAGATGGGCAATGAATCTTCTTCCTTGACTTGGATATTTGTTTTCTCCTTCCTAAATTGATCATTAGGATTAAAAATGGACTCCAAAGTGACAAGTCCCTTTGGTAGTTTGTTGGTTCTCAGCTGTACCACTTGATCACCATACTACTGTTCTAATTTTTCCTGATTTTTGGCTGAGAACTCAGCTTCTTCTTGCAAGAAATTGATGATTTGCTGGTCATTTTCAAACACTTGCCAACTTACATTATTGTCTGGCACTGATGTCCTTACAATCACATGAATGCTTAGCTATATTTTATCTTCCTTGATGCTCTCAACAACATCAAAGGCTACCCTAACTGCTGCAAGCCTGTCAGCAGCTTGGTTTTCTTTCCTAGGGATGGAATTGATGCCAAATCCTTCAAAATCCTCAATGAGGTCCCACACCCTATTCTTATAACACTTGAGTAGATCATTTTTAGTAGCAAGCTGCCCTTTAACTTGGTTGACAACCAACTCACTGTCACCAAAGACTTGTAGATTTTTGATACCTCTCTTGATTGATCAATGCAATCCTTGTATCAGAGCTTCATATTCAGCAGTGTTGTTAGAACAGGCAAACTGAAATCTAAAAGCTAAATAATACTTAATGCCTTGAGGTGAAACAAGCATAGCTCCCCCTCTTGCACCTTGCCTACCTCTTGATCCATCAAAAACTAGCTGTCATACCTCATTGTCATCCTTATGGTCTGGCTTGGTGATACTAGGAATAGGCTGATTTTCTTCATGTATGCAATAGACTCCTAGCTCAGATTCTTCTATTTCTTGGTAGGGATCAAAAGCATGTACCTTGCTTGCCCATTCATCAAGAGTCAAATCTGGGATGCTTCCAACTTTGGTGTCAGCTTCATCTATGCTTGGATAATCCTCTTGATCAAATGTTGAACAATTGGCATTGATTGGGCTTGGAGCATGAGGCTCAATGTGAAAGTTTGCAATAGGTTCAGATCTGATTGTGGCCTTAGTTCCATATCTGGTTCTAAACAACATGTGTGACCAATCAGCAGATAAGTAACCTCCAATTTTAGCTGTGAAATCCCTTGACAAACATAGGGCAAAGAGTGGTGGCAAATCTATCACTGACACATCTTGCAAAACAGTAACATTGGGGCATGCATGCAAAGTAAGATTCAAATCTTTGATCACTCCCACTGTTGTTACTGCTGTCCCATCCAGTTGCACCACCCCTTTGGATATAACTTCATATTGGAGGCCTAGCTAATTAGCTATTTGCTTGGGCATTATGGAACTACTTGCCCCGGAATCAATCATGCAATTGTGTACTAGCTTATCCCCAATGACCAATGAAACATAGAATGGAGGGGGCTTCAAAACTTTACCTTGTTGTCCTCCATGATTCCCTTCAGGCTGAGCAGCATTTGTGAGTACCTTCTCTTGCATATGAACCTGCTGATTTGAAGTTGACCAATTCTTCATGGTAGCTTGTAGTAGATCTCTTTGGCCTGGGATGGATAGTGATTCCCACATTGATATATTCACATTTGTCTTCTTCATCTGATCAATGATGTTGAATGGGGATGAAACATCTCTTTGCTGCCCCTTGGCCTGCACATTCTTTTCTTGGACATGGGTAGCAACAGCTGGCATTTGAGCTAAACTAGAAGGTGGCTTGGGTAGTCCTTGCATAACTGGAACTGGATTTTGCTTGCCAGCACTTTACAGAGTGGTGGAAGGTTGTGGATCACCTAGAGCTAATGACTGCCCTTCACCAATGTTCCTTTTCTTTGACCTTGTATTGGCTGCCACATTCTGAGACATTGCTTGATTCATGCCACAAAAATCCTCAGCCTGCCAATTCACCAGTGTAGTCTCATTTGAAGCTGCATTTTGCTGGGATGTTCCTTGTTGTTGGTTTGCTTCCTGATTCACCTCACTCTCTACACCAGTTGTTACCATCAAGGCTTGGTTCAAAGCACCATTGAAGCACATGGACTAGTTGTGAGGTTCATTGCATGGGAAACACCAATCATACTCTTAAGCCATATTATTTTGCACTGGCACCAAGGCTTTAGAGGCAAATGCAACATTGGGGTTATAGGGCTGGAATGGTCTATTGGTAGGAGGCGTTGCTTGATTTTGATTTGCAACTAGGTTGGGAAGCCTATTGGGCTGATATGGCTACGTATTAGGCTAAGCTTGAGGCTGATAAGAAGGTCTAAAACTTTGGGCGTTTTAGACCTGCTGCCTCTTAAGTGTAACCAGCTCATTGCCTAAATTTTGTAATTGTTTCATGACTTCTTGAAGTTCATTTGAGGCACTAGGGGATGAAGTAGAAGTCTCATTTGAACTCTGATTTCTAGGAGTGGGAATAGGAGCTATAGTAGGTGCTTGACTAGTGCTTGGATTTTCTAAGTTTGGATACAAGGGCATGGGAGGCCTAGGAGCCAGTTTACTATCTTGGATCAAACAATTCTCAGCTCTAATGGCAATGCTATAAGCTGCAGGTATATTTGCACCCCCCATGGATTGAATTAACATAGAAATATCAGAATTTAAAGCTTTGAGATAGTATAAGAAAGCACCTTCAGCTGTTGGCCTCACTGCCACTGGAATTCTATCCCAAGTCCTTTGAAATCTGAAGTTGAAGTCAGTCAGCTGCTCATTGGGAGCTCTCTTGATAGTTGTCAGTTGTTCCAAAAGAGACAAGTTATCTCCCTTTTCTCCAAACTGCTCATGGAGAGCTATGCATAACTGATTCCAATTTTGGATAGAGCCAGCCCCAAGCCTCCTGAACCATTGTAGTGCTTTCCCTTTGAATGAAGATGTCAACAATTTGACAGTAATTTGCATCTCAAAAATCTCATGGATCGCACAAACATTAGCAATGTCCTTGACATGATCACCAGGAGTGGTCTGATTTTCTCCAGTAAAGTATGGAATGTTCTTCAATGCTACAACTGGAACTAGATTTTGTGCATTGAGGGAAAGTGGGCTGCTGCTAGTGAAGTTAACATAGGGGTTGTTTTGTTGTGCCATTCTGATTAGCCTGAGAACCCTTGTTGATTGAGTGAAAGGTCTACCAGGTGGAGGAGTTGATAGAGTTCTGTTTGGTGGAGATGGAGACCTTTGAATCCTTCTTCCTCTCTGTCTTCTTCCAGGAGATAGGTGTAAATACTCAGAAAATCCCTCCTCTCTGGCTCTTGACCTTGTGTTGATTCTTCTCATGAATCTTCAGACTTGGATTGCTAAAACCAGATGTGCATATCAGGACTCTTTTTAAGCAAGAAACTTGCAACAAATACACATCAACTTTGTTGCAATGAAGATGAAGACCTCTAAGGTCCCACCCGGCATGTCAAAACTATTAGTGCAAATCAGCAACACCCTTGTATGTTCTCTTATATTTCTAGTTAGATATGGAACATCCAGTGTGATTGCACAACATCGAATCTTTTCCCCAAGTGTGGGACTTGTCAAAAATGGGAAAATAATCTCCAGATTAGAGGCTAGTTCCTCAAATCCTCTGATTAGATGTATTACTTGAAAGTTGCAGAGGTTTAATATTAGATCTTACTCTAAATTCCAAGAAGACAGAGATAAAGATGCAAAGAAATAAAATTAAGTAAAGGGGGCGATACACCAAAGGAGTGGTGAAAATTTACTTCTACAAATTGACACAAATTACAGAGATGTAAATAACAACATACAAAAACTGCTAAAATGTAATGAAAGATCAGAAATGAAGAAAAACAATACAAGAAAAGGATTGAAACTCATTCACAAAGCTTGCACTGTCATTCCCATTCAAAAATACATGCATTACAATAGAAAAGAGGCAGAAAATGAGTTGCAGTCTTGAAAGAGGTATGATATTCCACAAAATCACTATCTAAGGTGATGTAGGGAGTTTGAAAAACATAAAAAATGTCCAACCCTTACAAAATGAGCCAAATCTGGCTTTTAATGGTCGAGCAGAAAAAGAGAAAGCAAAAAACATGGGAAAAATAGATTTATGAATTCAACCACCAACCAGATCCAAAAATTTTGCCTGCAAAGTGATGGGCTTCATGGACGAACCCATACTTAGGAGTACATTGTTCTGCACATTAGTAAAAACAGCCATACTTCATTAAATTCGGTGGTTGAATGTCAATTCTATGTTTTTTCGTGCCAGGGACGTTTCTTCAATTTTCTCCCAAAATTCTTCATCAAAATACAAAATTGAACCCTCCATCGTGTAGATAATTTCACCAGCTTTCCAATGACACCAAAATCATGAAAATATGAGCTCTGGATCAAAAGTTATGCCCTTATGAAGATTTAGGGCAAAAAAGGGCAAAAAATGGGTTGGCGAGACAAAAGTTTAAAATTTTCCCCTTTTTGAATTTGGGGAAATTTTCCTAAAAAGTTGTCCCCCACCACTCTGATGCCATGTGGCAAGTTTTTATTAGTCCGCGGGCTTCCTATGATCATTTTAGACCTTTCCGGTCTTTGGAAAATTTTCCAAAATATCTTCGCCGGCCTGACGCTCCGAGGACATGTGGCGTCCCCTGATTCACTGGCGGGCCCTTTCTCTCAAATTTTCCATCATTGCCGATCACTTCCCTAAATGAGACACATGGCACCTTGTCATTGGCTTAGGTTTTAACCCAAAAATTTCCTTTGTCGCACCCGCCCTTAATATTTTGCCGGCCACAAGGACACGTGGCACCTTTTGGATGGCGCAGGCCATCACGGGTGGGCTCTCATTCCATTATTTTCATAGTTTGGCAAAAGGAAAAATTTTCTTCTGCCCCTCCAACTCTCGACACTCCAAGGACACATGACATGCTATGATTATTTGTGGGCCTTTAGGCTAAGCTTTCCCCATTGTGTCGAGTTTTGACAATTTTCTAAGTTCCTCCCACCACTCCGGACTCCGACGGGCCTCAAGACACGTGGCCGCTTTCTATTGGCTGGTGGGCCTTCGGGCCAAAAAAATTCCTTGTGCACCCTGCCAATACTTGGTGAAAATTTTCCAAGTTTCCTCCGCCCCTGCCATTCCGATGCCATGTGGCAACTTCTTATTAGTCGTGGACCTCCCATGGAGGAAAATTTTACCTTTCTGGAAAGCTGAGAAGATTCTCTATTTGATGAAGCCATTTCTAGAAAAATTTGAGTGCATATAAAGTGAAAAACATTGACTGAGGCACAAGGAAGGAAGAAATGAAGGGGAGTTAGACAAAATAAGCAAGGGGCTTATTTTGGATAACAATTACTTACATCTGCCTCTAATTATGTTATTATATGCATGATTCCTAAATAAGAAAACTAGACATTAACAAAACATATTTTTCTTTTACATTTCTTTATCCCTTTCTATACTCTTACTATTTAACTTTTTTGGAATGGCCACTTTTATTTTGGACATTGGACAACATATGACTTAGTTATATATTTTTCTGTCATATCCTCTGAGTATCCCAGAAAATGTCACCCATTAGGGACACGATCTCCCAAGAACTACTGTCCCTTTTGGTTGCTTCTATCCTTTCCCTCCTTTTCTTAAATTTGAAATGCCACATTACTTTTATCTTTTCTAAAACCTTTCTTATCATTATGGGTTGAATTTTTAGTTATTAATGATGAAATTCAAACAAGGGAATCATATATATACATGAACTACTCACCATTATTGGGGGTTGGGAAACTTGGGATATTACCTCCTATCTACTACTCGAGAAAATAACAACATTCAAGGAATACATTTATACTATATTATTCACTACATAGGAGGGGATATTTTTGAATTCCATCTCATACATTTATCTTGGGGGAAAGTAGTTGTAGTTTGTTATCTTTGTGCAATTGGCACAAGGGCAACCTAGATTCAAGGGACAAAATTTTATCACACACACACACACACAAGAACTACATATATTTTGAAATGTAGTGCAACACTCGGTGACAATCACATTGGTGTGATCGTTGGGATTAGTCTAACTCAAGAATATCCATTATTTATTTCACCTAATGTTTTCTTAACCCTTGTGTATGTAGCTATGGTTTGTTTTGCAAGTTTAGGTGCAACAGTAAAACCCTACAGTGAAGTAGATGTGAAAAAGAGATAAAGGAACAAGATGAGATCAAACCCTAAGAAGATCAAAAGAAGAGAAATTGTTAGGACATTAGCACCCAATTTGGACACTAGTGCCTAGGTGGTCCTATCCTCCTTTGGGTGCTTATGTCCAAAGGAGTTTCATATTACAGTCTCCTAGACGAAGCTTACTAAGCCCAGATCCATCCTGTTTCACTCAATTTCTATCCCACAATCAAACCATATCTTCAAATACAAGTGAATTCACTCTTATCTCACTATTTCTCACACTTTCTTATTTCTTACATGATAGATCTAGCTTGTTACTATTATATCCATTTGATCTCAGTCCTCTGATTAAGACTTAATTCTATCAAGGGGGAAATGGGAAGAAAGAAATAAAAAATAAAGGGAGAAAATGACATGGCTCAACCAAAAATACAAAGAAAACACATCCGCGAGATGATCAATAGACACAAAAGTACCTAAGAATAACACATTGTTATGACTAACAAATACCATAAGACCAAAATTAAGTGTCTACACAATGTGGCACTATGATGTGTGTGTGTGTGTGTGTGTGTGTGTGTGTGTGTGTGTGTGTGTGTGTGTACACGTCAAAGTAAGAAAAACATATTTACATAGACGAGATCTTAATATTAGTTTATATAGTGTTTAGTGACCAACTAAAGCTGCCAAATATTACACAAAAGAGAATATATCACTATTTATGTATTTAAAATTGAATTTGGAGTGGGTACTCTACTTTAGAATAACTCATATAACAAAGTATTTTTTTGAATATAATTTTTGGGGGAATTTAGTTATTACTCATATCAAATAATGTGTGTGAGTTAGAATTTGTTACCAGTTAAGAGTATATAGTGTAAACGAATTGTTTGAGAAACAACTCATATTATATAAGTGTTTATGTGAGAGAGATTAGTTATAAGCTTGAGTGAGTGATTGTTTGGTTGGATGGAAATCAAGCTTAAATATTTATCTTAAGAAATTCATTAGCCTATAAATATTTAATCATTTATTTAACAAAGTGTTTTTCTTAAATTATTTTGAACCAAGCTTATAATTTGTTAGTAAAGTAGGTTTTCTGCTCAATGGAAGAATTGGGAAGTTAAATATTTTAGGGGTATTTATTGTTTTCTAGTGACCCACATTATGTGTTATATATATAAAGTGTAGTTACGGAAACTTCATGGGTTATAAGTCATCTTGCTACCTTATCAACTACTAGCATATTTAATGTTATTTCATTTTGTATTTGATTAATAGTTTTATGTGTAATCCAATGATATAGGTAATCAATCATGTGTTGTAATACCTCGTGTACATTTTATCTAATCATCCCATATGTTTTTCCACATTTATTGACTCGCCTTAACATAATATCTTTATGTTGGTATATCTTGATTCTATTATGAGTTTCAATGATCATGGATCTAATTAATTGAAGACTTCAAATATGTATCCTCTCTAGAAAGACTCGTACTCTTAGGAGCTCATGAAATTTTGTAGATTCTAGCATTATTGTTTTATAATACCTATAGGTTACCTTGGTGCATATGTTTTTTACAATCTATGCTTGTACATTCTCCATCAAATAAAAATGCACATGTATAGTTTGATATGAAGATTCTGCAATCCATACATTTCATTTTCTTGTGTATTTATTTATGGTTTCATGCTTGGATTTATGATTTAACAAATTTATTTTTCGATCCTTCTATGTTTTTTTATTAAGTATAAATAGTTTTTAAAGGGACTATACCCTGTTTACAAAAAGGCTCAAAAGCCATAGATAGCAGTAAAAACAGTCTAAAGATATAAGGGACTAAATCCCTTTACATTAAGGCTCAAAAGCGAGATATAGTAGTAAAAACAACAAAAAGAACCATAATCCATGAAGAACATGAGGACCAACTATAGTTTAACTAATAACTATAAAAAGGAGCAAAAAATAGACAAATCAACATCAAAACAACAAGAAAACATCTTTGTCACAGTAACACAACAACAAACTGGCGACATCTCTACTTAATTGCTTTATCAATATTCATCTTGACTTTTTGCAAAGAGCTAAATAATGCAAGGGCAGTGACATGAGAGGGATCATTCTTGTCTAATTGAGAAAAGACTAGGTCCCTTGCAATGTCTGACTCCCAAATGACAGGTGGAATGTCATTGAGAATACAAACACTTTTGACATGCTGTTCTAGAAAGTTGTAGATAGCTTTAAGCATGGAAATGGTACAATCATGTCACCCTTTAGCATTGCCCAATCTATTATCCATGGAATGGATTTTCTTGAAAATTTGTTCAACTTGCTCATTATCCATAGCATGTTCAGCATGCATCTTCCTTTTACATGCACTTTTACCAACCTGCTTGAGTTCATCTTTGAGGTCCAAAACCTCCCTTTCCAACTTGTCAATCTTGTTTAGCATCCCTTCTTCTTTTTCTGTAGTAGTGTATTCAACTAGATTTCTGATATGGAGTAGGTTTTTGGCCAACTCAATCTCTTTATTACTATGAAGAACCCTCTAAGAGGGGTACAAGGGATCCTTCTATGTTGTCAGTGTTGAATTGTAAAGAATTGATGTTGTAAATGGACACATTTTTTGTTGAAACCAAGTTCTTGATTCAATTTAATTATGGGGGGAGACAATAGTCATGAAGACTACTACTTATGTGTTGATGTTTTTGAAGACAACAAAATTAGGAAAGCATGCTAGCTTTTAGGGCTTTTCTCCTAGACCTTCCTTGTATCATGATAGGAATATGCCTAGGGTATTTCCATACAACCTTGCTAGGGGCACTTCCCCTTGAACCCATTGGGGGATGCTACCCCCAGACTGCCACTTTTAAAATCCAAATCCAATGAAAATATGGCAAGGAAACAAAAATGATAAAAGGGGTTACAAAGTCGAGCTTCAAGTTCCATTTAGTTAGAAACATTCTATTAGAGGATGAAGGAAGGAGGAAAAACAACACCTCTCATTCAACACTAATGACGAAGCTGCATATTGTAATAATGATAAGATAATCTATACTAAACTAGCTAATGTCAAGATTGGATTCAATGGATGTGGGTACTAGTTATGTTGTTCATGATTAGGTGGAAACCATTGTGAATAGAAGTTGTAAAGGAGACAAAGAGGAATCGGTCCTCAATTTCATTATTTCTTTGTGTGGTGTTATATTTGTGTGTAATCCTTTTGTATTAGTGAGAATCCCGACACTCAATGAAAATGAATAAGTGTGGGATCATGTTTCTTGAGTTGATGTACTTGATTGTGAACTAAATTGGATGTTTACATAGGTATGGAGGATGAAAAAATGTGTGCATCTTTATTCATACCTGGATGGTTGATATACTCCCCTCATGAAAATAATTTGTGACATATATGGGGGATGAACAAATGTGTGTGTCCCTATTCATACCTAGATGGTTTATATGCTCCCATATATGGAAGGTTGATGTGTTTTTTGTTCATTAGATTTTGTCTCACATCAAATGTTTCAATGTTTGTAATAATGGGGAAAATGAATTGTTTGAGAAACAACTCATATTAGAAAAGTGTGCACTTGAGAGGGACTAGTTATAGGCTTGAGTGAGTGATTGTAGGGATTGTGTTTATCTTAAGCAAGTCATTAGCCTTAAAATATACAATCGTCTGTTAAAGAAATAAATTAACAAAGTAATTTATATTACATTATTTTGAACCAAATTCATCAATAATTATTCTAAATTCATGTAAACTTTCTGTACAATTTTCAATAGTTCTCATATAACCATGTCACTCAACAATTACATATTTACAAACCACTTGTGTGCACAACCCTTGATATACTCTCTATATTCTCTTTATGACACCTTAGAATTCATCCTACTAGTCCTATAAATATCACCTACATATGTTACAAATATTAAGGACACATATACTATAAAACCAGTCTTTAATATTATTACACAATGCCATACGATGCGAGTTGTATATTTTCCTTCTCACTCTATGACAACCGTGAATTTTTGGTGGCTGATGCAGAAAAATTGGATGACATTATCTTGCCATCAATCGAGTTCCAATATTTTTTCTATTCGAAATCACCACCTCCATTTTTATTTTCAGTTAATTGCTTACTAGGGTACCATACTGATCCATCTTGACTATAATTTGTGTTATTTCAATTTGGTGATTCTGATAAAGAACGGCCATTTTTTACAGATTTCATTGATTCAATCCCCACACCTCCTAGTTTTTATTGTGGAGATCTGATCGCTCTGTCCACGCATCTGTTCTTTTCACATTAATCAATCACGGTTCTTTTAATATGTATGACGTCAACAATTATGCAAATGATTTTTTCATTTCTATTCAGGAATCTCACACAATGATTATTGTGTGCTAGATAAGGCTCGCCACTTTTTCACCTTATCCTGTAAGTTATCGCTTATCTTCTTGTTATCCTTCTCCAATGGGTTCATCAATGGTCACGCAGGTTGCTTATATGGTGATGTTACCATGTATACCATGTTGTTTCTTTTTTGGTTTTCTTTTAGTGATGCTTTGATCACAGAGGACTCCATTTTGTTTGAAAGTGCAAGAGATTGAGTGAATTTTGTCAGTTTATTTGGATATATGTTTTTATACATCTAAGGCCGTAGTGACATTTCCGATGACTCATTACACAGTTTGTATATAAAGTTGCAGAAGTCTAGTGGATGCACACCAAGTGTTTGTAAAAATGTCTAAATAAGACTTGTGGATGCACGCAAACGGTTTGACAATATGCCTTTATGAGATGTATGTATCATGGGATCGAATGATTGCAGGTTACGCACAAATAGGTGTGAATAGAAATTGCATCCAGAGGTGTGATGTTCATGCTAGGAGGGATGCATAATGAAATGGAGGGCATAAAAGGGAAGGAAACAAGCATCAACCTTTTCCTAACCTACGTTACTACATTTCAAGCGAATACCACTATTAATTGGGTGAATTTCATGTCGGAAATCAGTCTTTTCTGAGGTTTTTGGACATGTTTTTTTGAACAATTTAAGTCGTGGCTACGATGCAAATCGCAACGCAAACTTGACTTGACTAGATATTTTTAATCATGTCACTTTTGTATCACTTTTTGCACCACATTTGGGCTGATAATTTGTTTGATAAGTTAATATCAAGTGACACGAAAGTGACGCAAAATTCGTTCAATAAATATAAAACAATGTAATACACACACACACACATATGTATACATACATACATATATACATATCCATTAAATGTAAAATGATATTAACATATTTTAAATTAGAAATACATATACTTACTAAAACGATATTCAATACCATTTCTAAATATAATTTACATAGACATTATAGAAAATAATATAATTCAAATGAAAAAATTTATTTTAAATATAATTTATCGTGCTTTATTTATGATTTGAACTATAGTAAGATTCATTTTTGTCCTAGAGACAAGTGTGATAGAGATTGAGATGGAGAAGCAATGAAATCACACAAAAGATGGAGCAAGAGCAAGGAAAAGGAAATGAAGGAGTTTTTAGTGTCCTATCACGGTGGTAATTGATTCTAGTAGTAGGATTGGTGGAAGAACGAACCTCGAGGAGTAACTATTCCTGGAGAAGCTGCATAAATGTCTACACAAAATGGTTTCCACATTAAGAGTGTTTCCTATGTCAAACTCTATTGTGCACTACAAAAATGATATGGGTGATGATGACATTGGAATGTGCAAGGCCATGGATCCATTTGAGTCTAAGATTAGCTTCATCCCTACCCTTGTCTCTGTTTCCCTAACCCAAACCATAAGAACAAAGATGGTGGTGGTGGATGTGGGTGTAAGTGCTGAGGTGGGTGAAAGAAAACCATGACTTTAAGCTCCTCAACTACACCTAGATGGGGACCTTGTTTTTCTAGTTTTGTTGATGGTTGGATCTTGAGTGAGGGATGCGGGGGAATTCGTGACATGGACCTTTTCTTAGTGCACTTATTGCCTATCCTTTGTTGGCATCTTATGAGGATTATAGTTGTGGTTTAATCCCATTATGAGATGTCGTTATTTTGTTGAGGGTGGAAAAGTATTTGTTGGGGTCGTCATGGACATAATGAATTTCCTAGTCTTTTTGAATAATTTTTTCAAAAGATTCCTTTTTGTGATGTGCCTTTATTATCATTTTTTGCCAAAATTTCCAAAATGTGACCTATCAAATTGTTGTGGCCACCAAGTGGGTTGGATTGTCGGGGATAAATTTAGTAAGGAGTGTTTTCACTCTCTGTATCAACTAGTCCCCCTTTTCTTGATGCCTAGTTTATCTCATACTATTCCAAATATGAGTTTTGACATGGTTATCTTTCTATGGGTCCCCTACAAGTGGGGAAGGGATTTCATTTTTGGAAGATTCAATCTATGTGGGGGGATTGAAGAGAACCTATGGTCAAGTGTAAGGATAGTCACTTGGAGGAAATATGTCATTATAAAGTGCAGAGTTTATAGAGTCAAGTAGAGGACTCCACATTGGATTTGTTGTGATTGTTATTTGCTATGTGTGGGTGGGAACTTGGTGTCCCTTGGTTAAGTCAACCTTGATTGGTCTTGATTATTAGAATGGGATGGAGGGAGTGAAGTATGATGGCGATGCCTGTACTCATCTTCATTTCATTACAATTTTTCCTATTTTTTGGGTGGTTCATCTACTCTGGATTATGTCCCCTTGTTGGTTCACCAAGTCTCAATTGTCTTGGCTCTCTCTCAAAGAATCTAGTTTTTCGGGTAGGTTTATGTTAGAATTTTCTTCCTAATTTCAGTTTTTCAACCTATTATGTATTCCAGTAAGGTTAAACATTAGTGGTTGTAGAGAATATTGACATGTCCTACCTACTTATGCTACTTTAAACGAAGATCCCTCAACGAGAGTAGTATTTCCACTTGTTTCTTATATTTCCAATCATTCATCAAGTATGTTTCTTTTCATGTTTGTGCCCATCTGCAAGTATAACCATAACACATTATAAATTTTTGGTCCTCCTCTCCAGGTGTATCTAACCTAGACAAGAAATCAACAACCAGGTTAGATTTTCCTAGATTATCTATAATGGTAATATCAGTTTCTTGCAAAAGCAGTAACCATCTAATAATCTTACCTCCAACTACTTATTTTTTCATTAAATACTGGATAACTGCATGGTCAGTATATACAAATGTCTTATACCTTGAAATACAATGACAAAATTTATTTATGGCATAGAAAACAACTAAAAAATCCTTTTCAGTAGTAGTATAATTATTCTTTGTGGAAGTGAAATTTTTGCTAATGTAATAGATAGCATACATTTTACCATGTTCATCTTTTTGTCCCAATATTTCCCTTATAGAAGTGTTAGAAAGCATCAGTGTGAATGTGGAAGGGTTCTTCCCAATTAGGTTCCTCTTAACACTGGGGCTGAAGTTAGTTTCTCTTTAATCAATTCAAAGGCTTCTTGACACTTCTCATCCCAAATGAACTCACTATCTTTTCCTAGCAAAACAAACATCGGTGCAACAATCTTACTAAAATCTTTAATGAAGCGCCTATAATATCCTGCATGCCCAAAAACAAATTTAACATATGCCTGAGTTTTGGGTGTAGGTAGATCAAAAATTACCTTAATTTCCTTTTGATCTACTTTTATCCCTAAGCCTGAAATGTGATGGACAAGACCTATTCCTTCATCCATCATCATTGAGCACTTTTCATGGCTAAAAAAAGGGTTATGTTGTTCACATCTTGTTAATACTTCGTCAAAGTTGGCCAAAGCTTCTTCAAAAGAGTCCCCATACACTATGAAGTCATCCATATATACTTCTACAAAAACATTAGTCGAATTTGAAAATATGGCCAAGACTACTCTTTGAAAAATAGTTGGTGAATTACGCAAACCAAAAGGTAACACTATATGCAAATGTTCCCCAAGGCCAGGTAAATGTTGTTTTGTCTTGGTCTTCTGCAGCCACTTTGATCCAATTGTAAACACTAAATCAATCTAGAAAAGAAAAAAAACTTCTTTCCTGCTAAATTATCCAACACCTTGTAAATAAAAGGTTGGGGAAAATAGTCTCTCAAAGTAGCTTTGTTAAGCTCCCTATAATCTACACAAATCCTCCACTTACCATTCTTTTTAGGAACCATCACAAGTGGTGAGACCCATTGGCTATCTAATATGGGGTAAATGAATCCAACTTGTAGCAGTTTCTCAATTTCAGTTTTAACCATGTCCTTTAATGCAAGATTTATTCTCCTTTGTGGTTGTCTGACTGGTTTGACATTACTTGTGTAAATGTGGTGGGTACAGATACTTGGATGGATTCCTTTCATGTCACTATAATCCCATGCAAAAGCTTTAGTATGGCTTCTCAGTGCATCAAAACATTTTGGCTTCCTCATCATTAGTTAGCCAACTATTAATATTTAGTTCTCTTCTTGGATGAATGGAAATCTATTTTGTTTTAGGATAAACTGGATTGGTAGTTTTAAATTCACTTAACAACGAATTCAATGGGCATTCATGTGGTAATAGCATATGAAACACAGTCATATCCCCAAAGGTAGGATTTCCTTATGGAATCAATGTCGTTAGGTGGAATATCCCTTTCAAGGGCTGAAACTAAAAAGTGGGGAATTAGACACATTTTTACCCAAATATCTATCAAATCTTTTGATGTTCTAAACCAGCAAACTGATAAATATCATACCTTTCATGAAGTAGTGCCATATCAAAAATTCCATTTAAGGATTCAGAAGTTGAGCAAGAAGATTCTAAAGTGAGGTTGGAAGACTCCAAAGCTAGCTGAGGAGACTCCGAAGCAAGACTAGAAGACTCTAGAGCTAACTTAGGAGAATCTGAAGCGAGACTAGAAGACTCTGAAGCAATATTGGCCATCTCAAAACACTCCTGTTGACTCTTCTTCAATTTCTAAAACTATGATTTTTGACAGTACAACTACAATAGCCAAAGATTATGAAATGAGGGTACTTATCCAACCCCATAACTCCATCAACCCAAATATACTTCTTTAACATCTACAAATAGAGACAAATTGAAGGTGGAAACAAAGAGATTTTTTTCATATTTTCCACTAGATATTGGCATACTCTAGACCAAACACTCTAAATTAAGTTTTGCTCCACAAGGGAGAGGCTTAATAATGCTCTCCCTAGAAAATTGGATATATGTACTTCTTTCCTCTCAAATCTGAAGAATGCCCATCAAGCCAAACACAGAATGATAGTTAACAACCCATGATTCCCCAAGTTACCACAACGTCCTCAAGGGCTCCTCCTTGGTTTCGTAAGATGCCATCACACTTGGATTTGTACCCAATGAGTAGGAGTGAATGAGAAAACACCAACAAATGACAATTTAGATCAAAGTATTCGCATCATAACGTTAGATGGAAAACTCAAGATGAAGTCTTCAACTCATTTTGTACCTTCCTTTTTCGCTAAGGCCTAGAAGTAATCATAGGCCGACCTAGGTAAAGTCACCATAACTTTAGCAATATGCTTTTTTCAATGCACCAAACCCGGTAACCGACTTGTTAAAACAATTTTTCCACTAAAACCTAAACAGTTTTAGAAAATGTTTCTTCCTTCCTGAAGCTCAATTCCTTTTACAAAGGATCCACTTGATTACCCATTCAATTAATGGCAAGGTCCAAAATCGGGTCCTGTAATTGGGTAAAAATGGGTCGTTACATATTTAATTTCTTTATTTCCCATGATCAAACTTGAGAAAAATTTCAAGACCCCTATTTCCAAAATCCATCTGGATTTTGTTACATGAATTTGTTAAAAATGGATCTGTGTTCATACCTTTCATGAATATGAGAAAAATGTATATCAGCAAATGACGCAAGAATCCAATTTAAGCTAGGAAATAAGGGGATGGTTGCAAGGGGAAAGGACGCATAAAGCTAACTGAGGACACTCTGGATAACGGTTTTACAGAGACTCCAGCAAGATAGGGAGTCTCTGAAGCTAGCTAGATAGAGTCTAAAGTGAATCTGTACGGAATCCAGTAGATGAAGACTTTGAAGCTACACATAGAACACCTTCATGATAGGAAACTAGGTGAAGCTACGTATGAAGAAACCATCAAGCGATGTTAGCCAACTCCAGAGGAGTGTTGTTCATTCATTCAATTTTTGCAATGTATACTTCAAACTGACAATATACAAGGAAAAATAAATTACAAATAAATTTGCAAGTGAAATTTCACAAATCATGAAAGGGGGTAACATATACTCACCATAATTAACATCTACAAACGGTTTTGCAGGTGGAAACAATGAGATTTGTTTAGCATTTATTCTATTTGATAATGTCATATCTCCAGATCTGCAGTCTATTCAGGTTGCTACAGTGGTTAACCAAGGTCTCCCTAGGATAATTGGATATCCATGTATTTTACTCTTGGGTTGGAGATGCATAAAATCCACAGGATATTCCCATGATTCCAAAGTCACCATAACGTCTTTTATGACCCCTGGTTTGGCAATAGATTGATTTGCCAGGATGTTATAAAATGGTAGCAGTGAATTGAAGCCCAACTAACTGTAGTAATGGCGATTTCAAGAATGTATTCAGTCATGTTATAACGTTAATATGCAAGCTCCTGGGGAAGATCAACCACCACATTTTGTATTTCCTTTTTCCCAATTGTTACAGTAATAACATGACTCCCAAGGTCACCATACTTAAGCAACAATACTTTTCCTGATAACATGTCAATAATTTTTCCATCTACCTGTTTAGTTTTGGGGTATTATTTCTTTCTTCCTGGAGTCCTAACCCAAAGGCTTTTGATTAACCTATTCAATTCTAGAATATTTTTAATTGCTTGTAACAATGGAATTTCAATGTTTAATTTCTTTATTTCACTTATCAGATCAGATTCTTTGTTGATGATTTCTTTGAGTTTTTCTGGAAATGGAACTGATGGAGAAAATGTGGGTTGTTCCTAATGTCTTTTTGTTTTCTCCTCATGTTCCTTTTCATTTCCTTTGTCAAGTGTTGGTTTTTCTTTGGTATTTCGGAGATGACAACTAGTGGTTTGTCCACAACTTTTACTGATCTTAATTGAATTTCTTTACAATCTATCGCATTTACTCCCATGGAATCTTGTTCAGCTCCAAAGACAGGGGCTGCTTGCCTGTTCTTTGGATTTGCCACAGGTTGTGCAGGCATTTGAGGTTGAACTATTGATTCTATTTGTTGAGGTTGAACAACAGGGGGAGGCATTAATGCTTGTTACTGAAGTTGTTGTTGGGGTGGAAACCTTCTTTGTTGTGGGTAGCTAGTAGGTTGGTTGGCATATTGTGTCCATTGTGGATTGGTCCATGGCCGATAATAGGGTTGTGACATCCATGGTTAGGGTGTCTGGTATTGAGATTGGTTACACATCCATGGCTGGGATGTCGATTCTGATGGAACCCAAGGCGTTGGTGCTCCAATTGGTGGATACATATTTGCAGCCCATGGCATCATCCATGGATTAGCATTATTTCTTGGCATGAATTGGGTTTGCATTTGTGAAGAATGATTGCCATGTTTTTGTACAAAATTGAGGTCTTCATATAGTGTTTGGTTGAGCTGATTTTTAAGGACTGGTAGGAGACAGTAGTTCTTAGTATCATGATCTTTGTCACATATGGTGTTTGGTTGAGCTGATTTCTGTTTTTTTAAGGAGACAATCTCTGACAGCATGTTTTTGTCTACATCTTGGACAATACATTGCTAATGGCTCAATGTTGGCTCTAGCGTGTGCTTGCATACCATTTAATGTAGTATTCAAGTGTACTTAGATGTTTGTTTTAAAATTGAAGAGTTCTTCTGTTAATTGTTTTACATTTGAGTTGGTCTTCTTGGCTCTCTTCCTAGGTTCCACCCTAGTTCTAGAATAATTTCTACAGACCTACTCAATCTGGCGGAAAGTTAAATGATTCACATTTGCTCCTCCCATCAGATTTAGAGATTATCTTGATTCTTCATCAAGTCCTTTTAGGAAAATGGTTTTAGTTAAGTTTTCACTCAAAGGGGTGTCCACATTTCCTATAAAGGAGGAATCTATCCAGGTAATATTCCAAATTTTCATCTTCATTTTCATTGACCTGGAAGAATTCTTCCTTTCTATCTCTTCCTCTACAATAATCTTGACACTTATCCAGGAAATGTCCTTCCATTTCTGCCTAAGAGTGGATAGAGTTTGGTGGTAAAATCATAAACCATCTCATGGTTTAGTCTTTCAAAGTATAGGGAAACAATTTTAACTTTTGATTATCAGTCCTATAGTCATAGCTTTAGCATATTATTTTGAACTCAAATAAGAATTGATATGGATTTTCAGATGTCATACCTCGAAACGTGGGAAACATAGATAGGGATATGTTCTTCATGGGGGTATCATCTTCTTCATCAATGACAATGGGATTGGTAAATGTTCTTTGAGGCACGATGACTTCCCCATTGCAAGGGTTGTTTTGAACTCTCATTTGTTCATCTGCCATTCTTTCCCGATTGACTTTATAAAGATTGTTTTTCCACGTAGGTGAAAAAATCCCTGGTGTGGGTGGAAGGCTGTTAATCTAGGATTGATAACTCAAATTAACTAGATCCCCTAATCTAGATTTTCTTATGTATGATGGCCCTACCTCAGTGGAATATTATGAAGGTTGTGGCAGGGTAAGAGTTGTGTCCTCTTTAGTAGGTGAATATAACTCTTCTTCCAAATGGTTATATTGATCCAAGGATTTTTCAGGTGAATGGAAGATTTTTGGTTGAGGACTATTTGGGAGAAATCTACCCTTTGAGTCTCTGCGCCTACTCATACATTGTTGTAACCGGGTTGGTTCTCATGAGCAATTGTTAATTGAATGAATCTTATTAACACTTAAAATGTAATCCCTAGCAATGACGCCAAAAATCATGAGTCTCATTGTTAACTCATTTAATCAACTTAATTGTTGATGTCATTCTAACCAAGGTAGTGTCCAAGGCTATGCGCACTAAGATTCCTATTTAGAATTAACAATTGCTTGGCGGGACTATCTTTTTGGGGGGGTTATCTAAGTCTTAAATAATGGAAATGAAAACTAATCTAGGATTGAAAATTATACACAAACGGTACAAAATAAAATCAATCTTGGAAAATTGAAACACACGATGCTTGACTTGAAAACTCACAATACTTGAAAGAAAGACAAACTAACAAAATTAGGAATTGCAGAATTTTGATGTTGGGAATTAAATCATACACTGCAAAGAATTTAAAATTGTAAAAGCAAAGAAAGTTTATTAAATGGAAATTATTGTCTAATAAATTTGCCACAGATTAATCAGGAATAAAAGATACAACAAATAATAGGAACTAAATTGTACTAAACACAAATAAGCACATTCATATATATTAACACAAAAGTAAAATAACCAATACAAAAATACCAAAAGCTCTGAATCTTGGGGTGAGTGGGCCCTTGCCCTCCTTTTGATCAAAACTACGTTGTGCACACTATATCACCAAAGCAACAATTTTATTTACTTCAAGAGTTCCAGATCATACAACAAGATATTAATTACAAAATACTGATTTCTGACATCCTTTTTGCAATCAATGAGTGTGGATTATATCACCCTGCTCCCTCAACTGAAGCCTACAAAACAACTAAATGAATCCTAAAATCTATCTTATTTAGATAACTAATAAAGAGGTTCCACAATATCTCCATATTTCAAGATTAAATGATGGAGAGAATTGGGGAACCGATTGACTCTATAATATTCAATTGCAATACAACATATATGAAAATAAATTACATGATTCATTTTATAACTTGTATTTCCTAATTCTAGTGTGTGCTATTCATGAATAGATGCACATGCCAAGCTAGCAAGATTCCCATATCTCAAAGCTTGTTGACACTAGCCAGTGGAATTTGAAGTCGCTAAGTAGAGTCCAAAGCCAAAGGGTTAGACTTCGAAGCTACCGGAATAGAATCTGAAGCCACAGAAAGAGACTCTAAAGTCATAGGAAGAGCCTCTGAAGCCACATATAGATACTTCGTTAAAGAGAATCCAAAGCCACAAAGGAGATTCCAAAGCTTAAGCAACTTTGGATTTCTAAGCCTGAAACTTCTGCATCTTCGACAAAATCATACTTTTCTTGATCTGTATACACAAAACTGAATGTATTTTCATGATTTTTATGTTAGAACACACTGGTGAAACATATGCACACACACTAATCTAGTAAAATGCATATATTTTCTACTTTGGATTAGGAAAAAGTTATAGAATGCATACATATTCAAACAAGGGGGAAGATAAACAATGTAATTATCAAACCATTTAATGAGCTCATCAAAACAAAAAGTATGAGGAACCACATTATCCCAAGGTTCCCTTACGACTATACAAGGTGATGAACATATAGGAAAGGATCAGGGAGCGCAAATTTGTCACCCAATAAAGATACCAATAGAATAATTGCATACATGATGATGATCAAATTGTTATTGACTTATTCACTAGGTATTATAGGGATAGTGAAGCAAATAACTATTTCTCTTCATGCATTTCAAAAATATAGGATGAGTGTGAGAAGCGTGACAAGACCAAGGTAATATTGAAAATTGGAAGAGTGTTCCACAAAAATACTAGCTAAATGGATACATATGTTTCAAAACATGAATGTTGATCAAATGAGTCTAATTGATAAACGTGTGGTTGTTATGGATAAGCTCTTAGAGAAAGTTGTGCTAGAGCGACCAAATCCAAAAAAAATGTGTGAGACAATGTTTCCGCCTAGTCACAAAGATGCAGATGAGCTTGATACCTTTCACTTGTGTATGCATGGATCGAATCTAATGCTTGAGAATTTCAAGTTCTAGGATGAATATGCCAATGAAAGAGTTGATGAAGGTAGGCTTGCATCGGAAAAGCTGGGGATATATGTCATTAACGAAGAAGATGACGAGACACACAAAATGCTCAGGGAAGAAGTCTCCGAGAAAAATGATGATCTCAATAAGGGGATCAAGAACATAGAAGTTGTATTTAACAAGCTTATATATAAAAGTAGAATAGGGTCCATAGAAATGATCAAATGGGAGCTCATGGTTCGAAAGGAATGGAGGGGCTATTATAGAACAGTGAAGCAATTGAATAACTTAGATAGAATGTCACCTTTCTATAAGCTGATGCCCGAACAATAGGACACACAAAACATGATCGTACCATGGAGAGAGTATGTGTAATACTTCCAAAAAATGTCCGAAAGGGAGAATAGCCTGTAGAATGAGATTTCTAACGTCTTTGTTTGGGATAGACAATATTTTAGGTGTTGAAATTTGAAAGATGGCTTTTGTTGGGCTTACAAGCCACATGAGTGAGACATACATGACCACATGACAAGTTGCGGGATAACCTAACCATGCAAGAAAATTGTGAGAATATTCTCAAAGGGTGAAAGGGCGTAGCAAAAAAGATGCAAGTGAGCAAGTAGGTGATCATGAGTCTTGCCACCAAGTAAGAGAAAAAATTGTGGTACAATTAAGCAACCACTAGATAAGAGGAAGTTTTGGAAGAGAAATCTGAAGGAATATTCATAGGAATATGCAAGAGTGTATGTTAAGTGGAAATCATGATATGTAAAGAGTAGTTGTAGTCGATTATTGATTAATTTTATAGTTAGCCAATAGTTAATAGTTGATATTTATCGGGAATTATTCAAATAGTGGATGGGTTTTGCGCACAATTAAGTGTACTTTTATGAGTATGTTGCCAATTTATTGTAAAATTTCAATGAATTCATTGTTCTATGTGTAATTGCACACATATTGATATAATTTTTAGCATTCTTTGACGAATATAATGGAAGCAAAAGTTTTTTTTGTAAATTAGATGTGTTTCACTATTGGAATGCATGAATTTGAGTAAATCATAAGGTAAAAGATGATTAATTATGTGTTTGATAGCATAACCATAGTGAAGGGTAGGTATTGCATGAATATTTTTCTATTAGTTAAAGTCATGCACATATCTTGTCCTTACGCATCACTCTATAAATTTGAGGTCATTATATATGTTTTATTGTGCTTCATGTGAGATCTTCAAGCTCAAGTTTGATTGAGTGTTCTAGTGCAGATAGAGTGTTGATCTTTGACGTAAAACCCTAGATTAACACTGTCTACAATTTTCAATCATTTTTTAATATCTAACTTTATGCAAGTAAGCCCACTTTTACTTTTTTATTTGATTAAATCTGATTAGAAATGTATATAGTTAGTTGTAAAATGTATGTGGTTAGTTGTAGTGTATTGTTAATGTAAAACCACTTTTCACATCTACAGTATATTAAAATTTTGTAAATAATTTTATATTTTGAAAAATGCTGGTTCAACAAGTGTCCATCAGCTATGTGTAATTTCCATTCTCATATAAAGCAGAGATGCCAATATCATGTTAAAAACAAATGGTCCCTCATTTAGAAATTTTGTATTCAGAGTGTAATTGTTATAATAATTTGCAAAACTGTGCTTAATCTGTTATTTTAGAGGTGAATACAAATTTGAACTCTTTTATTCCACTCAACAGTAGCCAGTTCCGTTGAAAATGCTGTACAAATATGCGTTGGATTTATCTGAGAAACTATTTCAGGTGGCATTGAGCATATGTAACCACCTGACTACGCCAACAACTGCAATTGCTATCAAGTGAAGAACAGGCAGCTTCAGTGTATTGCTGCTAGTTTAATGTGAATCTATCTTGGGCCGCCGTGCAGCAAGTGAGCAAAATGGCTGCAGTTATTACCATGGCAGATTTGATCAGTATACCAAATGAAGTAGATTTTCAAGGTGACAGGTTTAATAAAAAAGTTTCAGGATATATAGTCAGAATGGGAAGTAAGTTGCAGGTTTGTGAGTGCTAGATAAGGTCATGTCTTTTCATGGGTTAATGTTCATTCACACTAAAAATGATAAACATGTTGTATTGATAAGAGTTGACCATATATTTATACTGGAACACACTTGAGGTTTACCTTAACAGGCCAAGATTAGAATAATTATAAAAAGCATGGTTATGCATGATATGACATACCAGACAGCCCAAGAATCCCCTTGGAACCGCTCTTGAAATTTTGCATGCGTTGATGTGTATCACCTTCTCGTTCCCATTGTTAACCTGTTCAAATCTCATCTCTGCCGAGTTGAAAAATTCTGAAAGTGCATCCTGAAATTCTAGGTCTCTTTTCCCTTCATCTGCTGATTTCTGATCATGGTTATCGTTACTTATTTGATCGGAAACTTCATCTGAGATGGAATTCTTGTTAGAGGCCTCATGTCGGAGACAAGAATGTCCAAAGGGATGAATGTTGCAAGACTGTGATCCAACCCCTTGACTACATAACTCTTTTTTAGGAGATTCGCAACATGAAGATGACGAGGAAGAGAAAGTAGTTGCACAACTGAACTCTGATCTGCTATTAGAGCTCTTTGCCCGACTAAAAATCAGCAACCTGCTGTTCCCGCTAGATTTTGTAGCGCCAAATTCCTGAAAGGGTTCATTCATGTGATTTATTTGAAAAACACCCGGAGAAATCAATTTCAAGACTCTCTTATCTTGGATGGTTAGGGTACTACAATTATTGATAAGTTCATTACTTCATTTAAAGTTTTTTCATTGAATGGTGATAGATGGTGGCAAACTACTGAAAAAAAATTTAAGAGGAAAAATGGATTCCAAATTCCATCCTATGGTTAAGATATTATGATTTTTCCAAGATAAAAAGAAAAATTCATTGCAGACAATCAAATAAACATTAAATTTAATATCAGATTCAAAATGAACACACACAAATCACCACAAACACCCTCTTTATATTTAACACTATTGCACAGAGCAGTTAAACTATAAAGCAATGGCCAGCAGGTCTCAGAGCTATAAATCATTAGAAACAATACATGAAAATGAAATATAGAAGAAATAAAAGCTTTCCACTTATAAATTCCATAAATCCTTAAAGCAAGACAACCCAGATAAACGTAAAAAGTCTATGATAAAGTATTACAGACAAACTTGATGTGTTAGAAACCAATACAGAGAGGAAATAGCCCATTACACTAATACCTGAGGGAGGAAAGATGCTAAGATACCTGAGATTTTGAAACGCCTGTCTTCAAATTCAGTGACACCTTGTTCTGGGTATGATGATGCTTGTGAAAAATCTTCTTCATCAAATTTTGGGAGGACCACCTGGGGCTGTGGGCAGTCCAAACAGGGGAGGAAGGCCTGCTTGGGGATTGCAGAGCAGGCGGCGGGCTGAGAGGTACCAACTTCTCAGCCCGCGCTGGCGTTTTGGGCTTGCCTGGCTCTGCTTCCCACTTGAAGGGAACCGACCCAGGGTCTTCTGGTCTGTACAGCGACCGGGTCGAGTGCCCCAAGCTTTCCTGCTTGCTAAGCAGCAGGTTATAAAAGATTGTGTCCCGCTTGATTTGTAAGACGGCCGGATGGGTTGGTTCTTCCTCTGGTTTGGCTTTACCCGGTGCTTCTTCCCACTTGAATGGAACTGCAGCCGATGGCCCCAAGGCTTCTTCTGGCCTTCTCTCCATTGAAACACAGTTCTCACAAAGAGATTCTTTCAAAAGCATTTTCATATTCACTCTCGAGTTTGTGAGACACAGGACTTAAAATAGTAATCCACCCACTTAAAGTACAAGTTTGGCTGCCGAAAATTGTTTATTACTAACAAGAAAAATTACCCATGCCCAACAGTCTCAAAAAATTACCCATGCCCAACAGTCTCACATCAGACATCACATCCAGTTGTTGTTAGCACCAGCTATTGATTGAAGGCCTTTCTTAAAATACCATAGCCTTGGCATTGAATTCACTCAATTTTGAAGCAACCATGGCCAACCACCAAAAGTTGTGGAGCCTTCTCCACTTTTCAAGTATGCTAAAGTTTCCTTGAGTTTTCTCCTATTCAAATTTTTGTTTTCAAAGTTTACTTAGTTTTCCTACAGCCTCCTCAACCTTGTATCAAATTCCTCGTTCTACTTAATTGTTGAATTTTTCCTTTCAACTTCTTTTGAAAATCTATTTAGTTTCCCTTCTTCTTCAACCTCCTAAATGGATGGAGTTCCTCCACCTCCTAAATCTATTGAGCTCTTCAATTTACCTGTTGTTGAGTTTCCTCTGTAATTTGTTTTGAAGATCTATTTAGTTCCCCCTCTATTTCCCATACATTCCAATTTAATGGAGTTCCTCGATCTCCAGTCTATTGAATTCCTCGATCTACCTATTGTTGAGTTTCCACTATAACCTCTTTTGAAAATCTATTTAATTACTCCTCTATTTCCCAGACATCCAAAATTGATGGAGTTCCTCGATCTACCTATTGTTATAATTGCTGAACAAACTATGAAGCCTTCTAAACTGAAAAAGCTAAAAGCTCTCAACTGATCTTCCACAACAAATGAAAATAAAAGCTCAGTTGTCTCACAGCTGATCACATTGCCCTAAAGCTCTGCACTAGAGGGAGAGCTTAACCAATCCTTGATTCCCTGTTTCACTGCCCAAACTCACATAAACTACTCATCAAATTCTAGAATGCATTTTCCCTCGTGATTATACTTATCACAAAGATCTGGAGCAGCTCTACCTTTCCACCTGTATAAAATTTGGCAGACTTCAACAAAGCCCAAACAAAAGTTCAATCAAAAAATGAAGTTTCCTGTGAACTCGGAGTACACAAAAACTTGGCAGACGACAACAAACTTGATCAAAACAACAATGGAGAGAAAAACAAAGCTTCCTGTGAATACAATGAATACACCCAACTCGCCCCTTTTTGTACCTAAATCTTCTGAAAAGTCCAACAGAAAACCCGGCCCGCCAAAATGCAGGGGAAAAGGCTTTGGTCAACACTAAAAAGGGAGAAATCTCATTGATAAATATAGAGAGAACTTAAAGAAATTTGGTAGAAACATTGTATCTCTGGCGGAGGAGACAACCATACGTGCTTGGTAGTGAGTGCCTGCAACTAAATTAATTTTCTTTAGCCCATTCCTAGTAAAACCTTATTTAATGACAGACATTATTTGAAGTTAAACGCCAAATTCAACAGTTAACAAATGTATGAAGTAGAGAGCATTCTTAAATGAGGCATGTATCTCCCAGGAATCATTATACCTGGAGTCATGCCGCCTGCACAGTTCCAGGGAAGGATATTACTTTCTTAGGTATCTTTCACTTATAATAAAAATAGTTGAAGCCCATCGGTCACGAGCCCATTTAATGCTGCAAATGGCATTGACTTGAATACAAATATTACAAAATGATTAATTATCGTGTTGACTTGATTATAAAATGGTTAATTATGGTGTTACATTGTCCAAGAGTTTGGCTCAGTTAGTTAATTGGGTGGGGCTTCCTTAGGCCCACTCAAGTTCTATTGAGTTCTTAATTTTAGGAGGTGTATGGGGACAACACTTTAAACGAGAATTCTGATGTATTAGTAGATGTTGTATGTGCATGTGTATGTGGAGCATTAAAAATGACTTAATTTTTTATTGATATGTACGTAATGTATATGACATATTCTTGACGAAGTGTATAGTTACTAATGTTACAAATATGTGTATATCTCATAAAGTTGTGAAGGTTTGACAAATTTTTATGGAAGTCGCAATGGTTGAGCTTCTACATGCAACTCTATACCTTTTGATATTTGAGATGAATGACGTCAACAGTTTATGATCAAAATTTGGTCCACGATGCACTACCCCTCAACACTATAAGGGACTTGTAGTGGGAGAGCCACCTTCATTAGCATGAATGAAATAATGATATCGACATTTGTGAGGTGTCGTAGAACGGAACATGACCTTAGCAATTTGGTGTATAGGTGTGCAGAACCCTAAGGAAGCCATGGGTGGAGACCACATACGGTTTGGCACACATGTGGGTGGTGTCATGTCTGATTTACCCAGATCGTGTTGTGTTAATATATAAGTGTGTGCAACATCGATTGGAGATGGATTAATGATCTTAATGTACCACAAACCTCTACATGTGGTTCTAGAGTACCGCACATTGTTGAACATGACCCAAAATTTTGCAAACTATGAGAATGGGCTTTGGTGGCATCATAGGGATTGCCTTTGGAGAATCCTCCAAGACCAATTACCCCACATTGAGAAAATATAAATCTTGATTGTGTTAATTCTAGGAAGTAAGTGTGGAATCTTTGCTTACAAGTGAACCTCTTTAATGAACCATTTTCCTTGATGTGGGAGTTGAATCATTCCAACAACTCTACACACTAGCATAAAGTAGTTTTGTTTGTACATGTTTTCCAAAATTTGATGTTTTTCTTAGTTAAGGTGATGCTTTTGTAGGAGGTGAAGTAGGGATTGTTTAATATGCATACCTATATGGTATAATTTTCTTACTAGTTAATGCGACATGATTAGAGAGTGATTTTTTTTGGAATCTTGATCTCTTACTAGCCACTAATATTTTGATACTCCAAGGATTGGATATGTACATGCCCTATTGAATATGTACATGTGTATGAATGCAGAAAAATTCCATCAAAAACAAACCAATCAATGATATGCGACAATCTAAATCTTTTTAAAAAGGATGACCAACATGTGTGAAATGAAATTGGTGAGTGACTTGTACATGTACATATGGAGTTGCAAGAACTAGAGCACCCTAGTATGTAAGGTTGAAGATGAACCATGGTTGGAAAATCTAGTCTCTTAATGGTTGCTTCATAAACGAGTTTGTTTTTTATTACTTCCTTCGATAAAAAATCTAGTGGCTACCCTGGGATCCACATCTATGACTAAATAGTGTCTTACTTCACTGTCTTGCATTATTGGCGTAGAAGCTGGTGTAATATCCATTATAATATCCGGTTTTGCAACCAATGATTCTATCAGAGGGATTGACTTGAGTATCCTCTATTTTTACCTACAAAATATTTTTTTAGCCCAACATTTTGTTTTTGATTGGCTATTAGTTATGTGTTTTTAATGCATCATTTACATGACTTTGATGCTCTTTTCTTATCTAAAGTCTTCTTTGGGGAATAAGAAATCTCCCACTTTCCCATTATCTTTAACTCTCCCTCAATTATTTGTTTGCATTGATAGGATTCACCTATCATCTTGAACTTAATTAGCTTTAGTTTGGATTGCATAAATTGTTACATGATGTTGCAATACTTAAAATTGTATGTTGTGAATTGAATGAACCCGACTTCATATAAAACTCATGTACGACATCGATGCATACTTAAGCTAATTGGCCATTTCCTTGGTATAATTATTTTCACTAAATATGGTGGTTATTATAGAGATCTTCGTGATAATATTCATCTTTGAAGGATTCTAGGATTTTTACCCAAGTTGGTTCAAATTCTTCCTTTTCCGATTTTTCCACCACAAATCATGGAGCTTCCACTAATTCTTGAGGAGAATAAATATTTAGAAGTTTAATATTTATATTTTCATCATAAAAAACACCTAGAGAGAAGTATGATTGTAAATAATCTAACCAACTACCAATTGTATTTGCATTGATTTTTCCGTCAAGAATAGGAATGTATGAGCTCACTTAGGACTTGGGGTACTCAACTGCCAAAATATTTACCTGATGAGTGAGATGATGGAACCACCCATTCAATGCAATAGTCAAACAAAAATGTTCTTTTTCTCTTACAATTATTTCACAATTTTTTCTTTGATTAGGTTTTGAAAGAGAGTAGAGATAAAACATTGAGGCAAGGAAGCATGGAAAATGGGCTATCATGCAAGGTCAGGGAGTTTGGATTTAAGATGCCCCTCAAAACTAGTCCAAACCATGGCATTCCCTATATTCCTCATCTAATGTTATATTTTGAGTAATGACATGGAATTATGGCGGCTCAATCTTCTTCTCACTAGTCTCTGTAGAGGATGCATATTCAAAAAATAGACTTGATTTTATTTGTTGAAACACATGCGACAAATAAAAAGCCACTCCCTATCTTCTCAAGATAATCTTGTGTCATTTCAGTGCATAGACTAGAATTATGTCTTTTCTCAAGATGTTTTAGGGGGATACCATGCCTTTACAAATACTATTTATCACCCTTTATAAATATTAAAGAATCATATCTCCATGTTAGGTTCATATGGGTAACCGTAATAAGGAAACCCCATTCTAGTAGAAATTCTTTAGTACATGTTTTTTTCTCTATCTCGTCACCTTATTTCATTTTATATATTAGCAACCATCCCTTTATAGACTTACAACCTGAAATAGAAAATTTCTTGGGTCTTGAGATGTTCTTCTTATAAGAGACTTCAATGTATGAACTAGTTGTGTATTTTGTAGGGCATAAATTTTATTCAAATTCATTTTATGGATCGAGAAGTAAAACTTCAAGGTTATGGTTTTTTGTCAAGTTTCATCAAATAAAACAATTACTTATCATTTGAGTTCATCCTTTTTTCATCCTCAATGGTGCTAGTCATTTTATATGATTAAGTATCTTTATAATATTTCCTTATCCTATACAATCTTTGTAATGAAATTATAATTCAGATTATGAGCAACAATAGAACACCAAATACCACAATATTTCAGAATAATGATCTCAATATGCAATTAGAATAGCTTCGCCACTTCAAGGGGGCAACCTACAAATCATATAATAATACTCAAATGCTCAAATGATACTGAACTACAACCTACAATCCCCTATATATACTATTCATATGCTATGGCCATCACCAAGGCTGACCTATTAAGCATGAGAAAGTATAATGATATAATAAAATAATATGGTAAGCCACAAGTCGGCTACTCATATCCTAATACAAGAAATAGGTTAAGTGCGTAGCATGCCCTTCCCCTTTAAACCAACGTTGTCCTTAATGTTGAATAATCCTGGATGTTGCTATAGAAAACCTTCATCCTCCCAAGTTGCATCTTCTATGCTCAGATTCTTCCACTTGATCAGATATTCCTTAATGTCTCTAGTTCTCAGCCTCTTAGTACATGTTTGCAGAATCTTCTCTAGCTCCAAAATGATTCTTCCTTCCTCATCAAGTTCTGGTAACTTTGTCTGGGCTTCAAATTTATGTCCAATAACCTTCTTCAGGCATAAAACATGGAATACTGGGTGTATGTGTGAAGATAGAGGCAACTCTAGTTTATAAGCAATACTGCCAATTTTTTGTAGAACTTGATAAGGGTCATAATATTTAGGAGCAAGTTTGTTGTCCTTTTTCTGTTGCTTTAGGGACATCTGTTTGTAAGGCTGGTGACATATAAAAACCCAGTCACCAATTTCAAAAAAAAAATCACTACGGTGTTGATCTGCTTGTTGTTTCATCCTATTTTGTGTTAATGCTAAATTCTCCTTCAAACTAGCCAAAACCTGTTATTGATGTTGAATGTGTTCCTCAACATCTCTGACCTTAGTTTGCACCCTCAAGGAGGAAGTGATAGAAGGTGGATGGTAACCATATAATGCTAAAAATGGGGTCATTTGAGAAGAGGTATGAAAAGATGTGTTATACCACCATTCTGCAAGTGGTAGCCATTTAATCCACCTTTCTTGCTTATCTGATACAAAACAACGTAGATACCCCTCTAAGCATTTGTTGACTACTTCCGTTTACCCATCAGTTTGAGGATGATAAGATGAACGGTGAGCTAGCTGAGTACCCAAACATGAAAATAATTCCATCCAAAAATTACTTGTGAAAATAGGATCACGATCACTTACAATTATATTTGGGGTTCCATGTAGCCTTTGAACTGTCTCCAAAAAAATAGCCGCGACTGCACTGGTTGTAAATGGATGTGATAGGGGAAAAAATGGGTATATTTTGTGAGCCTATCCACAATCATGAAAATAACATTCTTACCCTCTCAACAAGGCAATCTGGTGATGAAATCCATGGAGACCTCCTCCCATCTTTGGCTAGGAATTGGTAAGGGTTGCAATAGACCTGGTGTCTTAATTGTTTCCCCTTTGTTCTGTTGGCAAACTAAACAATCTGATACAAACTTTTGTACATCCCCCTTGAGTCCTTCCTAAAAGAATTCTCTTTTTATTCTATGACATGTCTTCAAAAACCTAGAGTGTCCTCCAACAGGTGAGGCATGTAGCTCTGCAAGAATCTTATGCTTCAACTCAAAATCTTTACTCAAGTATAACATGTCCTTGTACCATAGGGCATTACCTTTCCACTCAAATTTGTTAGATGTCATAGATCCTTGCTTGATATTTTGTATTAGATATTTTGTATCCTTGTCTTGATCCCATTCCAATCTTGATTCATCCACCCAATCAGCCGTCAACATGGACATTCCACATAGTAAGGCATATGTGGATGTATCCCTTCTGGGCAATGCATCAGCTACTACATTTTCTTTACCCTTTTTGTATATGATTTCAAAATCATAACCCAACATTTTTGTTACCCACTTTTTTGGTTCCTCAGATGATAACCTTTGATCCAAAAATTATTTGAGACTATCATGATCATTTTTTACCTTGAAGTGTCTACCCGTGAGATAGGGCTTCCATTACTTGACCACATGAAGAATAGCCATCGTTTCTTTCTCATAGACAGATTTTAGCAGATATATTCCTTTGAATTGGTGACTCTCAAATGTAATTGGTCTTCCTTCCTGCATTAGAACTGCTCCCAATCCTAATCTTGAAGCGTCACATTCAACAATGAAGGTTTTTGAGAAGTTGGGAGTGCAAAAATTGGGGTGCTGCACATGGCTTCCTTCAGCTACTCAAAGGATTTAGTGGCTATGTCTGACCAATGGAAGGCATCCTTTTTTAGCAATGCAGTGAGTGGGGTTGCTATTCTACCATATCCCCGCACAAATCGTCTGTAGTGCCCTGTTATTCCTAGGAACCCATGAATATTTTTGATATTTTTGGGCCTTGGCCATTCCACCATAGCTTTGATCTTCTAAGGATCAACTTTAACACCTTCATGCGATACAATGTGACCAAATTACTCTACCTGTTGTACACCAAAAGAACATTTGGATGGATTTACATAGAGAGTATGTTTCTCCAAAACTCCCAACACTTTATTTACATGTTGTAAGTGTTCTTCCCATGTCTTACTGTAAATAAATATGTCATCAAAGAAAACTAATACACTTAAAAATGGCCTAAAAACAGTGTTCATCAAGCTTTGAAAGGTTGAAGATGCATTTGTAAGACCAAAAGGCATTACCAAAAACTCATAATGGCCCTCATGAGTCCTGAAAGCCATTTTATGAACATCTTCCTCTTTTATTCTAATTTAATGGTACCCCGAACGAAGATCTAATTTTGTGAAATAAATAACACCATTCAATTCATTAAGTAAATCATCAATTACTGGAATAGGAAACTTATCTTTGATGGTGTACTTATTGAGTTCTCGGTAATCTGGACACATCCTCCATGTTTCAGCCTTCTTACGTACCATGACCACTGGTGAAGAATATGCACTCTAGCTATGCCTGATGATACCTGCCTTCAACATTTCCTCAACCATTTTCTCGATCTCACTTTTCTAGGAATATGGGTATTTGTATGGTCTGATGTTAGGTGTTTGGCTCCCTAGAATCAACTGAATGGCATGATCATGATCCCTAGCTGGTGGTAGTCCCTTTGGAATTACATCAAAAACAGATAAGTGAGCATCAACAATCTTCTAAAGATTAGGTGGCATTAAAGACTCTATATTTTGTACTTCTATGGAAAATAATTTTGCTATAAATCCATCTACTCCTTTTCTGAGAACCTTCTGCATCTGATGAGAGCTAATAATCTGTGGAGACTTAGCTACCATCCCATTCAATTGTATTGTCCTTCCATCTTAATGAAATCACATGAACAATTCTTGGAAATTCATCTCTATAGTACCTAAGGTTGTGAGCCATTAGACACCCAAAACAATATATGCCCCTCCCATAGAAATAGAAAACATAGGTGAGTCTAACATGTAGTCTCACATGGAAAAATTGATACTATGGCACTTTCCTGTGCACTTGACTATCCCACCATCCACAATCATAACTTGCATTTCTTGAGTTGGGTAAATAAAACAATTGAGGTAGGTAACTAACTTATACTATTTATGAAGTTATGAGTACTCCCCAAGTCAATCAACACCGTCACCTTCTAGTTTTTGAGATAGCCAATAACCTTGAGTGTTTGAGGAGTACTAATATCTGACAATGCATGACAAGAAATTATAGGTTGGTGATCCTCTACTTCATCGTCTACTGGTTCCTCATCCTCTCCTATAATTTCAGCTTCCTCATCATCCTCATTACCTCCGTCAATATAGAATAACTTCTTCTCAACACATTTATGTCCCAGTCCATATTTGCTATCACAGTTAAAACATAATCCTTTTGCTCTATTTTCTTCCATTTGTTAAGGATTCAGTCTAATTGTCCTAGCAAATGAAGGGTAAGAGATACTACGGTCTCTGGTGTTAATGAAAGGCGGCCTCCTACTACAAAGAATTTTTTCCTCTATCTGATGTGCCATGATAATAGAATCAGAAAGCTTGAGTGGATTAAACATACGTACCTCATGCTCAATGTGGTCCGTAAGATCCCCAAGAAACAGGTCATTTAGATTATCTTATGGAATTCTCTCCACCCTTAAGGATATGTTCTAGAATTGATACACATAATCTTTGACTGATCCTATTTACCGTAACTTTTCTAATTGACTAAAGTAGTTCTCTAAAACACTAGAACTATGGTGCAATTGCAGCTCCTCGGTAAAAACTATCCAAGTGACACCGAGACCATTCTTCTGCCTCTGAGCACATAACCATCGATACCAAACAAATTGGTCTGGTTTAAGATACAGGGATGCTAATGTCACCTTTTGTCCTGACGGTGTTTGATGTAAGTCAAAGAATTTCTCCATTTGATTTATCCAATTCAGGGGATCCTTACCATTAAATTTGCACATATCCACTTTCGACATCATGTTCAGTGGTTGCGAATAAGTTGGATTTTGATTGGGCTAGAAAAGTGATCCAACATGGTTATTTTGTCCATGATTTTGAACTGAATATCCTCCTTGGTTGATATGGGGTGGATTTGGGCCATACTGTTTACCCTTTACATGTTGCATGATATCATCCAACCACTGATTGATTTGTTCTATGTCTCCTTTAGAGACCTTCTCAGATTGTACATTTCGTAGCTCATACTCAAGTTGGCTCACCTTATGATCAATTAAGGTAAACCCTAGTGTGAAGGAATTTGTATTTACCCCTTCTGAATCCATCTCTTTAATCACTACCCCATATTTATTTGGGGTTTTACCTGGAGTAACCGGATTATTTTTACTTTTGTGGAAGGCCCTGCCATGATGTCAAACTTGAAATGTTTTAGAACTCTGGTAAAAATATCTCCCACCAATTCGCTCTGGTTCGCAATATATGGCGGAAACAAAAAATTAGAGTTTTTGCCCTAATTTTGACCCAGACCGCAGCTCTGATACCACTTGTAATGAAATTACTTGTATAATTTAGATTATGAGCAACAATAGAACACCAAATAACACAATATTTCAAAATAATGTTCTCAATATGCAATTAGAATAGATTTGCCACTTCGAGGGGGAAACCTCCAAATCATATAATAAGACTCAAATGCTCAAATGATACTGAAATACTACCTACATCCCCTATATATATTATTCATATGTTATGGCCATCACCAAGGCCAACCTATTAAGCATGAGAAAGTATAAATGATATAATAAAATGATATGGTAAGCCACAAGTCGACTACTCATATCCTGATACAAGCAATAGGTTAAGGGCGTAGCAATCTTCTTTAGTGTTTTAAACTCATGTTAACATGTCTCTTTTTTCATAAACAAAATGTGTTCACGTGTCAACCACACCTCATACCCTCACCGACCATGCCATTTTATATTTCAAGTCCCACTTGGTTTCTCTCCTTCATAGCATTTCCCTAGTAATCATATTTAATCTAACATCATATATTTTGACCACGATCTCGAACAGAAATAATAACACTAAAATTAGGGTTTATTCAATTTTGGTATTTTAAAATGGTGTATTAATTAAATAAGACCTTATTATGAACAATTAGCAATGATAAACTTTCAAACCCTAAACCATTTTCAGGAAAATGCATTAAATTACTCTAACATAGTATTCTAGAAATTGTTAAGAGGGTGTGCATGATGTCATCAAGATATCCTAAGAAAATGGGAGTGTGTTTTCACAATATGGAAAAGGAACTTGTCTAGGAAAAAGTCACTTGGGTGAATTTCTATGGCTTTTTCGGATTCATTCTCTAATGACTGCAACTAAATCTAGATTTTGATATCATGGTCCTTTGTGTATGTAGCTCTATATTCTATGATTGAATTTTTATAAACATAATTATGTAATTGATTAGGGATTATTCCTTCTTCTCCATTATTGGATACCTAAAGCAGGTATGGTCCAATTTGGGTTGTGTGGACCTTACCAAACCTACATATAAATATTCTAAAGATGAATCAAACCCTTATAGCTCCCCACCTAGCTAATGTGTGTAAGATGTATATTGTAATGTGTTTGGAAATAAAGATCTCATTCTTAAATCTGACACCCAAAATTTATCTTTGGTGTGTATTGTAGTTTTACAAATGACCTAGGTAAACTTTCAATGATGTGTGCAAACATAAAGCTGGATGAATATGTTTAAGAGACTGATTTTTCAATTGGGTTCTTTGTTTTGATCTCCTAGGTAGCCTAAATATGTGAGGTGTGAGGACCTTTGAATGGTTTAAGTTAATGTGTTTATATATGTGACTGTTGCAATAAGGAATAACATGTGGATTTGAAATTGTGATCGTTATGTGTATTTAAGATGAAGTCACTAGATTTTGAAAAATTCATCTAGGTGACTTTTTTTTGCATGGATGAATTCATCTAGGCATAGTGCACAATGAAATATGTCCATTGGAGATGGTGGCCATATGTTTGAACATGTGTATTCTATCTTGAGAATGTGGTTTTGATCAATCAATGATAGATAACAATTGTTACCTAGTGGCTGGTAGTATTTATTGAGAAAGAAAAGTGTAAGAATTAGTTAATCAATTACATAATGAACTATGGGTGGGGGAAAATACCAATATTAATTTCAAAATGCCGATAGTTCACATTTAGGTATCTGCATTTGTCCCCATTTTATTCTAGTATTTGAAAATTTCTAGGTTACAATATAAATTAAATGCAAATCTCTTGTAAGGACAAGGCCCACATGAAATTAAAATGCATGTGTTCTTTTCTCCTTCATGTGTATAATTGTAAATTTGAACTTGTGTACCACATGCAAAAAATTATGTTAAATTATAATCAAGATGTTAATATCAAATAAGTAAATAACATAAACTAGAAATAAAAAACATGAATCATGTATAACTAATTATCCTCAATGCTATTTATGTAAGGGTAGAGTAATTGAAAAGGTGAAAAATTCATAAAACATATACACTTGATTTCCCTAAGTGTTGTATGCAAGGCAAGAGTAACTAAATATAAATAATACCATGACAATTGGACCAATTGAGTGAAGCTTGTAATATATTCCATAAATTGGGCATTGTTGAGTGAATCATGTGAACCATTCACAAAAATCAGACATGCTAAGTGAAGTTGTGTATAACCACTTACAACAATGAGGAATTTTGATTAAAGCCATGTGTAAATATTCTATATATGTAATAAGTGTGTAGATGTCATGATGCAATTACAATGTGCATATCACCATATGGTGTCATCTAAAGAACTGTACATGAAATATGCATGAATGTGCTAGAAAACCCCATAATATTCCCATGTTTGAGATAAGGGATGGATAAAGGATAACCTAACTCAAAATAGAATTTTTAATCATGTAAAAGTGTAGTAGCAACAATCTCAATGCTATAAACAAACATTAGTACATATCAACTAACATGGTAAAATGTGTATATGCCATAAAATAAAGCATCTATTAGTACAAGTAATGTGTAGCATTCAAGATATAGAATAATGTGATATCTAGAAGTGTGTATAATCATAGGACTAAACATGTTTTGATAGAATTCATGAAAAATTTATAAAAACTAGCACATGCAATGTGTATAAATTAAAGTAAATTTGTAGTGAAATCCCAATAATGTGATGCATCATAAGAAGAGTGAAACCTATGATGAAAGTGTCCTTATTTATATTCAACAAGATAACATAGTAGTGATAGGATGAGTATCATGATGAAGTGTTCTATATCCTTCTAAATAAAGGGAGAGTAACCCCTTAAGTAAATGATTCTTCATAAAATATAAGTTCATTTTTACGAGAAATGACAAGCAATGATAGATGGTGTGTGCACACTTAGGCAAGTTTTTCCTTTAAGCATGACATTTTCAATTACACACTTGTAGATACTTAAATTTGGTAACTTTTCATTGTGTAATGCCAAGTTTAACCATGTCCCTTTTCTATGAAAAATGATCACATTTGGAATTCAATCACATCATATCTCTATTCATTCTATTTTTTTTTATCTTTACACCACTCTACTCTATCACCAATTCTAAGAATATTATTTGACCAAAGTAATCTTACACCTATGATATTCATGAAACAAATTCAGTTTTGGATTTCATATCTTGGGTTGAAAAACCTAGGGAATGGTTTATATGTAAGTTATGATCTTGGATAACTTGTATGGTCTTGTCCCTCATATTCACTGACTTTGATTTCAATTTTAAAATCTTATTTTTTCCATTTCATCTTCCTAGGGTTGTCCTTATTAGAATATTTGATCTATGAAAGGCTAGGAGAGAAAGTTAACATCACCTTATAAATCACTTGACACTCTTACAATCTACTATTGCACATATCATTCCAAAAACAATCAAAGGGTTCTAAATTTTCCCTAAATAGTTACACATAATTTAGAGTAGTCCTTATTACAAGTCTAAAGAACTCAACTAGTTCAACGGGTCTAGATTCCTCCATTTCCAAAACATGAAAAGGTCATAGAGCCATAATTTAGCAAGAGCGAGGTAACTCCAAAAATTTCAAAAGGGTATCAATAAATAAAGGTTTTGGTCACATATATGAGGCACACCAAATATCACTACTACCATACTAGGTGAATTCTATACTACGTAGTTATCTCGTTATCTTGGTTTCAAGAGACATGAGGGAAACCCTAGGGAGTTAATTAGTTACTTACACTTTCACAAACACTTAGGAGAACTACATGAGGCTTGATCCCGTAAGGGTATGTAGTGAAACACTTGGGTTTTTTAGTAGTTGGGAGATTGATTGCCAAGGGTAGTCCAATCACAACACACACACACACACATGATTTCTCCTTTTAGTTTGTTAATTCTCTAATGAAGGGTTCTACAAGTTGTTAGGGTTTCCACTTTGATGTAGTGATTACACATCATCCTAAAGTGGTGCGAGCAAGAGCAACATATATCAAATATCATTTCCAGACAAGAAAATCACACAGAAAATTGCAATTCTAGACTGTAAAGGGTAAAAAGCCATATAGTTTTAGGTCAAGAATGTACATAGAAGGTTTTCAATGTACAATATTTTTATGGTATTGCCCCTACTAGGTTTGCAACTCTAAAAATTTCACTGAAGCTTCTACAGTTCTTGATCAACATTTTCCACAATTATGCACATCTAAATCATCCTTGTTTTGTGTTAAATAACCAAGTATATCTATCATCTTATGTATTTAAATTATTAATTATTATTTATCACTTGTTACATTTTTGAATGCATTGCTTAGATTGTGAATGATTAAAATTGGAAATTAATTCTAGATCAAAATATTATACCCATTACAAACACTTTCATCCTTTTTAGTGTTGTACACCAATAAATCCTTTGAGATTTAATTAGGTTGAAAATTATAAGTAATGTGTCATTTGATTAATAATCTAAGAAAGAAACATATAATGCATTTAGGTTATCTTTAGGACTACCCTTTCCATCATAGATAGGAAGTTTAGGGGGAAAAAATGATAGGAAAAGGGTAAGATACCAATTTTGGTGAAAGTGGGTTATGGAGAAATTGAGTACAATCTATAACATGATAAGAGGAAATTTTTTCTTGTTGTAATTATAAAACTTGAGTTTCCAAAGTATAAACAAGGGATTAAAAATCCTATATGTTAGAAGAAGAAGAATGTGAAGGACTATGATTAAATATAAGAGATGTAACAATAACATTGTTCATTGGAATAGACATAACAATATCATGAAGCCTAATATTAGGTTCCCCTAATGAAATAGGCATTGTAGATGCATGTATAGTATATGTATGCACATTATAAAATGGGGGAAATAGATCAATTGTGAAGGATATGAAAATATTTTTAGTTAGTCCCAAAATACCTATAGAGAAGAAAATCAATACTACCAAGATGTTCTTGCAAGAAGTGTGTAAAATTTTGTGCCTTATCATCAAATAGAGATTGATTATAAGATGTGTTGTAAGAACCTTCACCTTTTATAGTGTTAGTGAAAACCATGAATATATAATGAGAAGAAATATTAGAAATAGAATATGTGTGCTTGCAAGATTTAGAGATGGTAGCGTTAGAGGGTATATCACCACAAGTAGAATCAACTCATGGTTCTTTTCCCTCATATGAAGGAGGAGCATGAATTCTATTAGAGAGATATTATCTCCTACTAGATGAAGGGTGTTAACCCTTAGGTTTGAGATAAAGCCAACACGGACGATAATGATCCATGATGATATGCCAAAATGTAAGGATTTTAGTTATAACACACCAAGAACAAAAATATAAAACCCTATCACCACTAGGGTTTGATCAATAAATTTGATTCAAAAGCTGGGTTCACCAAATTTTTACACCCTAACTAAATTATGTTATGGAAAGTTTACAAAAATAAACAAGATCAAAGGGTTTGTTACATGATATTATTATGATTTAATTAATTCACAATTAACCATACATAATTAGAATAATTCATTAATACTTGAAACAATCATCAAGGATGAAATGATATCTCAAATACACAAGATGATATAAATACTTATTTATACAAGTTGTAACAACAAACATATAGATGTGTAGAAAAGTGGAAAAGTAATATCATAAGATGTAGATGCTTTGTTATCAGTTCTAGAACTGGAAATTAAGCTAGTGTATGACTGTATAATTGTTGTATGGTCTAGCCTTATAACCAGACAATCCTAACTATATTTTTATGGTCATGGAACCTTATACATATAGGTTTTGAAAATTCATGTGTGCTTTAATTTTCTATAAATGTGCTTCTATATACCTCTCTTGCTCACCCATTCTTAGCAAAACCTATTATCACTTGCAAAAAATTAGAAACCCTAGACACTTGGAGTACCCTTTATAAATTCGTTAGATAAACAATAGAATAAATCAAGTGCTCAGTGAGGTTGGAATACCATTGAAATTCAAGCCTACCATACCAATCCAAGTGTTATACTACATGTTCTTATGTAGGATCAAGTCTTATGTAGCTCTCTTAGGTGCATGTGCAAGTGTTAAAGTGATCTATGCCAACCCCTTATGAGTACCCTTATGTCTCTTGACACAAATATAATTGGATAACTATAGAATATATAATATAACCAATGTGGTAGTAGTGTGGTGTAGTGTTTTTTAGTTGCGTGACCTAATCCTCTATCCCTTACAACCCTTTGACAATGCTTAAGGTGTTTTTTATCTTGCTAAGACATGTCTCTATGACCTTGAAATGCTTGGAAATGGGGGAAGCTAAAATATTTGACCTAGTTGATTGATTTATACATGTAGTAGTGGATACTCTAAATGACGTGAAATTTATTTATGTATATACAAGAGAGCATTGAGTGATTTTGATGCAATATTTGTAATAAGATATTGCAAGAGTGTAATGTGAGTAATAAAATGATATTGGCTTTCTTATATAGTCTTCTCTAGGTGAAATATTATGATAAGGTTGACCATAGGAATATGGAACAAAGAAATAAATATATTCAAATTAAAATTAGAGTTAGAAGATAAGAAGATCTAGGACTATGCAAGTTGGTTAGGACCATATAACACATCTTGACCAAATTATATGGTCCAAGACATAAAGCATGTGTTGAGAAACAAAAAGTTCTGCAATGATGCACAAGGATGGTTCACTACTTTGATTAATTAATATTTCTTGAGTTTTTTATAGAGCGTAGTGTAGAGATGAGAAATTCAAGAAATATGTAGAGAGATGTAGTGATTGGACTTAGAATGCAAGCATTTTTCTTAACAATGGAACATAGCCAAACTTTTCATTTCCAGAGGCTACGTTATCAAATTTGAGTGTCTACAAGAACCTTTTGTGCCACACACATAGCATATGCTCTAAGTTTTATAACACTTATGGCATGGTCTTGCAATAGTGGAAATAGGGGCATAATTATGCCTATAGTTTTTAAAAAATCAAGACTCAATTTTTTCCTCATCCTTAGGTTTCCTATAAAAAATAAATGGCTTTTAGGACATATTTCTTACCATTTTATTTTTTAGGAAATCAATATGTTTTTTTAGCTGTTATAGCTACAATAATATTCCTTTCAATTAAATTAGGTTTTTTTTTTTACCTTTATTCAAATATCTCACAACTTAGAAATATAGTTTTTTCACACCAAGTTGAAATAAAGCTTGACATTGGAATCTAAAGCTTAGAAATGTACTCTTGGACACAATTTTTTTAAAATAAATGAATCAAATAGGTATAACATGGTTCATCCTAATTGTGATCCACTCTCTACTCGTCAAAGTGTCATTGTTATAAGCAAGTACCCCATCAAGATTTAAAAAACAACCCTCTCTCTCATCATATGTGGGCAACACTTTCCGAATGTTGTAGGGAAAAATTCAACTTGTTATATTGTCTTCTAATATTTCACAACCTAAAATCCAATCTAATATTTCATATCCATGTATGAACCTCCATACCACCTCCATATTATTATTATTTTGGGAGCTTCATTTGTAATTTAGAAGAGGGATGATGCAATTTTTTCCTCTCCCTTTTCAATATCATCTTTTGGTCTTGATCAATACCCCCAATGGTTTATATTTTCCTCTTCCTCATCCTCAATGGGCATTACTTGAGCATTTGAATATCTTAGATTTTATACTATATCTTTTTTTGAATTGAAAAACATCCCTTCAAACCTACTTGGAAATATCAAAAAATAACTCCACCTCATCTTTGGTCACAAAATATGAGTTGTTTCTTGGAAAATATCCCCTTGGAATTTTTTCAACAACTATGAAAGTTGACTGAAGTCTTGACACCAATTATTATGTTTGAATACCAAACAAATCGAAAATTATGAAAATATAAATTAAATATGTTGATAAACTAAAATATGCGAGCACCTGCTTCCCCAATGGGGAATTATACTTGTAAATTTGATTGGAACAAAATAAATCTCACATAATGGTAACTATCTCTTGCATTCAATTTTGATATGTTTTAATTATGTTTCATTATTTAGGGTTTATACCCTATTTATATGAGTGGTGATCACTCCAACACCCAAGATCTCTCCAATAGTGACACCATTACCATAACTATGAATTTGATGCACAACAACACAATCTAAAAAAAACCATTGACAAACATTACATATACAACAATTAGGATCAATAATGTTTCCATATATTATTGTAGCTCCAAAAAATGTAAAACTCGTATATCAAACACCCTTATAAAATAAAATTCCAAGAGTGCCTCCTAATAGGCCAATGAGGTATTTACACCACATAGGTGATTTTTGTGAACCCCTCAAAATAGGAGAATAACCTAATAAAGTGGATCAAACAAATTCATGTACAAGACATGATTATCTCCAAAAAATTAACAAATTCCTAAGATAAGATTAAACTTAAAGGAGTTTGGATAGAAATAATGTTAAGTGGTGACCAAAACCACATCAACAAGTGTGAACACTCCAACATCCTCCCTTAAGCACAAAATTTAGAGCAATAAAAGAGAAAATATAGGGGTTAGATCCAAGTATGGGTTTTGGAAAATAGGCATGATAAGATACCCATTTACAACAAAATGGGAAAAAAGAGTTACTATGGATGAAAAAATTCACTGCAAGGAAGTCAAAACATGAGCGTAAAAACAACAAAGTGGAGAGAGAAACATCCTACTATAAGTCATCCCAAGAAGCGTGGCCTAAAATTCATACACTCTGTTGAAGAAGATGTTTGGTTTGCACTATGGTTTGGATCCATTTCTTGATCAAAAAATTCAAATAACTAACATTGTAATGAAACTTAATATCTACACTTTAGAAGGAGGGAAATCTCAAATACTAATTGAAGGAGACTGTCATAAGTGGTGTCGATAGTGAAAATAATCACCAAAATTAATTCGATCTACTACCAAAAAATGGTGTTCCACTAGCCAAGAACAATAACTAAGGAAAGGACATGAGACCTAAAAGGATCTACACCACACTCCCTCATACTATTGAATGGGTGGAGTGGCAAAATAAATCTATAAAAGTTTTCAAAAATAACTACTTGAACACTAACAAACTGAGCATGGGCTTCATAAGACCATCTCCACTATAAAAGAGACTGTTAACGTGCCTAAAAAGTGTCGAAAATATACATGAAATATACCTCTCAAGAATATGGCGTTGATGGTGATGGGAAATTCAAACAAATGATGGAGAGAAAAGTTCTCAAAATGGAGCGTAACCACATGAAAAACTCCATGGTTATGTAGACTCAATGCGACTACAAAATGATCCAATACAAACAATATCACCAAGTGACACATAAAACTCAAGAATGTTTTTAATATATAAAGGACGCCATCTAGAAGAGGAGAGAAGCTCCACACCTACTAAATAAAATAGCTCAAACAATGAGCATTATAATGTAGGAGGAGTAATGAGTAGCTCAAGAAGTAGAATGGTGGAGGTGCCACCTGTGTAGTGCCCTCTCAATGAATTCTTACATGTCTGACACAAGTGATTAGAGATCCTTTCTAGATGAAAAAAAATGGCTGAAGAAGATGCCTGCATATGATTCAATGTGAAGTGCACCACTAGAGAATGCAAGGAAACATCATAATGTGTTCCAAGTTGATCATGTTTTGACAAAGAAAATCTTAGTTTTATCATTATTGAGTGAAGGTGCGGTATAACTCATGTGTAGCTCATGATCCTCATGAAGAATTGAGTGAACAAAAATAAGAACTCTATCAATAAGTGATCCCAATGAATTATCTGCATCAAAACTAATGTTGTGGAGAAAATTCTAGCTAACAAGATGAATAGGGAAAGCAATACCATGTGAATGTCTTTTGATACCTACGTAAAAAAATTCTATAGATAAGAGCATGCGAGAACAAACATCAGAAGTATGCTTCTCAAAGAAGCTAGGCATATGAGAAAAAGGAGTTGAAGTGGGAAACACAAAGTGTGTAAATGCAATAAGCACAATTGTTGAAGCAAAATATGCAGTAATAAGTGCAATATGTTTAGTAGGAAAAGTTACAATAGGAACATCAAAGTAAGAGTAAGCTCTGATACTAACAAATCAAGGTTAGTGGGTGTAGGATAAATAATTACAAGTGGACTAGGATTGTGAGTATTATTGTACAAAATATGAGGGTGATGTTACAAATCAACAAGTTTCCACTACAAATATTGTATTAATTTTTCTTTTCCGTTAATAAGGGTGAAAATAAGAGAGATTTGATACTTACAACTTTTATTATCTTCCATAAATTTTACCATGTCCTCCCAAATGGCACAAAATTCAGTGAACAACATCTCATACTCAGAATACAAAACAAAAATGTCAATACAAGAAGCCATGATAGATACAAGAATACACTTGAAAATAAATACAACACCCTAAAAATGTAGGACGTTGATATCTTCTAAAAATGCATCTGTGATGAAGCACTCAAGACACAGGGAGGATGTCAATTGAGCCAAAAATATGTCCAAGTAAACGTGGGTCAATAAAGGATCAAGAAAGAAGAAAGAGTGTTTTCTTGTGAGGTGGTTTTACCACCTATCAAAATAGGCCTCACCCTCTAGTATTCGACACGTGAGAGTAATATGCCTCCAAGTATAGAGGGTACCTCAAACAAGTCAGGGAGCGGGGGTCTAGGAGTGGTATCCCTCAGCGGGGTCGAGGGGAAGTGCCCCTCGCGGGCTCTGGGGTTAACATCCCGTGAGTGATCCTTGTTGCAATATAGGATAGGGTCAAGGGATCGTGTCCCCAATGCTAAACAAAAATTTCACTTTAAACCAACCTTTGCAATGGCCAAAAAAATATTTTTTTGATGAAAAAAATCCCCATCTTTTAGAAGAAAATTTGGCCCCCTTTTAACAATAAAATTTAGATTTTACAAAAAAAAAGAAAAAATATCTCTTTTTCCCTATGTTTCTCTCAAAAAAATTCCCCAATAAAAGATATTTCAATTTTACAATATTGCTCTCAAAAAAATTAGATCCTTCTTTTTTAAAAATAATTTTACTAAAATAAAGTTTACCTCCTCAAAGGAGCTCGAATCAACACAATAAGTTGGTAGGATGAACTCATGAGAGAGTAGGAAGACGAGATCAATGAGCTAAGATTCATCTTGGCGAGTTGGGAGGTAGCTCAAGGGCTCACACAATGTCTTAACAAACTAGTAAAACCTCAACGTCCTCATGCCTTGATCCCACAACCTAGCCAATACCAACCATGAGATTTTACTTCCACACCTTACTTTGAGAATATTGTTGGAGGAAAATGGTTTTATGATTTCCTTAAGATTAGGAAATTAAAAAAAGGAAGGCCTGCAAATGATCCTTAAGGATATTTTAGGGTGTAAACCTTAAATTTCCTTTGATCTCATCAAACAATACGTTGCCACCAAACCTAACTTGAGAAGACGTAAAAATAAAACTCTGTCCCAACACGATCCATGGCCAAAAGATAGGGCAAGGTAAATATTGAGAAAGAGTTGATCCCCTTTGACACAAAACCAATCCCTTTGATTTGTGAACCAAACTAAGAGGGAGAATTATATCCAAAGGAAGAATTTGAGCCATGCGAGGAAGAGATCGCATAGGACACAAGGTAGACCAAGCCTCAATGAACCAAGCATGATATGGGATAGTGAAAAACATAGAAAGGGTTGGGTCAATTAGTACATAGGTCGAGATGAGATGGAAATGAGCTTGATAGATCTCGATACGAATCAGGTAATATATGACCACAAGGAGCTCGATATGAGTTGTTATGACCACAAAGAGTTGGCCAATGTGTGTGGATGCCATACAACTGAGCTAGGAGGAGAATGATTGCCCAATCTAATATAACCCTCAATACAAAAGGTTTCCAAAACAAATCCTTTAAATCAAAGATCCTTTATATAATTATTTTATTTTAAACAATGCAAATTTATTGTACAAATCTCAAGAAAACTGCCAACATCAAAAAGTAAAATGCCAAGATGTTGGATTTCTTAGTATGTAACTCATCAATGCAGAATTTACAATTTTGTAAATCCTCTATAATGTTAGATTGAGAAATGGTTGTCAGAGGTACTCTGATACCATATAGGAGAGGTGATCACTCCAACACCCAAGATGTCTTTAGCAATGACACCATTACCACAACCTTGAAGTTTATGCACAACAACACAGCCTAACAAACACCATTGACAAACATTACTAATTTGAAAATGGGTGAGGTAAATTTTCACTTATAAACATTTCCAAGGATCTGAGGAACTCAACATCAATTATATGGTTCAATTACTCCAAAATTGATTAATTCCTTTTCTTAGATGCACCTCAATCTAATATTTAATCATAACACTTAAATTTACATTCATTTGAGTTTTGTGGATTATGGATACTAAAATCAACCTTCAATCCAATTTTCCCATTTTTAATGAATGATTTCTTGTTAAAATTAATTAAAATCTAATAGTGATTTTATCTGATCAAAAGCTTCATCCACAATAGAATTAAACATCCACAACACAAGATTAATAACAGAGTTCACCTGAGGGCTACGTCTCTGGATTCTCGAAAAGAGAATCGATCTATTCAACGTCCAATGATGTATAATTAACCCTTCAATAAATAATAATAGAAATTTATACATGCAAATGAGCTAATCTAAGACTCATGGAACTCTGTAATTTTCCAGAAACTGTCCCAAAGTTGATCGGTGGCTCCTACAGTGCTTTTATAGTGTGATCCCCCTGCAATTGTGCCAAAAAAATTTCTACAACTGGATATTTATAAACACTACATGATAAAAAATTACATTTCTGGAATCCTCATGAAATTTTGAACAACTTCCCTTTTTACACCAAGACATGGTTCGGCCCTTAGGTGCTTGAAAAATTCAGATTTGTGCTTGCTCCTAGTGCCTGTTTTGTGAAAATGTGATGGAAAATCACCTACATTGGAAAATATACAACACTTCATGAGAAAAAAATTTCATATTTAGATTCCTCTCAAAATTCTAAACAATATTGTTTTTTACATCATAATGATATTCGGCCTCTAAGGCCTTAAAATCCATGGTTGAATGCAAACTACTCCTTATTTGCATACACAGTCTACTCATTATTTTGTAATAAAATGCAGTGAGCTCATTTATATACCTATTTGAGCTCCGTGGTGAGTTGGTTTGGAGGAGCGCCTTATCTCTCCCAGGTCATGGGTTCAAGTCTTCCATCTCCCATTTTGCCATCAACCATTTTGGTAACTAAGTGGGTTTAGTCCCACACGCACCAGAGGTGGGGAGATTTGTTTGTTTAAATATAGGCATTCATGCCTCTTTATACATGGCTTCAGCCATACTTGTCCCTTTTTCTGGGCCACATAATCTCCTTCAATCCTTGTATAGGCTTTCGAGCTGTGAATGGTTGTTGTAGCGAGTTGGAAAGTTTGAACGGACTACACCATGTGGCACTTAGCCATTTGCTGAGGTGTATATGAAATGCCCAATGCGTTGTGCATTGACCCGAAGTTGGCATTGGTTTCACTGTAGCAAGTTGGATAAGGATAATTGGCCATGTAATAAGTGGCGAGTTGACCATGAACGGTGTTGTATACTCTGAGTTGTGAGGTATTTACCCAATGCATTGAACCTCCTGGGATATAATAGATAAGCCCGATCGATACCCGCCAAGCTCAATCATTAGGATCAATAATCTCCTTCAATCCTTGTATAGGCTGTCGAGCTATGAATAATTGTTGTGGCGAGTTGGAAAGTTTGAACTGAATACACCATGTGGCGCTTAGCCATTTGCTGAGGTGTATATGAAATGCCCAATGTGTTGTGCATTGAACCGACGTTGGCATTGGTTTCACTGTGGCAAGTTGGATAAGGATAATTGGCCATGTAATAGTGGCGAGTTGACCGTGAACGGTGTTGTATACTCCTAGTTGTGAGGTATCTACCTAATGCATTGAACCTCTCGGGATATAATAGATAAGCCCAATCAATACCCGCCAAGCTCAATCATTAGGATCAATAATGTCTCCATATATTATTGTAGCTCCAAAAAAAGTACAACCCAAATACGCCAAAGATATGGTTGCATAACATCTGAGTGATTTTTGTGAACCCCTCAAAATAGGAGAATACCCTAATAAAGTGGATCAAACAAATTTATGTATAAGAGGGGATTATCTCCAAAAAATTAACAAACTCCCAAGATAAGCTTACCTTAAAGGAGTGTGAACACAAAAAAATTTAAGTGGTTTTAAAAAGACCAAAACCACATCAAGAAGTGTGAACAATCCAACACTTCTTTTGTTCAAAAACTAGAAATCCTAGCTAACCCACATATAACTCACGACTTAACCCTTCACTAAATCTAGACACCCAAAATATAACATAGTAAAAATAATGCTAACTAAGCATATAAATATATATATGTTGTTTAGGTACACAACATAATTACTTTAATGATAGGTTTATCAAACCCATGGGGTACAAAAAACTATAATACCTTGTAGCCTAATAGTTCCCCATTCTCAACTTAGAACTTGAATCAATCAAATTCTCATCAAGATATACCAACATATCCATCAAAGATTTTTTTTTTTCAAATTTGATCTTTGGAGTCAAATATTAAAGACCATTTTGATTTCAAAAACTCTCCTTTTAAGAGATAAGTGGACCATTTTTTCCTCTTCAAATATTCTCTTAGATCTCTCTAGACAATCATGCCTTATGAAGACCATATATTCTTATCCCTCTTCCACCAAGATATTTTTTACCTTTCCCTAAGGCCTTTCTGACCTAAATTTACAAGGGGGATTGCACCAAGTTAATTACATCCTACAAGTTCCAATAGTCTCACATCATCACTAGGAAGATATCTTGTAGCCATTTTCTAAATATGCTAGACCAATCAGAAGTTATGGAAACAATAATTCACATGGCCTTACACACATCACACACGTCTTCACCACTTTGAGTATCATACTTCTAAGTCTTTCCCCAGAGAAACATGATTCATCTCACTATACATAACCCTCCTCTTGTTGATCTCTTATTCCATTGGAATGTTGTTTTTTTACTCATTTTATGTTTAGTTTTCATTTTTATATTCTTTAGGATATGTTATTAGATTCCCCATATCTTATTTGTATTGTATCTTTTGTTATCTTGAGGGCCAATTTTGGCCTTTAGTGAACATTAATATATAAGTTAAATTAAAATATTTAGGATTGCATCTTGTGATTAATTGTTCTTGATATCTTAATTTATTAAAATGACATGGAATATAATTTGACGAGTCTCATGGTTTGGTGTTCAAATTTAAGTGATCCAACCCTAATTGATGGGAAGTGACAAACAAGGTAAAACACTTTGATAGCATTGATTGAGTTCTTAGGAGATATCTAGGAGAAAACACCCTACATAATATAATAAACCTTGTGAGTGTTGTTGTGTGTGTGGAAGCACTTTATGAAATACCACTTAGATGATTAGAAGAGAGGAGATAATAGTTTTACCAATATTTCCATGCTATGTATGGAAAAGTCTTGAGGAGATGTATGAATATCTATCTTGTAGTGTTTGATTACTATAATGCTACATAGATTTATACATGTATTACAAAGCTGGGAAGAATTAAATAACCATTATGGATTTTAAAATGGTTAAACTTCAATGTCTTACTCTTCACCTTCAGATGATTGAGTTGAATTGTGTCAAAAATTGATGGTCAAAATCCAACCCTTGTGATGTTGCACATTGACCCTACAAGGAGAAGCCCTCAAATTCTAGTGGGGATCCTCCCTCATTAGAATGAAAATACAATGATAAATTGATACCTAACTATACTATGTAGTGTGCATTAATATTAACTATGCAACATATAGGTGTGTAGGACCTTGAAGAAATCATAGATAAAAGACCTCATAAAATTTAGAAGACATGAATGAAACTATTTTTGATCTACCCAAAGTGTGTTGGGTCATTAAAGAAATGTGTATGATATTTAATGGAGATAGATTGGTTATATTAAAGTTCCACACACCTCTTAGATATAATTAATGGTATGCCAAGTAGAAAAACATTGAATAGATTCCACAATTATAATATGGTATAAGAATGGGCTTGGTGCATGAGAGAAATTACGTTTAGAGAATCCTCATAAATTATATATGATGGAAATAAATTTTCCAATGTGTTAAATTTCTTAGATAAGATTTCTCAACTATTGTGATGATGTCTAAACAACATTTAGGAATATATAATGTAGTAATCGTTTGCTATAATGTTGTGCAATTGAAAACTTTATGGAAAATATATACCATTTGTCAATGGTTGAACTTGTAGTTGCACATTCCTCATGCTTTGTGCTCACTTACGCAAGAATAAATAGATATAATGTTTCTAAATCATTAGTTTTCACAAGAATTTTGGTATAGAAAGGGATATTGTGTTCCGTACAGTTTAGAAGATGTTTTGGGGTAACTGCATGGAAATGGGGGGCCAAAAGGGGGTCTAAAAGGGACAACTTTTTCCTAAAATCAGTGAAACCTAAACTTCATCGAATACTTCAGCATGCCTATGCTCAAAATTTGACAAAGAGATAAGAATAAGTACTGTAGAGCTCAAAATATAGTTTCTAAACTACTAATTTTTTTTAAAATGGTTGAGATTAAGAGGGTCAAATGTGGTGTGCACAAAAAGTATGTCTATTTTTGTGTCAAAAAGATAAGAACTTGTTGTGTGTGCCCCCCCTCCCTTTCTTGAGTTTTATAAATTGTTTTTCAAATCCCTTTGGTAGAAAGTTAGCTAAGACCATGTATGAGGTCCCATTAATTTCTCATAATTTTTTTAATTAATTTTTGAAGTACACATATCCCAAAAATGAAATATTTGTGTGCACACCCCCATAACTTTGAGAAAAAAGTCATTTTAAGATTTTTTTTGAGTGCGTGTAGAATGGAGTTTAGAAAAAATAACTTTAAAAAAAAATTGGATGAAAAAATCGTAAATTGTGTACCAAAATGTATGCATAGGTTTTTGCAAGAAAACAAGGCACTAGTAAAAAAAATATGGATGAAAGCCTTAAACTAATCAAATTTTATAAAGAATTAAATTGTAATCAAGCTAAAACCGAGCTTGACATCGTAGTAGAATTTATTTTTGAATATGATGTTTTAATGCACAAGATATTGGGGTGCACACATGAAATTTTGATGTATTTTTTTAATTATCAAACACGGTTTTAATCACGCAGAAATAGTCCAAACCTTTGGTTTGGTAATCCAAGGAAAATTCAAGCCTATATATTAGGAATCTCAAACCCAAAAAAAGGTGAAATGCGAACGCATTATAATGTGCTCGTGTTTCAATGTGTTATGTGGTATGTGTGTTTGTGGCATGCTTTTATTTCTTATACTTTAAATTTATTTTAGTAAATATAAGATGTTAGGGTCACTCTGCACCTTATGGAACTAGTCTCACAGCTTCATCTGTCACGGTTTAGAAGATAGATTTTTTAGATTCTAATATGTCAGTCCATAGGTATTTTTTAGGATTTCAACATTCAAAATTCAAGCTTTTAGGGTTTAAATTATACAATCGATATCTATTTTGTGAAAGAATATAGTCATTTTTTAGGTTTTGGAGCCTTTTGATTGGTTATTGAAAATTTTAGGAGTGTTTAGGAATATTTAAGAAATATTTACTCGTTCAAGGGTAATCTTCTCAACAATGGGTTTTCTAGGTGCGAGGAATAAACACTCTAATGGTGAAATTTGACTTCTTCGGATGATTTTGGGAGCTCCATAAGGAGTTAGGAGGACACTACATAAGCACTATAAAGATGTATGAATCCTATATATGGTGGTAACATTCATTTTTCTCTAAGACTTGAAGGTTTCATGAATAATTTCAAGAAAGTGAAGCTACACCTTTCAGTTCCAGACAAAAATGGCCCTAAATTTGTAAGCACTAAAGATATGATCACCACATGGTGATATGTTAATATTTGTAAACATTGATAAGTACCTTTGGGAATGGGTACTATCATAAATAGACTATTGTTTACCATGGGTAAGGATCTCATGAGGATGGGGCCAATTTTTGTGAGTTGAAAACACCTTCCTAACACCCCAGATTGTGTTTTTGAGTGACGAAACTTCTAACATAAACTTTAAACCCTAAACCCTAAGCCCTAAGCCCTAAACCATAAACCATAAACTTAAACCCTAAACCCTAAACCTTGAACCCTAAGACCTAAACTCTAAACCTTAAACCCTAAATAATCAACCCTTAACCCTAAGCCCTAAACCATCAACTCTTAACTCTCAGCCCTAAATGGGTAAGTGCATCAAGTTGGGGGGCCAAAAAGTGGACAAAAACCCAAAAATGAACGAAACACAATTGTGGTATGTTTTCCTAGGCTCAGGAATTTATGAACCTAAAACGCGTATGCGTTTTTATGAACACAAAACATGTACACATTTTGCTCAATATGAATTTTGTAGGGGTTGGAAGGAGACATATTTAGTAAAATAAATGTTATAATTTAAATTTATTTTACTAAATATAAGAAATTAGGGTGACTCTGCACCTGATGGAAGTGGTCCTGTAGTTCTGACAGTGATAATATAGAAGATAGTTTTTCAAAATCTAATTTGGTTAGTACTTACTCATTTTCAGAATTTCAGCAATGACCTAAAACTTTCAAGCCATATATATTGTAGTCGGTCTTTGTTTTGTGAAAACATATAGTCATTTTGTAGGTTTTTTTACCTTTTGGATTGGATTTTGGCCCTACCGCTACTTGTATTGGTACTAATTTTGAAATTTGGTCCATAACTCACTTTAGTGACCACGAATCAGCTCTATGATGTTTGTCTACTTCTTACTAAAATGAGATCCTTACTAAAATGATGTTTAGAGTTTAGGGTTTAGTGTTTAGAATTTAAGGTTTAGGTTTTAGGGATTTCATGTTTAAAGTTTATGGTTTAAGGTTTAGGTTTTAGGGATCAATATTTAGGGTTTGGATTTTAGGATATAGGGTTTAGGGTTTAGGGCTCAGGGTTTAGGGAATAGGGTTTAAGGCTCAAGGTTAAGGGTTTAGGGTTTATGGTTTAGGGCTAAGGGTTTAGGGTTTAGAATTTAGTGTTTAGGGTTTAGCGTTTATGTTTTTTGGCTCAAGGTTTGGGGTTTATGGTTTAAGGTTTAGGGTTTAGAGCTCATGGTTCAGGGTTCATGGTTATGGTTTAGGGCTCAAGGTATAGGGCTTAAGGTTGAGGGTTTAGGTATCAAGGTTTAGGCTTTAGTGTTTAGGGTTTATGATTTAGGGTTTAGGGTTTCAGGCTCAGGGTTTAAGGTTTAGGTTTCATAGTTTACAGTTTAGGGTTTAATGTTCACAATTTAAGGTTTAGGGTTTAAGGTTTAGGGTTTACGGTTTAGGGATTATGTGTTTATGGTTTAGGGTTTAAGGTTTAGGGTTTAGGGATTATGTGTTTATGGTTTAGGGTTTAAGGTTTAGGTTTTAGGTCTTAGTATTTAGGGTTTGGGTTTTAGGCTTTAGGGCTCAAGTTTGAGGCTTTAGGGTTCAAGGTTTAGGGTTTAGGGTTTAGTGTGTATGGTTTAGGGTTTAGGTTTTTTGGCTTAGGGTTTAGGGTTTAGAGTTTAGAGCTCATGATTAAGGGTTTAGGGTTTAGGGCTCGGGGTTTAGGGTTTAGGGTTTAGGTGTTAGGGTTCAAGGTTCATGGCTCAAGGTTTAGAGTTTAGTGTTTAAGGTTTAGGATTTAGGGTTTAGGGTTTTGAGCTCAGGGTTAAGGGTTTAGGTTTCATAGTTTAGGGTTTAGGGTTTAAGGTTTAGGGTTTAGGGTTTAAGATTTAAGGTTTACGTTTTAGGGCTCAATATTTAGGGTTTATGTTTTATGGTTTATGGTTTAGGGCTCAAGGTTTAGGGTTTAGGGTTTAGGGCTCAGGGATCAGGGTAAAGAAATATTACCCAATATAACTATATTATTTTTCCCATTGCATGGGAAATATTTCACTCATTGTAATGTTCCGTGTCTTACCCATTCTTATTAGTAATTGATAGAGAGTATTCAAATGAAAAGGGTTCATCGACTTCGTAGGCAGAACATTCAAAGAGAGTCATCACAATTTGATGTCTTTCATCTGTTGATATTTTGAAGGAGGGAAATGTCAGATTCATGAATGTCCAATCCTTCCATAGACCCCAATAGTCCTCGATCCTTATATACATGGAGACACCATTACTTGGCTTCCATTTATGATGATAGAGATATTTGTAAATTTGTGTTATGGCCTCTAAATCTATATGAATTTCAAGTTGTGTTAGGAAATAAGAGATAAAATATGCGGAATAATCCCTTACAGAATCGCAACAGTAGAAACTAATATGCAGAAAATATTACAGATCGCAAATAAAAGTGCAGAATAAATTACACAACACAGAGAGACAAGATTTAATGTGGTTCACCCAATTTGGGCTACGTCCACCAAGAATCACTTGCTCAAATTTTATTACAAGCCTCCACTCTCTCAATACAATACCCAGATCCGTTTGGAGCTATGCTCAACAAACTCTACAGAATTCACACCCAAATTCAAAACACATCTGTAATACATTTGCTTGTACATCTATCATATGCATAAGACCATATAAATAGAAAACCGCTTAAGCAGTTTGATACAAAACCGTGGGTATCAAAACCAAGGGCAAAAAATCGTGTATCAAAACAATGGGAAAAAGACTAAAAAACCATGGGCCCAAAAACAGCGCATAACGGTTACCCATTACCCATGGGTTAATAAACCACCCATGAAAATTTGCTTCGGGGGCTTCGCCCCCAAACCCCCCTAACCCGCTCAGCGGTGAGCGGGACCGCCGTAAAAAATACCCGAGTGTAACACATAGAAGGTGTACCACACTCTAACATGAAAATAGGCTCCACAAACATAACAATCTCCAACTTGGAGACTGATTTCCATTCTGAGCAAGCTTCTCAACCCTTCACTGTCATCTGCGAAGGCCAACCAAAGCTGAACATAGCTTTAGTTTATCCCTTGTGACCACCTTGGTCATCATGTCTACAGGATTCTGACTGGTATGAATCTTCTCCAACTTCAACTTATCTTCCTCCAAATCTGTCCTGATGAAGTGATATCTCAACTGTATATGCTTCGTCCTGGAGTGGAAAGCAGAGTTCTTAGCTAGGTGTATAGCACTCTGACTATCACTATGTAGCTTACATTCCTCCTGCTTATGCCCCAACTCCTCAAGCAATTGTTGTAACCAAATCATCTCTTTGCTTGCCTCTGTGGCAGCAACATACTCAGCCTCCGTGGTTGACAAAGCCACCAACTTCTGTAGTTGTGAAATCCAGCTCACTGCTGTCCCACCTACAGTATAAATATAACATGTCGTGCTACTCTTGTTGTCTACATCTCCAGCCATGTCTGAATCTACTTAACCACGTAAAGTGGTGTCTGATCCATTATAGCACAAAACTGTCCCCATGGTCCCTCTCAAATACCGAAGGATCCACTTTACTGCTTGCTAATGCTCTTTACCTGGATCACTCATAAATCTACTCATAACTCCCATTGCATGGGAAATATCAAGCCTAGTGCACACCATAGCATACATCAAATTGCCAACTGCTGATGAGTAAGGTACCTTGGACATCTGGTTTCTTTCCTACTCTGTCATGGGACACTGCTCCTTTGATAACTTGAAATGGCCTGCCAAAGGAGTCCCAACCATTTTAGCATCCTGCATGTTAAACCTGTCCAATACCTTCTTAATGTACTCTTCCTGAGATAAAGTAAACTTCCGTTCCTTCCTATCCCGAGTTATCCTCATACCAAGGATTTGTCTGGCTGCCCCCAAATCCTTCATGTCAAAGGATTCACTTAGCTGTTTCTTGAGTACTTTTATTTCCTGCATGTTTTTACCTACAACCAACATGTCGTCAACATACAAACACAGGATAATATAACTTCCATCCTCAAATTTCTTTGTATACACGCAATGGTCAGAATGACATCTAATATAACCTTGCTCCATCATGAAGCTATCAAACTTCTTATACCATTGACGTGAAGCTTGTTTCAAGCCATACAAGCTCTTCTTCAGTTTACACACCATCTCCTCTTTACCTTTGACCTCATAGCCCTCTGGTTGCTGCATATATAGTTCCTCCTCCAAATCACCATGGAGAAATGTAGTCTTTACATCTAACTGTTCTAAGTGCAAGTCTTCTGCTGCCACTATTCCAAGAATAGTTCTAATAGAATTCATTTTTACTACAGGAGAAAATATCTCATCAAAACCTATACCTTGTTTCTGTGCAAACCCCTTGACCACCAACTGGGCCTTATATCTTTTCTTTCCTCCTTCTTCGTCTTTAACTCTGTACACCCACTTGTTCTACAATGATCTTTTGCCTTCCGGTAGGTTCACCAAATCCCAAGTTTGGTTCTCCATGAGAGACTTATGCTCCTCATCCATGGCTTGCTCCCACTTCTTACTGGCATCTACCTGCATTGCTTCATCAAAGCTCTCTGGCTCTCCACTATCAGTGAGTAATAAATAATAAAGAGAAGGAGAAAAACATTCATTTTCTTTTCTTACCCTAGAAGACCTCCTCACTATAGGAGTTTGGGGTTCCTATTAAGTAGGTTCCTGAATTGATTCATGGGTCACTTTCCCATCTGGAAGATCCTCTACCACTGCATATTCTTTCTTGGATTCTTCCCTGTTTTCCTGAAACTGTTGCTTATACATGACTTTCTCATTAAAGACCACATCCCTAGACTGAATGATTTTCTTGTCCTTAATACTCCAACATTTAAATCCAAAGTCTTCACCGCCTGATTTAGCCTCGAGCTTGGTCCTATCATCCTTTTCTATATGAACAAACACCTCACATCCAAAGACTATAAGAAATGAATAATCAACTTTCTTACCATACCATGCCTCCTCAGGTATGCCTCCATCCAAGGCACTTGGGGTCCTCTGTTTATCAAGTACACAGCTGTGCTCACCGCTTCTACCCAAAAAGAAAGAGACAGTCCTGCATGTAATCTCATGCTCCTAGCACGTTCCATTATTGTTCTGTTCATCCTTTTTGATACCCCATTCTGCTGCGAAGTTCCTAGAACCATCTTTTTCCTATGGATTCCATTCTTAGAACAATAATCATTAAATTCATTGTTGCAATACTCCCCTCCATTATATGACCTGAGACATTTTAGCTTAAGAACTGTTTCATTCTCTACCAAGGCTTTCCATTTAACAAAAGTGTCAAATACATCAGATTTGTGTCTAATACAATAAACCCAAACTTTCCTTGTTGCATCATTAATAAATGTAACATAATAACTTGAACCCCCAAGAGATGATACCTGAGCTGGCCCCCACACATCAGAATGCACCAGCTCTAACTTACTCTCTTTCTTTATAGGTCCAACCTTGAGAAACCTTACTCGCTTCTGTTTCCCATATATGTAGTTCTCACATAAATCGAAACCTATTTCTGTATATCTAGGAAAATTCTTCTTTATGATGTTCATGCCCTTATGGCTCATATGACCGAGCCTATAGTGCCATAATGTTGTATCTGCATCTAAAGCCACAAGATTACAATCATTAGTACTATCAGTGATTAAATACAAGGTTCCAACCTTCTTACCTCTTGCCACCACAAGAGCACCCTTGGTAACCTTCCAAGAGTCTGCTATAAATATCACAGTACAACCATCACTTCCCAACTGCTCTGCCGATATCAAATTTCATCTTAATGTAGGCACATGTCTGACATCCTTCAATAGCCAAGTATTCCCATTCTGCATCTTAACCTGAACAGAACCTTTTCCAACTATGCTGCAAGGCTCATCATCACCAAGAAAAACATACCCAAAATCTCCTTGAACATAATCAACAAAATAATGCCTATGTGGAGAAGCATGGAAAGAAGCCCCTGAATCTAAAACCCAAGATTCAGTAATATTGTGCAAAGAAAGAATCAAAGCATCCTGACATATATTACCCGTTGCCACATTTGCCTCCTTGTTTTCTTCTTGTTCTTTCTTCTTATCCCGAAGCTCCCAACAGTCCTTCTTTGCATGCCCAGGCTTTCCACAATTCCAGCATACAATATTGTTCTTGGATTTTGACCTTGCCCGATCTTTTGATTTTCCACAGTTTCCTCTATTCTTCTGTCTCCCTCTAGTTTCCACTATCAAAGCATTCCCTGAAGTAGAAGATTCCCCAAAGCTTTTTCTTCACATTTCCTCACTTAGAATCACCCCTACAACATCCTCAAACTTCAAATTCGAGTTAGTTGGAACCGAGTTACTTACCACCATTACCAGGCTATTCCAACTCTCAGGTAAAGAGCATAGAATTAATAAATCCCTAACTTCTTCATCAAATTCTATTGTAACCGAAGCTAGCATATTCACTACCATATTGAAATCATTTAAATGATCTGATACTGAACTATTCTCAGACATCTTCATATTAAACAAATTTTTCATTAAAAATATCTTATTAGAGGCAGAGGGTTTTTAATACAACTTCCCTAATGCATCCATTAGATTTTTTGTAGTCTTTTCCTTTGAAACATTAAATAATACCGAAGATGCAAGACTCAGTTAGATTGTTCCAAGTTCCTTCCGATCTAACAAATCCCATTCCGCATCTGTCAAACTCGAGGGTTTGTTCACCTTCTCAGACAACGGAGTATAAAGATCCTTCTGATAAAGGTAATCTTCCATCTGCATCTTCCAAAGATAGAAATTCTATCCGTTGAATTTATCAACCCTAGATCTTCCTTCATCTGCCATAGCTCCCACTCAAGCTAAAAACTTTCCCTGCGATTCAACACTTCAGCAAACCAAACCAGGCTCTGATACCAATTGTTAGGAAATAAGAGATAAAATATGCGGAATAATCCCTTACAGAATCGCAACAGTAGAAACTAATATGCAGAAAATATTACAAATCACAAATAAAAGTGTAGAATAAATTACACAACACAGAGAGATAAGATTTAACGTGGTTCACCCAATTTGGGCTACATCCACCAAGAATCAGTTGCTCATATTTTATTACAAGCCTCCACTCTCTCAATACAATACCCAGATCCGTTTGGAGCTATGCTCAACAAACTCTACAGAATTCACACCCGAATGCAAAACACATCTGTAATACATTTGCTTGTACATCTATCATATGCATAAGACCATATAAATAGACAACTGCTTAAGCAGTTTGATACAAAACCGTGGGTATCAAAACTAAGGAAAAAAACTGTGTATCAAAACAATGGGCAAAAGACATAGAAGGTAACACATAGAAGGTGTACCACACTCTAACATGAAAATAGGCTCCACAAACATAACAAGTTGCTTGGAAATCACATCACACCCTTCAATAGGATTTATGACTACCCCTATCTTTTTGAAGGCACTTTTGAAAACATCCATGGGTTTATCCTATAAGGAATTATCAATGAATGGAAGGTCACTAAGTCATAGGCCAGGTGACTCACTTTTAGAACTAAACAAGAAATGTTTACTAGGAGATTGATAACCCCTTTGTGTTCTTAGTCATTCCCCTATTTCTATGCTTATTTTGAAAACTTCAGGAAGTTCTGTCAAATTTACTATCCATTCAAGTAGAATAAGAACTTTCTCTTTCTCTGGAGGAGAGGATATTGCAGGAAATTCAATTATTATCCTACACCTCGGCATTGGTATATTCTCTATGTTTCTTTTGTTTCCTTTAAGATTAATTTTTGTGTTGTGATGGTTTTTTTTTCCAGCTTCCAATGGGTCATCCTGGCTTGCATAATACCATATATGGTGTAACATTCCATTTTAAGTCATTAGAACAATGGAAATTTTTTTATAACATTCTCTGTTCTAATTTATATAATTTAGAACACACGACCAAGTTTTAATAGTTGTTCTCTGCCCAATTAACGTAATTTAGAACACACAATACTTTTAAAACCAATGTTCTCTATTCACATATTTATAATATGGAACAAACATTCAATGCCATTTAATCATATAACAGATACCATTTATTGCTGTAATGACTCGAAGAACTACTGATCTCCCATTTTATGGCTCAGAGTTTCAACAATCTCTCATTTCATGACTCGGCTACTTATCGATCCTTCATGTTAATCCATGCATTGTATACTAAGTATACTTGGTTCTCTTACCAATTTCGGTTATCAAAGTGTTCCATTTAAGAGGCCTATCTGAATATCTGTTATTGATACTCATCTGAAATCCTGCTTCTTAAACTAGGTGATTAGGACAACGCAACCATCAACTTACGATACTTTGGCCAAAGATTATCACATGCTTTGCATGATCATATTCCTAGACATTATACACATCAATGGAATACATCCTTCACCTCACTTCATCTGTTATCTAGAATGATCTTTTCTGACCTCTTTCAGTCCTCTCATCCAAGTTTAAACTTTAACCCAAGCTAGCAATATGAAATAGTATAGGAAGACACTCAGGGTGACTAAAGGTACGTAAACATACTTTGTCGACCCTAGATGACTGCATGTGTCTAGTTACCTTTAGTCTTCCTGAGTCACTCCATATACACGAACACATTCCTAACCTCGTCCAAGTAACTTGGTCCCAGCTTATGTAAACTTGATGGTTCGATTTGGTAGGGCGTTGTAACATGTCAGATGCAACATTATGTCGTCATGAAGGCCCTACCTTCATGAAGACACCAGATTATAGCTAGCATGTGCCAAGGTCCTACGGAATCCTCTCATCAAGGGATACACATCTAGCTAGAAGTGTGATTAGATTATAATCTTAAGTATTGTAAGAATAAGTTTCAGCAACCATGCTGATCTTCTAACCTCACTGCTCGTTATAGTTGCATAGCTAAGAGAGACTTAAATTGTCTTAAAGCTTAATATGCCTTTACTCCTCCTTACTGAAGGATTTCTGAATTCAATCTTAGTTCCTTAATTTAAGCTTCAAACTAACAGTCCACTACAGCTTAACGTAGTACGATCAACTTACCAAACTTAACCAAGTTTTATTCGCAACCGCATTTAAATTCAGATTTCCATCTCATTAGACGTCACTTAAATGAGGTCTAACCACAAATGAATGTATTCATTTATTCACTATAACCTTACTTCAATTAAGGTTTTTTATGAGGAGATATGATTCCTCATACCAAATATCCTTTGGATCAAACATCTCAAGGATATTAACGAAATCAAAATACAGGATTCAATTCTCTTTATTTATATTCATTAGCTTATATACTAGTTTCGAATATCGTTCATTTAAGAGTTCATATTCACTTAACTCTTTTCAAATGTCAATTTAAAATCCATATTGACCTAAGTATGAATTAATTGCACATTCTAACTTAAAAGTTGTATTCAAGTAAAGAATAGATATTATTTCCCTTTAAAATCTATCAACCATCATTTGAATATATCCAAATTCAATGAATAAAATTATATTTTCAGTCTTACTCAAACAATTCCAAGGTGGTACAACCATTAAAATAACACACCTTCTTCTTTTAATCTTTACTCTAGATTAAAACTCATACAATATACAAGTCCATACTACCGGACTTCATTCATGCCAAACAACATTAACAATTCGTAAAGAGAGAAGAATACAACTTTTTCTTTTTATTTCATTTCCTCGTAGAAGAATAATAAAATCTCAGAAAAGATCCATCCCTTAGTTAATCAGAAGAAGCATCATAAACAACATATCTTCCATTTTACTCACAGAATTCTGCAAAAATAACTTGCATGGGTTAGTTCATTGAACTGGGCATATTAAGCACTTATCATTAAAATGAGGTGCTCTTGATTAACTGTCTCAATAAAAGAAATCTTCTTTTATAAAACGTTTAAAAATTGAGATGGACATCATCTATGAATTAAGTGCTGATAAGGATGAACAACTTAGCCACCCAATCCCCTAATTACCATCACAATCAGACAAAAATATTTACTAACTTTCTCTTAAATAATTACTACAACCCGCAACACTTTATTCACATTTCGTTACTATTTTTATTCCAATAACGCAAGGGGTTCATTCCGTATTTAAAACAATTACTACCAGAAGTAATTTCCTCTAAATGGTTCTAGATTAAAAACATTTGTAAGAGCTAATACACATATGTATATAATGTTGTTCTAATGAAATTACTATCAATTCCATTCCCTTATTATAGTTGAAATTTCAAGAGATGAATTTAATTAAAAATTCAAATAGAACTACTTCCCTTTCGTATTACTCATTTAATTTCAAACAAATCAAATGCAGAAGAGAAAAGTAGTCATTCACCGTGACAACACTGGTGTCATTTCTCAGAATTCAACAAGTAGCATAGTACTTCCTTCAAGTCAGAAAAGAAGAAAAACAACAGTTAAATGCAATTGCTTATGCCTAAGGTAGTAAGAAATTCATTCAATATCGATTATAGAATTTCAACTGGATAAGAGAAGAAAATAATTATTACTTCCGATTACCCATCCAATATTCCCTTTCTTTTCATCACAACTAAACTAGATGATTTAAACAAGAAGTGATAACAATCAATGATAACAGTCAAAGAGAGAGAACAATTAAGGTCAATAATCAAATGAAAGGAAGAAGAATCATATTATCTCTTCTCAAAGCCTGGCCGAATATCAACTAGTTAGTACAGACCTGTTCCCATAAGATGATTTCTTCTAACAAGTCTATTTCAGTATATAAAACTTACTAACTACCATTCATGGAAGCATGCTAGAGTTCATTTGTATCTGATTCCGCAATTATCAAGAATAACGATATCTCTAAATAGAATTGTTTCCTTTAATTATTCATCCCAACGAACATTTCCATCCATGTATAAAGCAAGTAAGAGTATACAGTAAACGATGAAATCATGATTTCATCAAAAATAATAAAAGGAATCATTTTTCAGACACCAGAGTAAGAAATCAACTTCAGTTCCAGTTTTAATGAAAATAACAAAGAATTTGTTTTAAATCCACAGGTTATATATATATATATATATATATATATATATATATATATATATATCATTGAGTTCAACAAGAAACAAAATATAAATTGTATGCCCTACCTAGTGCGTTCTATAGACAGGCCACTATGTTTCCATTTAAATTATAACTTCTTTCCAAATAGTCATACACAAGTACCAATAACAAACAGGTAGGACATCACATCGATCTAGAACAACAAATATAAAGATACTATAATTATCTTACTGTCCCTGGGAGGATTCTTACCACCATGCGCTATAATATGACAAAGAACAGTCACACAATAGTCTCATCAAGCATTTTTACAGTTTTTCATAACCATTAGTGCACACAACACATAGAACATTATACACATCGCTGTTACTTCCATCAAATCAAACCCATAATGGGAGATAAAACCGAATACCCATTATTGTAAAAATTCAAATAGCAAGGATAGATTTCATCTCATTACCCTCCTAGTAAAGAAAACACCCAATTCTTATTTATTCTCAAAAAGGAAACTCAACCCAGAAATCTCATCAGCATATCAACATTTTCATTTTACAAAAACATCCAATAAAAGAGCATAGTTTTTTTAATGAAGACGCTTAACAAAGAGCAAAATGGTTTAAAGAGAAGAGCTCAACATGCCTGTAAACTTCTTGTGGCTTGAAGAAAACCACATCCACGCCCTTGGGAATTATTCTTTTCCATGACGATAAACAACAAGTTTTCCCCAACGGCCTCCTTACTCCCACAAGCTCAAAAACAGCCGTGGGTATTCAAAACAACAACAACAATGACCAAAATAGTTGCAGGTTCGAAAGAACCATAAAAGAAATGCAAAGAAAAACTTAAAACCCTAATGAACAACAATAACCACCAAAAATTCCTCTTTCCCCTTTCCAAGGTGATCTGGTCACCAAGACCGAGATCAATAAATGCATTGAATGCATTGCTTTTTCCTCTATCTCCACGCCACCATCGACTCAGGTTTGGTAAGTTCCACCTTTAAATTTTTGCATGTAATTTCCTTCTTAGATACATTGCTAGTTGGATATCTCCAACTTCCCATGTTCCCGCCAAACTTGGTGTTTTAAACTTCAAGGACATCATTTAATGTCCTTTATTAAATTTCTAACCTTCCCTTCTTATCCGCTCATCAACATGTATCCATAGGTCCCCTCCTTAGGTTAACAATAGTTTAGGTTGTATTGTCCATAGCTAGGTTTTCCACCTAGGTCGTAAGTCATTAGGATTTGCAATAATTTACATCCCATTTAATTTAAAATCCACATAGGGTAGTAGTTAGGTTATAGGCTAAAACGTAGTTATAGGTTAAAATGTATCCGTATTATTTTAATTAATGGGTTCTTTTAGTAAGTTTACCAACTTACGTTCATATCCAACATAATGTAGGACATTTGTTCCATGCTCGACATATCTATACTTTGTTCGCTTGTACCAAAACTCTTACTTCTTTACGCTATCCGGCGTTACTATGTGTATGTAGTTAAGAAATCAAACCTTTCCATTGGCAACATGGTACCAAATAATTATACCTGTAACCAGGTTCTGTAACATTTATAACGACCTTCATTCTGGTTCCAGACTTCGTTCTAATTAGAAAGTAAATCGACAAAGCGATCACAAATAAGGCCGCAACATACCTTGGATCAATGGAATTGATTCAAGGTGTGATGTCAACAACAATATGAGTTCATCAAACACAAAAGAAAGTCTGTTGTTTCACACTTTGCAAAACACAAGTTATAATGACCTCCGTCCCAAGTAAACAAGCTATAGTAAACAAGGGTTCAGATCAGTAACACATTCTTTTTAAGATTAAAAGATATATCTCAACATAATTATCCTCATTTCCACAGTTACAACATCATGAAAAGAGGTTATCATAATAGCTTCCAAAAATCAAGACGTTACATTCCTCCCTTCTTAAAAGAATCATCATCCCGATGATCAAATTAGCCAATTCATCGAATTTTTAGGACAAAATTCAATTATCATCCTTTCATTCATAAGTTCATACCAAAAACAGATTTAATCATTAAAACAGTGTTTTAAGATAACTGTAAAATAGACCAGTAATTGTCCATATTTGGTAGAATTATCAGTTTGTTGAATTCAATTTCGATCAAACAAGTATGGAAAAGCAGATCTCATTTCTTTGAGATTTTCCCAAGTTGCACTTTCTTCACTAAACTGGTCTCACTGGACCTTACATTGATTCACTTCACGATTTCTTAAGTACAACTGGCGAGTTCCTAACACTCGAATGGGCTTAACCACGATTATTCCTAGGTCTTGAACCTGCAAGGAATTCTAATTCAGCACATGTGATAAATCTAATACGTATTTCTTAAGCAAAGAAATATGAAAAACATCATGCATTTGTGATAAAGCAGGAAGTAATGCTAGACGATAAGCTACAGGGTTGATTACTTCAACAATTTCAAAAGGTCCCACATAACGAGGTGATAACTTGGCAGCCTTGCCAAAATTTATAGAACTCTTTTTTGGCTTGACCCGAAGAAAGACCTTCTCACCAAGTTTATAATTCCTATCGACCTGCTTTAAGTCTGCATAACTCTTTTGCCTATTGGCAACCTCCTTTAAATGTTCCCAAATCATTTTAATTTGTTGTTCCATTTCCATAAGGATTTTTGGCCCAGTTACCTCTCTGTCCTCTACGCTATCCCAGCTAACAGGGGTTCTGCATTTTCTTCCATACAATGCTTCAAAAGGCACCATCTTTAAAGAGGCGTGGTATGTATTATTATAGGAAAATTCAACCAGCGGAAGGTATTCCTCCCATTTATACTGCTGGTCCATGCAATACATTCTTAACATATCCTCTAAAACTTGATTGAATCTTTCAGTTTGTCCATCCGTTTCTGGATGATATGCAGAACTGAAGTTTAATTTAGTTCCCAAGGCCGCATTAAACGTTTGCCAAAATCTAGATGTCATTCTCAGATCTCTGTCTGATATGATCAATTCGGGTATTCCATGCAATCTAAAAATTTCATGTACAAATCTTCTTGCTAACACTGGTGCATCGTCTTTTAAATTACCAGCAATGAAATGTGCCACTTTGGTTAATTTTTCGATGACAACCAGGATGATATCATGTTTATTCCTTGACATAGGTAATCCTTGAATGAAATCCATAGTTATCACTTACCATTTGTACTGCGGAATGCTATGGGGATACAATAATCCGGTGGGATGCATATGTTCTGCCTTAACATGTTGACATTCCAAGCAGTGTGTCACAAACTCCACCACATCCTTTTTCATTCCCTTCCAGAAATATTGCTGCTTGAGATCAGCAAGCATTTTCGTAATGCCAGGGTGTCCAGAAAAAGGTGAATTATGAAATTCAGTTAATAATTTCTTTCTTAAATCATTGGCTAGGGGTATATATACCCTGTTTTCAATCCTCAGAATTCATTTCATTATCAAAACGAAATCCTTTATACTTCACATCCTTTGGATCTGCAGTAAGTGCTATTTTAACTTGCTAAAAATAAGAGTCAGATTCCATGACATCTTTCACCTCATCTTTAAACTGAGTTCTTAATGTTATAAGGGTAGAGATGTGCTTCCTACGACTCAGAGCATCTACTACCCTATTTTCCTTACCTTTAATGTAGCTTATATCAAAATCATACTGAGATAGAAATTCTAACCATCTTCGTTGTCTTGCATTCAGGTTTGGTTGGAGTAAAAATGTACTTCAACCCTAGATGGTCGGTTTTTAGCTCAAAGGGTTTACCAAGAAGGTAATGCCTTCACATTTGAAGTGCATGAACAATGACAGTGAGCTCTAGGTCATGTGGAGCATAATTCTGTTAATGTAACTTAAGCTTTCTGCTTTCATATGCTATGACATGGCCATTTTGTAACAGAATGCCTCCGAGACCCTCTCCAGATGCATCTGTTACGACTGTAAAATCTCCATTTGGGTCAGGTACAGTCAGAATAGGTGTTGTAGTTAACTGTTCCTTTAAAATTTTAAAGGTAGATTCACATTTTTCACTCCAGACAAATTTCTTATCTTTCTTTTGTAATGAAGTGATTAGGGAAGAATTTTTAGAAAAGTCCTTAACGAACTTTCTATAGTATCCTGCCAGGCCCATGAAGCTTCTTACTTCATGCATGTTCTTAGGCGCAGGCCACTCAGTTATAGCTGCGATATTTGAAGGGTCTACAACTATCCCATTCTTTCTTATAACATGCCCCAAATAATGCACCTCTGCATCATAAAAGGAACATTTAGATAATTTACCATACAACCTTCTCTTTCTCAAAATTTCCAGCACTATCCTTAAATTCTCTTGATGCTCTTCGACATTTTTGGAGTATATAAGAATGTCGTCCAAGAATACAAGCACAAACTTGTCTAAGTATTCTTGAAAAATATTGTTCATCAAATTCATGAAGGCGGCAGGTGCATTCGTCAACCCAAAAGGTAACACCGTGAATTCATAATGCCCATACCTTGTTCTAAAATCTATTTTATGAATATCTTCTTCCTTTATTCTCAGCTGGTGATATCCAGATCGAAGATCTATTTTTGAATAGACTGATGCTCCACGCATCTGGTCGAACAGATCATCAATCCTAGGAAGTGGATATCGATTCTTAATGGTTGCCTTATTCAACATTCTGTAATCAATGCACAATCTAAGTGTGCCATCCTTCTTCTTTACAAAAATTACCGGTGCTCCCCATGGTGAGACGCTCGGTCTTATCAACCCTTTTGTCAAAAGTTCTTGTAACTGAGCCTTAAGTTCCACCAACTCAAGGGTGGTCATTCTGTAGGGTGCCTTAGATATGGGTTCGGTTCCTGGCTTGATCTCTATTGCAAAGTCAAACTCTCGTTTGGGTGGAAGATTTGGTAACTCTTCTTGGAAATACATCACTGAAATCTCTTAATAACGGATACTTTTCCATGAAATCATTATCTTCTTCAGCATTTTCTGTCATTCTTATGGCATACAAAGTGTAGCCTCTATTTTTAGCCCTTTTTAGTTGCATAGCTATTAGTTTCCTAACTGCAACCTCACGCTTTACACCTTGAATGACTGCTGCTTTCTGCAGGTCATCAAAATAGCAAATCTATTTTTCATAACAATCGACCTTTTCCTTATGTTCCACCAACCAATTAACTCCTATAATGATATCATATGACCCTAAAGGAGTAACATACAGGTCAACTTCTGTGGAGAAACTAGGCAGGTCAAGAATTGCCCCAAAAAGGCACATATCGACTGTATGGACAACATTATTTCCATAATGCACTGTCCATGTCTTATCCATTCGTTCAGCTTTCCTTTTTAATTTCATTGCTAGTTTAGTAGAGATAAAACATTCAGTAGCTCCAGTATCAAAAAGTATGACTACAGGTGTACTGAATAACTTACCTGGAACTTCTATGGGTGTGACTTGCTTTTTAGCTTGTTTGTTAGCCACCACAACGTGTATCTTATGCTGCTGATCGTGATCATCCTTCTTCAGAGGACAATGACTCACGTAATGGTCCTTTCCATAGTTAAAGCAGCCTCCGACTGGCCCCTTCCTAGGTTCAAATTTACTGTCAGCCTTGAAGTTATCACTCTGGCTTCCATAGGACTTTTGTCCATTACCACTAATTTTTACAAAGTTGCTCCGCACACTATTAACAGGTTTGTTCATTACTGATTTCTTATTTTTATCCACAAAAATTTTGTTTTTCATACCAAACCTTTTCCAGGGTCCCTTTTTGGGTGCGAGAGATGAAGAAGAGTTGGGAATCTTCTTCCTAATCTCCTCCCTATAAGCAGAGATTGCTCTCAATTTTTGTTCTTGTCTTATTTCCTTTTTGACAACTCCTTCCATAGTGGTTAGAACGTGGACATCTACCTTGCCACCAATGATGGGATTCAGTCCCATTATGAACTTTCGTATTCTGAACTTCTCATCAGCTTGGTACTGTGGTACATACTTAAGGAGTTTAGTAAACCCTTCCCAGTATTCTGTCACCGTCAGCCTTCCTTGCGACCAGTTCTGAAATTCAGTCATTTTCCAATCAAAATAGAGTTGAGGTAGCCACCGTTGCCTAAAGTAACTTTTAAGTTGATCCCAAGTTATGTCTATTTCGACAATATTCAACTCAACCTTACGGTTGTCCCACCATGATGATGCTTCATGAGAAAGCTGATATGCTCCCCATATCACTTTGGTCTCCTCGGAGAAGTTTCTTATTGCAAAGTACTTCTCCATTTCACTGAGCCAATTTTCAGCCCCATCCCCAAGCGTTGTTCCATCAAACTTTGGAGGACTTATTCTCTTTATATCATTTGTAAGTTTAGCCACTAATCTTGCCCTTTTATTTTCAGGATGATTAGGAGCGTTCACGTTACTATTATCAACACCTGGATTCCCTCCATTGGTGTTGTCCACATGAGGTGGCTGATCATTTATATCAACTTCTTCTTCCTCCTCCTCATTGCCCATTGCTTGTTGTTCCAAAACAGTCAAACGATCTCTCGTATCTAGTAGGGCAGCAAGGATTTCATCTAGCTTTTGAGCAGTAGTTGCTTCTCCACCTGGTAACGGGTTGTTCGCAGCATTTCCTCTTGTTCTAACCATTTTCTGTTCAATAAGAAAATGTAAACCTTATTAAATTGTGGACTCATTAGGTCCAAGAGCTGCAACCTTCAGCTCTGATACCAAGATGTAACATTCCCATTTTAAGACATTAGAACAGGGAAAAAAAATTTTTTTATATAACGTTCTCTGTTCTAATTATGTAATTTAAAACACACGACCAAGTTTTAATAATTGTTCTTTGTCCAATTAACGTAATTTAGAACACACAATACTTTTAAAACCAATGTTCTCTGTTCACATATTTATAATATGGAACACACATTCAATGCCATTCAATCATATAACAGATACCATTTGCTGCTGTAATGACTCGAAGAACTACCGATCTCCCATTTTATGGCTCGGAGTTTCAACGATCTCTCATTTCATGACTCGGCTACTTACCGATCCTTCATGTTAATCCATGCATTGTATACTAAGTATACTTGGTTCTCTTACCAATTTCGGTTATCGAAGTGTTCCATTTAAGAGGCCTATCTGAATATCTGTTACCGATACTCATCTGAAATCCTACTTCTTAAACTAGGTGATTAGGACAACGCAACCAGCAACTTGCGATACTTTGGCCAAAGATTTTCACATGCTTTGCATGATCATATTCCTAGACGTTATACACATCAATGGAATACGTCCTTCACCTCACTTCATCTGTTATCTAGAATGGTCTTTTCTGACCTCTGTCAGTCCTCTCGTCCAAGTTTAAACTTTAACCCAAGCTAGCAATATGAAAGAGTATAGGAAGACACTCGCGGTGACTAAAGGTACGCAGACATACTTTGTCGACCCTAGACGACTGCGTGTGTCTAGTTACCTTTAGTCTTCCTGAGTCACTCCGTATACAGATCACATTCCTAATCTCGTCCAAGTAACTTGGTCCCAGCTTATGTAAACTTGATGATTCGATTCGGGAGGGCGTTGTAACATGTCAGCTGCAACATTGTGTCGTCATGAAGGCCCCGCCTTCATGAAGACACCAGATTGCAGCTGGCGTGTGCCAAGGTCCTACGGAATCCTCTCATCAAGGGATACACATCCAGCTAGAAGTGTGATTAGATTATAATCTTAAGTATTTTAAGAATAAGTTTCAGCAACCGTGTTGATCTTCTAACCTCACTGCTCGTTACAGTTGCATAGCTAAGAGAGACTTAAATTGTCTTAAAGCTTAATATGCCTTTACTCCTCCTTACTGAAGGATTGCTTAATTCCATCTTAGTTCCTTAATTTAAGCTTCAGACTAACAGTCCACTACAGCTTAACGTAGTAAGATCAACTTACTAAACTTAACCAAGTTTTATTCGCAACTGCATTTAAATTCAGAATTCCATCTCATTAGACGTCACTTAAATGAGGTCTAACCACAAATGAATGTATTCATTTATTCACTATAACCTTACTTCAGTTAAGGTTTGTTACGAGGAGATATGATTCCTCATACCGAATATCCTTTGGATCAAACATCTCAAGGATATTAACGAAATCAGAATACAAGATTCAATTGTCTCTTTATTTATATTCATTAGCTTATATACTAGTTCCGAATATCATTCATTTAAGAGTTCATATTCACTTAACTCTTTTCAAATGTCAATTTAAAATCCATATTGACCTAAGTATGAATTAATTGCACATTCCAACTTAAAAGTTGTATTCAAGTAAAGAACAGATATTATGTCCCTATAAATCTGTCAACCATCATTTGAATAAATCCAAATTCAATGAATAAAATTATATTCTCAATCTTATTCAACAGTTCCAAGGTGGTACAACCATTAAAATAACACACCTTTCCTTTTACTCATTCCTCTAGATTAGAATTTATACAATTTACAAATCCATACAACCGGACTTCATTCATGCCAAACAACATTAACAACTCATAAAGAAAGAAGAATACAAGTTTTTCTTTTTTTTCATTTCCTCGTAGAAGAATAATAAAATCTCAGAAAAGATCCATCCCTTAGTTAATCAGAAGAAGCATCATAAAACAACATATCTTCATTTTTACTCACGGAATCCATCTGCAAAATTAACTTGCACGGGTCAGTTCATTGAACTGAGCATATTAAGCACTTATCATTAAAATGAGGTGCTCTTGATTAACTGTCTCAATAAAAGAACTCTGCTTTTATGAAACGTTTAAAAATTGAGATAGACATCATCTATGAATTAAGTGCTGATAAGGATGAACAACTTAACAACCCAATCCCCTAATTACCATCACAATCAGACAAAAAGATTTACTAACTTTCTCCCAAATAATTACTACAACCCGCAACACTTTATTCACATTTCCTTACTGTTTTTATTCCAATAACGCAAGGGGTTCATTCCGTATTTAAAACAATTACTACCAGAAGTAATTTCCTCTAAATAGTTCCAGATTAAAAACATCTGTAAGAGCTAATACACATATGTATATAATGTTGTTCTAATGCAATTACTATCAATTCCATTCCCTTATTATAGTTGAAATTTCAAGAGATGAATTTAATTAAAAATTCAAACAGAACTACTTCCCTTTCGTACTACTCATTTAATTTCAAACAAATCAAATGCAGAAGAGAAAAGTAGTCATTCACCGTGACAACACTGGTGTCATTTCTCAGAATTCAACAAGCAGCATAGTACTTCTTTCAAATCAGAAAAGAAGAAAAACAACAGTTAAATGCAGTTGCTTACGCCTAAGGCAGTAAGAAATTCATTCAATATCAAATATAGAATTTCAACTGGATAAGAGAAGAAAATAATTATTACTTCCGATTACCCATCCAATATTCCCTTTCTTTTCATCACAACTGAACTGGATGATTTAAACAAGAAGTGATAACAATCAATGATAACAGTCAAAGAGAGAGAACAATTAAGGTCAATAATCGAATGAAAGGAAGAAGAATCATATTATCTCTTCTCAATGCCTGGCCGAATATCAACTAGTTAGTACAGACCTGTTCCCATAAGATGATTTCTTCTAACAAGTCTATTTCAGTATATAAAACTTACTAACTACCATTCATGGAAGCATGCCAGAGTTCATTTGCATCTGATTCCGCAAGTATCAAAATAATGAATCTCTAAATTAAAATCGTTTTCCAATAATTATTCACCCAACGGACATTTCCATCTAGGTATAAACAAGCAAGAGTGTACAGCTAAACAACCAAATCATGATTTCATCAAAAATAATAAAAGGAATCGTTTTTCAAACAACCAGAAGTAAGAAATCAACAAGTTCATGATTTTAATCATAATAATAAAAAGAATCATTTTTCAAACATTTTATCAACTTCATAGTTCAGTTTTAATGAAACAACGAAGAAGTTTATACTATAGTTCGTATATATATAAATATATAAATTCATCATTGAATTCAAAGGAGAATAAAATGATAAGCTCTATTCCATCCAACGATAACCAGATACTCTGTTCCAGATTTAAGTAAATCATTCCTAAAAATCATTCACGGATTTCAAACCAAATAAGGAGACATTGAATTGTTTTTAAATCACGCAAGGGTAAGACGATGAAATAAATTCACTGTCCCCAAAGAATTCGTATTCTATGCACTGTAATATGACCAGAAAAATAACTCACACAAACAGTTCCATCAAGCATTCTCACAGTTTTTCCAAAACCATTTACACGCACAGAACTCAGATAACAATCTTCACATCACTATTACTTCCATCAAATCAAACCCATAATGGGAAATAAAACCGAAAACCCATTACTGTAAAAATTCAAACAGCAAGGATAGATTTCATCTCATTTACCCTCCTAGTAAAGAAAACACCCAAATCGTATTTATTCTCAAAAATACAACTCAACCCAGAAATCTCATCAACATATCAACATTTTCATTTTACAAAAACATCCAATAAAAGAGCAGAGTTCTTTTAATGAAGACGCTTAACAAAGAGCAAAACGGTTTAAAGAGAAGAGCTCAACATGCCTGTAAAATTCTTGTGGCTTGAAGAAAACTGCGTCCACGCCCTCAGGAATTCTTCTTTTCCATGGTGACAAACAACAAGTTTTCCCCAATGACCTCCTTACTCCCACAGGCTCAAAGATAGCCGTGGTTAATCAAAACAACAGCAACAATGACCAGAATGGTTGCAGGTTCGAAAGAACCTCAAAAGAAATGCAGAGCAAATACAAGAAACCCAAATGAACACAATAACCACAAAATTTCCTCTTTCCCCTTTCCAAGGCGAGCTGGTCACCAAGACCGAGATCAATAAATGCATTGAATGCATTGCTTTTTCCTCTATCTCCACGCCACCACCGACTCAGGTTTGGCGAGTTCCACCTTTAAATTTTTGCATGTAATTTCCTTCTTAGCTACATTGCTAGTTGGATATCTCCAACTTCCCATGTTCCCGCCAAACTTGGCGTTTAAAACTTCAAGGACATCATTTAATGTCCTTTATTAAATTTCTAACCTTCCCTTCTTATCCGCTCATCAGCATGTATCCATAGGTCCCCTCCTTAGGTTAACAATAGTTTAGGTTGTATTGTCCATAGTTAGGTTTCCACCTAGGTCGCAAGTCATTAGGATTTGCAATAATTTACATCCCATTTAATTTAAAATCCACATAGGGTAGTAGTTAGGTTATAGGCTAAAACATAGTTATAGGTTAAAACGTAGCCGTAGTATTTTAATTAATGGGTTCTTTTAGTAAGTTTACCAACTTACGTTCATATCCAGCATAATGCAGGACGTTTGTTCCATGCTCGACATATCTATACCTTGTTCGCTTGCACCAAAACTCTTACTGCCTTACGCTCTCTAGCGTTACTATTTGTATGTAGTTCAGAAATCAAACCTTTCCATTGGCAACATGGTGCCGAATAATTATACCTGTAACCAGGTTCTGTAAAATTTATAACGACCTTCAGTCTGGTTCCAGACTTCGTTCTAATTAGAAAGTAAATCAACAAAGTGATCACAAAGAAGGCCGCAACATACCTTGGATCAATGGAATTGATTCAAGGTGTGCTGTCAACAACAATATGAGTTCATCAAACACAAAAGCAAGTCTGTTGTTTCACACTTTGCAAAACACAAGTTATAATGACCTCCGTCCCAAGTAAACAAGTTACAGTAAACAAGGGTTCAGATCAGTAACACATTCTTTTTAAGATTAAAAGATATATCTTAACATAATTATCCTCATTTCCACAGTTACAACATCACGAAAAGAGGTTATCATAGTAGCTTCCAAAAATCAAGACGTTACATTCCTCCCTTCTTAAAAGAATCATCGTCCCGATGATCAAATTAGCCAATTCATAGAGTTTTTAGGACAAAATTCAATTATCATCCTTTCATTCATAAGTTCATACCAAAAATAGATTTAATCATTAAAACTGTGTTTTAAGATAACCATAAAATAGACCAATAATTGTCCATGTTTGGCAGAATTATCAGTTTTTTGAATTCAATTTCGATCAAACAAGTATGGAAAAGCAGATCTCATTTCTTCGATATTTTCCCAAGTTGCACTTTCTTCGCTAAACTGGTCCCACTGGACCTTACATTGATTCACTTCACGATTTCTTAAGTACAACTGGTGAGTTCCCAGCACTCGAATGGGCTTAACCACGATTATTCCTGGGTCTTGGACCTGCAAGGAATTCCAATTCAGCACATGTGATAAATCTGATACGTATTTCTTAAGCAAAGAAATATGAAAAACATCATGCATTTGTGATAAAGCAGGAGGTAATGCTAGACGATAAGCTACAGGGTTGATTATTTCAACAATTTCAAAAGGTCCCACATAACGAGGTGATAACTTGGCAGCCTTGCCAAAAGTTATAGAACTCTTTTTCGGCTTGACCCGAAGAAAGACCTTCTCACCAAGTTTATAATTCCTATCAACCCGCTTTAAGTCTGCATAACTCTTTTGCCTATTGGCAGCCTCCTTTAAATGTTCCGAATCATTTTAATTTGTTGTTTCATTTCCGTAAGGATTTCTAGCCCAATTAGCTCTCTATCCTCTACGATGTCCCAGATAACAGGGGTTCTGCATTTTCTTCCATACAATGCTTCAAAAGGCACCATCTTTAAAGAGGCGTGGTATGTATTATTATAGGAAAATTCAACCAGCGGAAGGTATTCCTCCCATTTATACTGCTGGTCCATGCAATACATTCTTAACATATCCTCTAAAACTTGATTGACTCTTTCAGTTTGTCCATCTGTTTCTGGATGATATGCAGAACTGAAGTTTAATTTAGTTCCCAAGGCCGCATTAAGCGTTTGCCAAAATCTTGATGTCATTCTCGGATCTCTGTCCGATATGATCAATTCGGGTATTCCATGCAATCTGAAAATTTCATGTACAAATCTTCTTGCTAACACTGGTGCATCATCTTTTAAATTACCAGCAATGAAGTGTGCCACTTTGGTTAGTTTGTCGATGACAACCAGGATGATATCATGTTTATTCCTTGACATAGGTAATCCTTGAACGAAATCCATAGTTATCACTTGCCATTTGTACTGCGGAATGCTGTGGGGATACAATAATCCGGCGGGATGCATATGTTCCACCTTAACACACTGACATTCCAAGAAGTGTGTCACAAACTCCACCACATCCTTTTTCATTCCCTTCCAGAAATATTGTTGCTTGAGATCAGCAAGCATTTTCGTAATGCCAGGGTGTCCAGAAAAAGGTGAATTATGAAATTCAGTTAATAATTTCTTTCTTAAATCATTTGCCAAGGGTATATATACCCTGTTTTCAAACCTCATAATCCCTTCATTATCAAAACGAAATCCTTTATACTTCACATCCTTTGGATCTGCAGTAAGTGCTGTTTTAACTTGCTGAAAATAAGAGTCAGATTCCATGACATCTTTCACCTCGTCTTTAAACTGAGTTCTTAATGTTATAAGGGTAGAGATGTGCTTCCTACGACTCAGAGCATCTGCTACCCTATTTTCCTTGCCTTTAATGTAGCTTATATCAAAATCATACTGAGATAGAAATTCTAACCATCTTCATTGTCTTGCATTCAGGTTTGGTTGGGTAAAAATGTACTTCAACCCTAGATGGTCGGTTTTTAGCTCAAAGGGCTTACCAAGAAGGTAATGCCTCCACATTTGAAGTGCATGAACAATGACAGCAGAGCTCTAGGTCATGTGGAGCATAATTTTGTTCATGTAACTTAAGCTTTCTGCTTTCATATGCTATGACATGGTCATTTTGTAACAGAATGCCTCTGAGACCCTCTCCAGATGCATCCGTTACGACCGTAAAATCTCCATTTGGGTCAGGTACAGTCAGAATAGGTGTTGTAGTTAACTGTTCCTTTAAAATTTTAAAGGCAGATTCACATTTGTCACTCCAGACAAATTTCTTATCTTTCTTTTGTAATGAAGTGATTGGTGCAACAATTTTAGAAAAGTCCTTAACGAACTTTCTATAGTATCCTGCCAGGCCCATGAAGCTTCTTACTTCATGCACGTTCTTAGGCGCAGGCCACTCAGTTATAGCTGTGATCTTTGAAGGGTCTACAGCTATCCCGTTCTTGCTTATAACATGCCCCAAATAATGCACCTCTGCATCATAAAAGGAACATTTAGATAATTTACCATACAACCTTCTCTTTCTCAAAATTTCCAGCACTATCCTTAAATGCTCTTGATGTTCTTCAACATTTTTGGAGTATATAAGAATGTCGTCCAAGAATACAAGCACAAACTTGTCTAAGTATTCTTGAAAAATATTGTTCATCAAATTCATGAAGGCGGCAGGTGCATTCGTCAACCCAAAAGGTAACACCGTGAATTCATAATGCCTGTACCTTGTTCTAAAAGCTGTTTTATGAATATCTTCTTCCTTTATTCTCAGCTGGTGATATCCAGATCGGAAATCTATTTTTGAATAGACTGATGCTCCATGCATCTGGTCGAACAGATCATCAATCCTAGGAAGTGGATATCGATTCTTAATGGTTGCCTTATTCAACATTCTGTAATCAATGCACAATCTAAGTGTGTCATCCTTCTTCTTTACAAAAATTACCGGCGCTCCCCATGGTGAGACGCTCGGTCTTATCAGCCCTTTTGTCAAAAGTTCTTGTAACTGAGCCTTAAGTTCCACCAACTCAAGGGTGGTCATTCTGTAGGGTGCCTTAGATATGGGTTCGGTTCCTAGCTTGATCTCTATTGCAAAGTCAAACTCCCGTTTGGGCGGAAGACCTGGTAATTCTTCTGGAAAGACATCGCTGAAATCTCTTAATAATGGATACTTTTCCATAAAATCATTATCTTCTTCGGCATTTTCCATCATTCTTACGGCATACAAAGTGCAGCCTCTATTTTTAGCCCTTTTTAGTTGCATAGCTGTTAGTTTCCTAACTGCAACCTCACGCTTTACACCTTGAATGACTGCTGCTTTCTGCAGGTCATCAAAATAGCAAATCTGTTTTTCATAACTAGATGAACCTTCGCCTTATGTTCCACCAACCAATTAACTCCTATAATTATATCATATGACCCTAAAGGAGTAACATACAGGTCAACTTCTGTGGAGAAACTAGGCAGGTCAAGAATTGCCCCAAAAAGGCACATATCGACTGTATGGACAACATTATTTCCATAATGCACTGTCCATGTCTTATCCATTCGTTCAACTTTCCTTTTTAATTTCATTGCTAGTTTAGTAGAGATAAAACATTCAGTAGCTCCAGTATCAAAAAGTATGACTACAGGTGTACTGAATAACTTACCCGGAACTTCTATGGGTGTGACTTGCTTTTCAGCTTGTTTGTTAGCCACCGCAGCGTGTATCCTATGCTGCTGATCGCGATCATCCTTCTTCAGAGGACAGTGACTCGCGTAATGGTCCTTTCCACAGTTGAAGCAGCCTCCGACTGGCCCCTTCCTAGGTTCAAATTTACTGCCAGCCTTGAAGTTATCACTCTGGCTTCCATAGGACTTTTGTCCATTACCACTAATTTTTGCAAAGCTGCTCCGCACACTATTAACAGGTTTGTTCATTACTGATTTCTTATTGTTATCCACAACAATTTTGTTTTTCATACCAAACCTTTTCCAGGGTCCCTTTTTGGGTGCGAGAGATGAAGAAGAGTTGGGAATCTTCTTCCTAATCTCCTCCCTATGAGTAGAGATTGCTCTCAATTTCTGTTCTTGTCTTATTGCCTTTTCGACAACTCCTTCCATAGTGGTTGGACCGTGGACATCTACCTCGCCACCAATGATGGGATTCAGTCCCATTATGAACTTTTGTATCCTGAACTTCTCGTCAGCTTGGTACTGCGGTACATACTTAAGGAGTTTAGTAAACCCTTCCCAGTATTCTGTCACCGTCAGCCTACCTTGCGACCAGTTCTGAAATTCAGTCATTTTCTGATCAAAAAAGAGTTGAGGCAGCCATCGTTTCCTACAGTAACTTTTGAATTGATCCCAAGTTATGTCTGTTTCAAAAATGTTCAACTCAACCTTACAGTTGTCCCACCATGATGATGCTTCCTGAGAAAGCTGATATGCTCCCCATATCACTTTGGTATCCTTGGAGAAGTTTCTTATTGTAAATTACTTCTCCATTTCATTGAGCCAATTTTCAGCCCCATCCCCAAGTGTTGTTCCATCAAACTTTGGAGGACTTATTCTCTTTATATCATTTGTAAGTTCAGCCGCTAATCTTGCCCTTTTATTTTCAGGATGATTAGGAGCGTTTGCATTACTATTATCAACACCCAGATTCCCTCCATTGGTGTTGTCCACAGGAGGTGGCTGATCATTTATATCAGCTTCTTCTTCCTCCTCCTCATTGCCCATTGCTTGCTGTTCCAAAACAGTCAAACGATCTCTCGTATCTAGTAGGGCAGCAAGGATTTCATCTAGCTTTTGAGCAGTAGCTGCTTCTCCACCCGGTAACGGGTTGTTCGCAGCATTTCCTCTTGTTCTAACCATTTTTTTTTCAATAAGAAAATGTAAACTTATTAAATTGTGGACTCATTAGGTCCAAGAGCTGCAACCTTCAGCTCTGATACCAAGATGTAACATTCCCATTTTAAGACATTAGAACAGGGGAATTTTTTTTTATAACGTTCTCTATTCTAATTTATATAATTTAGAACACACGACCAAGTTTTAATAATTGTTCTCTGTCCCATTAACGTAATTTAGAACACACAATACTTTTAAAACCAATGTTCTCTGTTCACATATTTATAATATGGAACACACATTCAATGCCATTCAATCATATAACAGATACCATTTGCTGCTGTAATGACTTGAAGAACTACCGATCTCCCATTTTATGGCTCGGAGTTTCAACGATCTCTCATTTCATGACTCGGCTACTTACCGATCCTTCATGTTAATCCATGCATTGTATACTAAGTATACTTGGTTCTCTTACCAATTTTGGTTATCGAAGTGTTCCATTTAAGAGGCCTATCTGAATATCTGTTACCGATACTCATCTGAAATCCTGCTTCTTAAACTAGGTGATTAGGACAACGCAACCAACAACTTGTGATACTTTGGCCAAATATTTTCACATGCTTTGCATGATCATATTCCTAGACATTATACACATCAATGGAATACGTCCTTCACCTCACTTCATCTGTTATCTAGAATGGTCTTTTCTGACCTTTGTCAGTCCTCTCATCCAAGTTTAAACTTTAACCCAAGCTAGCAATATGAAAGAGTATAGGAAGACACTCACGGTGACTAAAGGTATGCATACATACTTTGTCGACCCTAGACGACTGCGTGTGTCTAGTTACCTTTAGTCTTCCTGAGTCACTCCGTATACACGATCACATTCCTAACCTCGTCCAAGTAACTTGGTCCCAGCTTATGTAAACTTGATGATTCGATTCGGGAGGGCGTTGTAACATGTCAGCTGCAACATTGTGTCGTCATGAAGGCCTTGCCTTCATGAAGACACCAGATTGCAGCTGGCGTGTGCCAAGGTCCTACGGAATCCTCTCATCAAGGGATACACATCCAACTAGAAGTGTGATTAAATTATAAGCTTAAGTATTTTAAGAATAAGTTTCAGCAACCGTGCTGATCTTCTAACCTCACTGCTCGTTACAGTTGCATAGCTAAGAGAGACTTAAATTGTCTTAAAGCTTAATATGCCTTTACTCCTCCTTACTGAAGGATTGCTTAATTCCATCTTAGTTCCTTAATTTAAGCTTCGGACTAACAGTCCACTATAGCTTAACGTAGTAAGATCAACTTACTAAACTTAACCAAGTTTTATTCGCAACCGCATTTAAATTCAGATTTCCATCTCATTAGACGTCACTTAAATGAGGTCTAACCACAAATGAATGTATTCATTTATTCACTATAACCTTACTTCAGTTAAGGTTTTTTACGAGGAGATATGATTCCTCATACCGAATATCCTTTGGATCAAACATCTCAAGGATATTAACGAAATCAGAATACAGGATTCAATTGTCTCTTTATTTATATTCATTAGCTTATATACTAGTTCCGAATATCGTTCATTTAAGAGTTCATATTCACTTAACTCTTTTCAAATGTCAATTTAAAATCCATATTGACCTAAGTATGAATTAATTGCACATTCCAACTTAAAAGTTGTATTCAAGTAAAGAACAAATATTATGTCCCTATAAATCTGTCAACCATCATTTGAATAAAACCAAATTCAATGAATAAAATTATATTCTCAATCTTATTCAAACAGTTCCAAGGTGGTACAACCATTAAAATAACACACCTTTTCCTTTTACTCATTCCTCTAGATTAAAATTTATACAATTTACAAATCCATACAACCGGACTTCATTCATGCTAAACATCATTAACAACTCGTAAAGAAAGAAGAATGCATCTTTTTCTTTTCCATTTCCTCGTAGAAGAATAATAAAATCTCAGAAAAGATCCATCCCTTAGTTAATCAGAAGAAGCATCATAAACAACATATCTTCATTTTTACTCATGGAATCCATCTGTAAAATTAACTTGCACGGGTCAGTTCATTGAACTGAGCATATTAAGCACTTATCATTAAAATGAGGTGCTCTTGATTAACTGTCTCAATAAAAGAACTCTGCTTTTATGAAACGTTTAAAAATTGAGATGGACATCATCTACGAATTAAGTGCTGATAAGGATGAACAACTTAACCACCCAATCCCCTAATTACCATCACAATCAGACAAAAATATTTACTAACTTTCTCCCAAATAATTACTATAACCCACAACACTTTATTCACATTTCCTTACTGTTTTTATTCCAATAACGCAAGGGGTTCATTCCGTATTTAAAACAATTACTACCAGAATTCATTTCCTCTAAATAGTTCCAGATTAAAAACATTTGTAAGAGCTAATACACATATGTATATAATGTTGTTCTAATGCAATTACTATCAATTCCATTCCCTTATTATAGTTGAAATTTCAAGAGATGAATTTAATTAAAAATTCAAACAGAACTACTTCCCTTTCGTATTACTCATTTAATTTCAAACAAATCAAATGCAGAAGAGAAAAGTAGTCATTCACCGTGACAACACTGGTGTCATTTCTCAGAATTCAACAAGCAGCATAGTACTTCCTTCAAATCAGAAAAGAAGAAAAACAACAGTTAAATGCAGTTGCTTACGCCTAAGACAGTAAGAAATTCATTCAATATCGATTATAGAATTTCAACTGGATAAGAGAAGAAAATAATTATTACTTCCGATTACCCATCCAATATTCCCTTTCTTTTCATCACAACTGAACTGGATGATTTAAACAAGAAGTGATAACAATCAATGATAACAGTCAAAGAGAGAGAACAATTAAGGTCAATAATCGAATGAAAGGAAGAAGAATCATATTATCTCTTCTCAAAGCCTGGCCGAATATCAACTAGTTAGTACAGACCTGTTCCCATAAGATAATTTCTTCTAACAAGTCTATTTTAGTATATAAAACTTACTAACTACCATTCATGGAAGCATGCCAGAGTTCATTTGTATCTGATTCCGCAATTATCAAAAACAACTGACATCTTTCAATTAAAATTGTTTCCAATAATTATTCACCCCAACAAACATTTCCATCCAGGTCTGAAAGCAAGCAAGAATGTACAGCTAGCTATATGAACCATAATTATTTCACCAAAAAACGAACATTCCAGGAATCAGGTTTGAAACAAGCAAGAATGTACAGAAAACAAAATCAGTTCCATTTTTATCATGAATAATAAAAGGAATTTGTTTTAAACACCAGAGTAAGAAATCAACTTCATTCAGTTTTAATGAAACAATATAGAAGTTTAGACTATAGTTCGTATATATATAAATATATAAATTCATCATCGAGTTCAACAAGAGAATAAAATGATAAATTCTATGCTCCATCCAACAGTTCTATAGATAGGCCACTCTGTTTCCATTTAAATAAGTAACTTCATTCCTAAAAATCATTCACAAGGACTTCAAGACCAAATAAGGTAGGACATTGACATCGTTTTTAGAATCATGCAAATATAAGAGATGACTATAATTATCTTACTGTCCCTGTGAGAATTCTTATTCTATGCACTGTAATACGACAGAAAAACAGTCATGCACAATAGTTCTCATCAAGCATTCTCACGGTTTTTCAAAACCATTTACACGCACACAACACATCAGAAAACATTATACACATCCCTATTACTTCCATCAAATCAAACCCATAATGGGAGATAAAACCGAATACCCATTACTGTAAAAATTCAAATAGCAAGGATAGATTTCATCTCATTACCCTCCTCGTAAAGAAAACACCCAATTCATATTTATTCTCAAAAAGGGAACTCAACCCAGAAATCTCATCAACATATCAACATTTTCATTTTACAAAAACATCCAATAAAAGAACAAAGTTCTTTTAATGAAGACGCTTAACAAAGAGCAAAACGGTTTAAAGAGAAGAGCTCAACATGCCTGTAAACTTATTGTGGCTTGAAGAAAACCACATCCATGCCCTCAGGAATTATTCTTTTCCATGGTGACAAACAACAAGTTTTCCATAACAACCTTCTTACCCCCACAGGCTCAAAAATAGCCGTAGGTAATCAAAAGAACAACAAAAATGAAAAGAATAGTTGCAGGTTCAAAAGAACCATAAAATAAATGCAGAGCAAAACTAAAAAACCCGAATGAACAACAATAACCACCAAAAATTCCTCTTTCCCCTTTCCAAGGCGAGCTGGTCACCAAGACTGAGATCAATAAATACATTGAATGCATTGCTTTTTCCTCTATCTCCACACCACCACCAACTCAGGTTTGGCGAGTTCCACCTTTAAATTTTTGCATGTAATTTCCTTCTTAGCTACATTGCTAGTTGGATATCTCCAACTTCCCATGTTCCCTCCAAACTTGGCGTTTAAAACTTCAAGTACATCATTTAATGTCCTTTATTAAATTTCTAACCTTCCCTTCTTATCCGCTCATCAGCATGTATCCATAGGTCCCCTCCTTAGGTTAGCAATAGTTTAGGTTGTATTGTCCATAGCTAGGTTTTCCACCTAGGTCGCAAGTCATTAGGATTTGCAATAAGTTACATCCCATTTAATTTAAAATCCACATAGGGTAGTAGTTAGGTTATAGGCTAAAACATAGTTATTTGTTAAAACGTAGCCATAGTATTTTAATTAATGGGTTCTTTTAGTAAGTTTACCAACTTACATTCATATCCAGCATAATGCAGGACGTTTGTTCCATGCTCGACATATCTATAATTTGTTCGCTTGTACCAAAACTCCTGCATTACGCTCTCCGGTGTTACTATGTGTATGTAGTTTAGAAATCAAACCTTTCCATTGGAAACATGGTACTGAATAATTATACCTGTAACCAGGTTCTGTAACATTTATAACGACCTTTAGTCTGGTTCCAGACTTCGTTCTAATTAGAAAGTAAATCGACAAAGTGAGCACAAAGAAGGCCACAGCATACCTTGGATCAATGATATTGATTCAAGGTGTGTTGTCAACAACAATATGAGTTCATCAAATGCAAAAGAAAGTCTGTTTTTCCACACTTTGATAAACACAAGTTATAATGACCTTCGTCCCAAGTAAACAAGTTACAGTAAACAAGGGTTCATATCAGTAACACATTCTTTTTAAGATTAAAAGATATATCTTAACATAATTATCCTCATTTCCACAGTTACAACATCATGAAAAGAGGTTATCATAGTAGCTTCCAAAAATCAAGACGTTACACATGGAAATATGAGAAATGTGAAATTTGTTTCAAAGTGTGAATAAATTTACATTCAAGAGTGCAATTATATGTGGGGAGAAACAAGTTTGGAATAGATCTATAATATGAATTGCAAGGAAAAAGGTAGATGTCATATCCATTTAGTTAGTTTTCCCACCTCTCATAAACAAGGTAGTTCTATAAGAAAACTCAATGATGGTTCTAGGCATGAGACTAGGAAATATTAATGAAATATGGTTCGGGGTTTAGGGTTTAGGGTTTAGGTTTTAGGGTTCGTGGTTAAGGGTTTAAGGTTTAGGGTTAAGAGTTCAAGGTTAAGGGTCATGGTTTCGAATTTAGGTTTTAGGTTTCGGGTTTAGGGTTTAGGGTTTAGGTTTTAGTGTTTATGGTTAGGGTTTATGGATTTTCGTTAAGGATTTAAGGTTTAAGGTTTATGGTTTGGGGTTTAGGGATTAGGGTTTATGGTTTACGGTTCATGGTTTAGAGTTTATGGTTTAGGGTTAGGGTTTAGGATTTAATGTTTAGGGCTTAAGGTTTAGGGTTTATGGTTTAGGGGGGCTCGAGGTTTAGGGTTTAGGGTATATGGTCTAGGGTTTAAGGTTTAGATTTTAGGGGTGAGGGATAAGGGTGTAGGGTTCAAGGCTTAGGGTTTAGGATCCATTGTTTAAGGTTTAGGATTTAGAGTTTGGGATTCAATTTTTATGGTTTAGGGTTTAGGGCTCATGGTTCATGGTTTAGGGTTTAGGGTTTAGTGCTTAGGGCTCAGGGTTTAGGGCTTAAGGCTCAGGGTTTAGGGCTCACGGGTAAGGGCTAAATGTTTAGGGTTTAGGGTTTCAGGTTTAGAGTTTAGGGTTTTGATTGTAGAAATTAATACTAAAATCTTGATGGTGAATGTTGAAATCCTGAAAATTACCTATGTACTGGCTAGATTATAGTATAAAAAACTATCTCCTAAACTATGACTCATGGAGCTGTGAGACTAGTTCCATAAGGTGCACAGTGACCCTAATTTCTTATATTTACATAAATAATTTAAATGAAAAACTTAAACTTAAACATTTATTTTTGTAAATAGAAGCATGCCAAAAGCATATACAATGTTTATACTATAAAGAACACGTACGCATTTTACGTTTTCACTTTTTCCAAGCCATTCCTCAAGGCTTGGGATCTGGTTTGGATCCCCAAGCCTGAGGCATGGACCTGAACAAACATAACAAACATGTTTTTTTAGGAAAATGTAACAATGTCACTTCCTCCATGATAAATCAACATAAAATAATCACTTCGTTTAAAAAAAAATTATACCAAAACGTATAACAAAGTTTCTTCTTTTTAAAAATATAATTTTTCAAATTTTCTGACTAATATAATATTTCCATATTATTTATTTTCTAACTATGGATTTTTATAGCTATTTTTTGAAGTTTAAATATATCTATCTTTCATCGTGTATCTTTTTTTGGGTCATCGAAATTGAAAAAAATTATACTAACACAAACTAGGCCTAATTTTATACATATTCAAAAAACAAATTCTAATTTTTCAATATTTTTTGAGGTAATTAGGGGGAGGGGGCATGGTCGGAGATCCGTTTTTTTTCAAAACATAAAATTTATGTACTAGAAAAATCATAAAAAAAATACTTGCTAAAAAAAAATCTAAACAACATTCTAACACAAACTACATCTCCTAGCTATCTTTCTAACAAAGGGTTTTCAAAACTACTAAATGGTGGGGGGCATGAAAGTCACTATGTTATGTTTTTTAACAAAAATAGGAGCACCTGTTAGTATTTTAGTTATTTGACCCACTTAAAATTATCCATTTTCAATACAATTTAGTAGCTCAAAAAATAGACTCAAAATGTTATGATTCATGTTTATACAACATCTTCCAATTTTGAGTGTAACTATTTCAGAAAACTCGTACAAGTTTAAGTTTTTTATTTTTTAGAAAAATGTGTTCACTTGAGACCCTCTTTTGGCCCACCAATTTGGTGCACTTACCCAAATCCTAAACCCTAGATTGTGAAACCTAAAACTTGGGCCCTAAATCCTAAACCCTAAACCCTGGGCCATAAACCCTAAACCCTAAACCCTAGACACTAAATACTAAACCCTTAGATGTTAACCCCAAACCCTAAACCTTAAACATTTAACCCATAGCCCTAAGCTATAAGCTCTAAACCCCGAACCATGTGAGCCCTAAATGTTAAACCATAAACCCTAATCCCTCAACACTGAATCCTAAATCCTAAACCCTAAATCCTAAACAATAAACCCTAAACCCTGAACACTAAACCCTAAAACTTAATCCTTGAATAGTTTTGAGCTAATCAAACACCCTCTAGGATAGTTCAAGAAATATATTAAGCATCTTGAGGTGATGTTAGAGAATCTTGGAAGTGTTGGAGGTAATTTAGGAAGATTTAGTAATATTGTTTAGGGCTTAAGGTTTAAGAGTTTAGGAATCATGGTTTATGGTTTAGGGTTTAGGGCTCAGGGCTCAGGGTTTAGGGATTATGGTTTAGGGTTCAGGGTTTAGGGCTCAGGGCTCAGGGCTCAGGGATTAGGGTTTATGGTTTATGGTTTAGTGTTTAGTGTTTAGTGTTCATGATGGTAAAAATAGGGTTTAGGGTTTAAGGCTCATGGCTTAGGGTTTAGGGCTCATGGTTTATAGTTAAGGGTTTATGGTTTATGGTTTAGGGTTTAGGGTTTAGGGTTTAAGATTTAGGGTTTAGGGTTTAGGGCTCATGGTTTAGGGTTTTAGGATCTAGGTTTAATGTTTACAATTTAAGGTTTAGGGTTTAAGGCTACAGGGTTTATGGGTTAGGGTTTAAAGCTCAGGGTTTAGGGCTCAGGATTTAGGGGTTGATGGCTTAGAGTTTAAGTTTTAAGGCTTAGGGTTTAGGGATCAACGTTTAGGGTTGATGGATTAGGGTTTAAGTTTTAAGGTTTAGGGTTTTTGGTTTTAGGTTTAAGGGTTTTAGGGCATATGACTTATGGTTTTATGGTTTAGGGTTTAGGGTTTAGAGTTCAAGGATGGTTAAAATATGGTTTAGGTTTTGGGGTTTAGGTTTTAGGGTTAAATTTTTAGGATTTAGGGTTTAGGGATTATGACTTAGGGCCTAGGTGTAGGAATCAAATGATGCCTTTCCAGGTGCATCTCCTCTTTTGAGGATCATATTCATATTAAATGTATCATCGTCGAAGAGGGCAGCTCCCCTATCAAATCGGTTATTTAGTATGATGTGGATGATGAGTACAAGAAAATGAAATCTAGAGAATTAGATTTCATTTGTAATTAGTACTAAGTATTAACAAGACTAATATGGCTTCCGACTACTCGACTAGGAGGGCATGACAATAGTAGGACCATATATCCTAGTCTCATGCCTAAAACCATCATTGCAGTCTGCTTATGCAAAATAAACGTAGTGATAGGGGTATGGCTAAGAACACAAATGAGTTATCAATTGCCTAGTAAATATTTCTTGTTTAATTCTAAATGGGTGTTAGTTGGCCTATGGCTTAGTGACCTTGTATTCATTGATAATTCATTCTATGATAAGCCCATGGCATGCTTTCAAAAGTGCCTTAAAAATGATAGGGGTAGTCATCAAGCCTAATGAAGGGTGTGATGTGATATGTCAAAACTATATATTCAAAAGAACCTCTTTTTCCTTGAAAGTCCCTAGTTTGTTTTAGTAATGATATCTCCTTGTATCCAAGGATCGAGGACTACTGGGGTCTATGGCACGATTGGAAATTCAAAAATCATTGAGTGTCTGAATCAGAATGTCATTGCATCTAGAGAAACATTATCAAATGTTGGAGTAATGAATCTTGGAAAATAAAATTGAACCTCATAAATCCTCTCAAATTTCTAGTCTAGGTTGTGTTCTTGGTCCTTTAACGGGTATCAACAAAAAAAAAGAAAATAAATTTGACTAGAATTACTTACGAATTGCATTCCTTCGCTTCGATCTTATCTTTATAAATGCAATTTGGATTTCCAAGCTCTCCATATTTACCAAATTTGGGGCAAATTGACATTCTCGACCTTTGAAGGCATAAATAAAATGGTGAGTTCATTTCCTCCAACCTTTCTTAAAGTGAATTTAAATGAAATGAAATTTAGAATTTTGAGGTGGCACATGGTAGACATTTTTTGTACTGTCACCGATTTTGAGTGACAAAAATTATAACATGAACTTTAAACCCTAAACCCTAAGTTATAAACCATAAACCCTAAACTTAAACCCTAAACCATGAAACCTAAACCCTAAAACATCAACCCTTAACCCTAAGCCCTAAACCCTAAACCCTAAATTGCGAACCCTAAACCTTGAGCCCTAAACCTAAACCCTAAACACTCAAACCTAAACACTAAAACCTAAGCCCTAATTACCAAAATTTGAGCCCTAAACCCTGAACCCTGAACCTTGATGCATATACCCTAAAAACTCAACCTTAAGCCCTAAGCCCTAAACTTTAAACCCTAAATCCTAAACCCTAAACCCTAAACCTAAGCCCTAAACACTAAACCCTAAACCTTAAATTTCAAACCTTGAACACTAAAAATACTTGTTGGAAAGACTTCTAAAAAAAGATACTAATGAGAATGATTGAAATTGGTACAAAAATTTTGAAGGAGGGAAATTTCAGATATCCAAGAAAATTTTGGTACAACCCTTTTCTAAGTAGACCCTTCCTTGTGGGAAGCTTGAACAAAGAAATGTTACCTAATACAACTATCTTCTTTTTCCCATCGCATGTGAACTATTTCATTCACTGTAATGTTTTGTGTCTTACCAATTCTTATTAGTATTGACAGAGAGTATTCAACTGAAAGGGTTCACATGCTTCATAGGCATAACATTCAAAGAGAGCCATAACAATTTGATGCCTTTCATTTATTGATATTTTGAAGGAGGTAAATTCAATATATCCAAGATTAATTCGGTGCAAAGAAATGTTACCCAATATAGCTATCTCCTTTTTTTATAGCTTGTGAAACATTTAGAGCTCCAAGAGTGTTATAAATTGAGAACGACAAGTCCAGTGGTATTTTTCAGTCTGATTGATTAGGATTCCACTTCAAATTTGATCACTTTTTACGCTATTTTGAATAATTATTTCATTTTTATAGTTTAGGCTCCAATATTGAACATCTATGTGGTAACGACCATATCTATCATGAGAAATGTGAAGTTTCTGGAGTATGCATAATCCTTACCAAGTTATTGAGACAAACCAGACACTTTCAAGGAAGAAGAGGTTCTTGTGAATATGAACATGTATCGAAGTGAATCATGAATTAAAATCTGAGAATGTGGTTATTTTTTCCAACTTCCAATGGGTCATCCTGGCTTGTATAATACCATACATAGAAATATGAGAAATCTTAAATTTGTTTCAAAGTGTGAATAAATTGACATTCAATAGTGCAATTATATGTGGGGAGAAACATGTTTGGCAGAGATGTGTAATATATTAGGTTTGTCGATCCTTATAATGTACAGAAGATTAAGAGCAATTTTCACTTTGTAATTACTACTCGTAGACTAAAGATCAAGTTCAGAAGATCAATACCATTAGAGTGTTTGTTTCGTAAACATTGAACCCTAAATCCTAAACCCTAACCCCTAAGACCCCAAACCATAAATTACGAAACCCTAAACCTTAAACCCTAGGAACATAAACCTTAAACCCTAGGCTCTAAACCCTAAACCCTAAAAATTGAGCCCTTAACCCTAAAACCTAAGTCTAAACCTAAACCTAGGCTCTAAACCCTAAATACTAAACCCTAAACATTGAGCCCTTAACCCTAAACCTTGAACACTAAACCCTAAACCCTAAACCCTAAACCCTAAAACCTAAAACCTAAAACCATAAACCCCTAAACCATGAACACTGATCCCTAAGTTCCCTAAACCCTAAACCCTAAACCCTCAACCCTTAAACCTAAACCCTTAACCCTAAACACTCAACCCTTAACTATGTACATTACCAACAAAGAGTTCATACTGGTATTATGGCTGGATGAGCGGTCAAATCTCAAGGATCATATTCATATTCAGTGTATCATCGTCGAAGAGGGAAACTCCCCGGTCAAATCATTTATTCAGTATGACTATGGAAGATTAGAAAAGCAAATGAAATATGGAGAATTATATTTCATGGGTAATTAGTACTAAGTATCAACAAGACTAATATGGCTTTTCAACTACTCAACTAGGAGGGCATGAACAATATTAGGAGCATATATCCTAGTCTCAGTGCGATATAACCTTCATTGAGTCTGCTTGTACAAAATAAGCATAACAACAAGGGAATGACTAAGAACACACATGGGCTATCTTAATTACCTAGTAAATATTTCTTGTTTAGTTCTTAAATGGGAGTGAGTTGGCCCATGGCTTAGTGACCTCTCTATTCATTGATAATTCCTTCTATGATAAACCCATGGATGCTTTCACAAATGCACCTTCAAAAGGATAGGGGTATTCATCAATCCTAGTGAAGGGAGTGATGTGATTTTCGAACAACTTGAAATGCATATATATTTAGAGGTCATAACATGAATTTAAAAATATCTCTATCATTATAAATGGAAGCCAAGTAACAATGTGTCCATGTATCCAAATATCGAGGACTGCTGGGGTTTGTGGAAGGATTTGACATTTAGGAATCATCGAGTGTCTGAATTAGAATGTCATTGCATCTGGAGAAACATTCTCAAACATTGGATTAATGCATCTTGGAAAATAAAATTGAACCTTAGAAATCCTCTCAAATTACCAGTCTAGGTCTTGGTCTAGGTCATTGTTCCTGGTCCTGTTTCCTGCTTTCGAGTTTCTAGTTTTGGTTGTGGTCATCGAATATGGAAGTTTTAGGAAAGGAATCCAAACTTGAATAATTATTCCCATTTAGATTGTTTTAAATACCAATGACAGTGGTAGTTCATGTGGAACTCGGTTAGTGGAAGGTGGGGTTGTGCCCTTGTTGGGTTTTTCTCATGGATGTCATTGTTAGCCTTTCTGGTATTATCAGAGAGAACTCCCCCCAAGATTGTGTGATACTTTTAACAGCTCCCCTTGGCTCCAAGGAACTTGTTTTTATCATGATGTAATAACAAGGCTAGTTTTAACGTAGGTATTAACAGAAAAAAGAAAACAAATTTGATTGGAATTACTTATGAAATGCATTCCTTCGCTTCGAGCTTATCTTTATAAATGTCAATTCATCTTTATAAGTTATCCATATTTTCCAAATTTGGGTCAAATTGACATTTTGGACCTCTAAAAGCATGAATAAAATATTGAGTTCATTTCCCCCAACCTTTCTTGAAGCGAATTTAAATGAAATGAAATTTGGAATTTGGATGTGGCACGTGGTAGACATTGATTGTCCTGCCATAGATTTACTTATTGACGATTATTTTTTATTAGTTGGATTTATTTTCCATTGTTATGATAAGTGCATTTTTTAGAATGCCAAATCACTATTAGGTTTATTCATGAGAATACAATTATTATTGTGGCATGGTGGATGTAATTCCTTAAAGCCTCCCATAATTATGAATACCTCTCTTACAGAACCCCATACACAGTGGATATATGCTAACCAAACTTATCATACCTCCTTGAGATTGAGAAGGGTGTTTAGTGATGCTTTTATCTTGTTTGAAGAGTTTTCAGAGTAGACAAACCAAGAAGTGACTAGTGAACCTTGCTCTTGTGCAATGTAAGGGAAATTTTGGTAAAGGAAAGTAAGAGAATTCTTTGGATGAATGTTTGAACAACTGAGATGACTGAAATAGGTGGTTTAGTTGTTTGAGAACATGATGAAATCCTAAAAATCCTACAAATATCAATAAGAAATCACTAACACATATAAAATTGTTACAAATATTAATAACCAATCCAAAAGGCCCCAAAACCTAAACAATGCCTATATTCTTTCACAAAATAGGATATTGATTATATAATTTAAACCCCTAAAAGCTTGAAGGTTGAATGTTGAAATCCTAAAAAATACCTCATGTACTGACCATATTAGAATCTGAAAAACTATCTTCTAAACCATGATAGATGGAGTTGTGAGACTAGTTCCATAAGGTGCAGAGTGACCCTAACATCTTATATTTTATTTTTTATTTTATTATTATTTATATTTTATTATTTCTTATACTTAAACATTTATTTTTGTACATATAAGCATGCCTCAACCACACATACCACATAACACATAAGTACAATGAGCTTGTTATAGCATTAGTGCGTTATAACGTGCTCATGTTTTAGGCTTGGTAACAACCAAACCTAATAATTCAGAATGCTCTGCTTTAACCAAACGCACTCGTGTTTTTCTTAAAATTAGATTTGTGTCCAATTTTTTGGCCCCCCATCTTTGTGCATATGCCCTTTGAGTTTCCTTTACACCATTTTTAAACCTATTTTTAGGCAGGTCAGTATTATGCCTGCACATGTAAGGTGTAGAGAATTCTTAGGCTTAGATGCCAAGGACTGAGGGGTATTCATTCTGTCAAATTCACCTAGGGCATGATCCTGACCTCATCCCTTATTACAATATCTCTAGGTCTTTACCTCAACAAGAATGGAACCATGGTGGGCTCTTTGAGAGCCAAACAACTTCACCAATAGACCAACGACCGTTCAATTTACACCATTTTTGTAATTACTTAATTTGGTAAGAACCGTGTAAATTCAAAAAGGATGCATCATGCCTAATGTATTTTACCAAAGCCTATGTACGAAGTTTTTATGGAAAATGTTTTAATGTGAAAATTTTCGTTCCAACTTTTGAAAATGTTATCTTGGATCTTCGAAAATTAATATTTTTCTCAAATTATGTAAACAATAATTCATATACATATATACAAACATACCTATACACACACAAACACAAACATATATTATATATACATATGTTTTGATATGTATATTATGGCTTTTCATTTTTCCTTACATATGTGTGTATATCTATCTTAAATACATATATTTGAAAAATATTGAGGGGTATTAATTTAAGATTGTTATCTTACATTTTTAACATACTAAAATTATAAATAACTTCATTATCTTTTTCATAAACTTTCCACTTAATATTAAAAAATGATGTTAATCTAGTTGCATTAATGTGTAACATTTGAACAAATATTTTTGATGAAAAAAGGCTCCAAATTTTATTATATGAACAAATTATTATGATTTTTCAACTGTTCTTCCCCTAGAAAAAATTCTTAGCGAAAGTCAAATGAACATACAATTTAAGGTCAGAAATGAAACTAGGCACATTCACGAACATTACAATCCACCATCTCCATGCTACTATTATATAATTCCTCTTGGCGTAATAATATCTCTTTATAATTAGAACCAATTTCTTCTATTAAATAAGATAAGGTAATAATATTAAGGTCCACCAAAAACTATAATTAGCCTAGTGGATAGAAAAGTACAATGTAAAGTAAATAACTAGGTGTGCAAGAACAACAACAAAAAACTCAAAGTAGAACAAAAACTTATAAGAATATTCACCCAAGTAGACATGTGTGAAAAAAAGAATATCCTACGATGTCTCAAAAATATATTCATATTAAAAATCCTACCACGAGGTTGCTTCTTGATCAATTTTGAAGAATAAACAAAATGAATGAAAGATGTAATCCTTAATGTGCAAAGCATTATTAAAGGAAATTCTCTACCAAGGCTTTGGTGAATGTCAAACATCTCTCAAAATTTGATCCATGTAAGCCATGAAAAATATGCAGAGGTTTATTTGATTTTATAAATAGGAAAAAGAAGTCGCACCCCCTGATCTCATAGTAAGGAGAGAATCTAAATACAAAATGGTCTCTGGTTTCACAATCCTCTGAAATTTTTCAAATATACATGGACCTAAAGGAATACCAAGCTCTTTTTCTATGCACATGTGGTTTTAACATACCCTGAATTGCGCCAATGGAACTCTCAAATTATAGGGTAATTAAAATATAATGGACCCTGGAGATTGGATGATTGCATCCTCAAAGTGAAGATATAAACTATAGTAGATCCAAAGCTTTAAGGAAAGACGTTCTTGTGCATCTAGCCATTTCAAATATAGATTATATTATATATCTCATCCCTAATAACCCTATTTATCTACTTTCTAGATAAATATGGAGTATCAATTGAAAATGTGGGGAAGTATATTTATGTCAATATCTACAAGGCACAACAAAGAGGAAGCCTTGACAAGTACTGTCCATAATAGATTCCACAATATGTTAGTTTCATAATTGGTTTGAATAATTGATATGTGCATTTTAAGAAATTAGTTGATGATTTGGCCATCCATATAATATTATATATTATAGCAACCACTTGAAATATCATAAAAATAATGAAAAAATGTACAATTATATAAGAATCATATGTTTATAAACAAATATTTTAACATGGAGATACTTACGTAATTTAGAGGTAAGCACTCTATACATGTGGTAGTCACCTAAATTAAATAATCTATTAACATTTATTAAGAAAGAACCCAAAGAAATTGAGAAGAAGAGATCATAATAAAATAATGATCACATGAGAAGAAATTGAAAAATAAGGGGAAAAAGTGAAAGAAAATCACACTCCTTCCCTTTGATGGAAATTGTAGTTGTTCTGTAGGTGAGGATTAATAATCAAAATGTCACATTTCTTGATTACAATTATAGAGCCAAGTTTTCAATGCTTGAGTAGAACTATAATCATATATTAATAATTACACCATAAGTGTGCAATGGAAACACCGATAGGCAACCACCATGAGGGATGTGTGTTAAGTGAATAATTGTAGCTTGACTCGTCAATACAATAGTAAACAAGAATGCAAGTAATAAGTTTCAAAGTTTTAATCATTTAGTAGAAAATCGTAATTCTAGTTGTATTCCTTCAGTTGCAGATGACTATATTTCATTTCCATTAAAGAAGGGGAAAATACCATCTATTTTGATTTGAATATAAATTTAAATATAACATACATATATTGACATTTTGTAGACACAAAATCACACACTTGGGTACATTTCTATGTCCAAAATCATACTAATGTATATATGATTCCGAAGCAAGAAAACTAGTGGTTGAAAACTATATTTGGCCTCTTTTTTTTTTTTTGCTTTCTCTTTGGTCTTACACACCCTATAACCCTGAAAAAACTTGAATGATTTATCCTTTATGGCCTCATACACTGGAACCCAATTAGGACACCAACACCCACGTGCTTTTGTCCATACTGGGCACTCCTGACCCTTTCTTACCTTTACTCGCTCTTATTGGGTATCTTTTATATTTTGGACATATTTTCACTTATGGACTAGTCTTCCAGTTGTCAATTACAAAATTCAAACAAGGCAATCATATATATGCTTGGTTACTTCTCAAAAAAAGGGACCAAGCACTAAGCATTACATACTAGCACCTAAGCTTGCATTAAAAGGCACAAGAGCATCAAAGACATCCATCTAACACTCATACAAGGTACAAGAGTTGCATACTTCTGCATACACTACATAAGAGGGGAAGTCTATTCTATTCCATCCACACATACTATACATTGCTACATTCTAGATTTAGCCTGTTATCATTTGTGTAACTTGCACAAGGACATCATTACACACACATTCACACATAACTACATGGATTCTAAGATGTAGTATACCGCTTGGTCATAAGTTCACTCTTCGAGTGACCTCCAGGGTTAGTTCGACTCCCCATTCTGCATTTTTGTTTTTAGTTTTGATGTGGTTTATGGGTATTTGTAGGTGAACTTTCTATCTTGGAGGTTACAACTATCTTCGACGATTAAGGTGTGAATATCAAGTGAAAGATGTGAATCAACAGTGAAGCCCTTGTGAAACAAAAGAAAATAGTTCCTGAGAATTTATAAATGAACCTCACCTCATACACATCCGTTAGGGGGCACGTTGTTCCTATCATACTCACATTTTACATACCAAACCATCACACACATACACAACATTTGCATATCTTGGTTGCATTCACTCTTGATAGCTTATTATATCTACATGTTACACTTTGTTTTCCATGCTAGATGGATTATTAGTATGTCATCATCTTTCTATATAAATACACCTACACGTTCAATTTTTCTTTTGAGGTGAATTCAGATCTCTTACAGGTTTTTACGTGCTATAATAATGCTTAGCATTGCACATTTTACAAGTTGCACTAAGGATCCTAGGGGAATCTAAATTTACTACTCTCATATGACACACATTACAAGTTCTATTGTTACATTCTTTACAACTTTTCATTACAATCAATTTTACTTTTTCACTACTAAATACAAACTTTTACATACTACTTATCTTTCTAACATGCTAATAGGTGCTTCATGTGTAGCATTTATCTTGCAGGGTACATATAACCATGGTTATCTGATAAATTTTGCTTGCTACTATTTGTTTTTGTATATGCTATTATTTTTGGGCTATGTCCTATTTCTTGTTTTATCATTGTATGTTTTTGGCCACTTCATCCCTGATTGTCTTGTGACATTGTGAGAAATGTCCCATGTATGAAACCCACTATTCGTGGTCCATCTAGTTTACACACTTACTTGTTACATTGTCTTCTCTTGCATGCTAGTTTTACTACTAACACTTGTACTAGACTACTTTTTTTGCATGTGCCTTGGTTTCTACCATGCACACCCCTACCCCCTACAGGTATCCACTTCAGATCAATGTCAGGTCCTCTCCTTTGGGCCACATTCTCCTGCTATTTTTGCATGCACCTAAAATGAGGGGGACATCCATTGTGTCATAAAATCACCCCTACAACAACTCAGAGCTACAATTCATATTAGTACATTATAGAAATGACATAGGAACACAGTCACATAATGGTCTAGAAACTAACTTGGACCTCAAACATAATACAAACAATAGAGCCTGGGAATTCATGTCCTCCCCTAAGCGCTAATGACCTGGGGGCAGACACAATCAATTTATCAACACAACACAGTCATCAGCAATTTACAAAGCAATTATACAGTAATAAGCACTGGAATTTAGTCACAGAATGCATTCTATCTCATACAATCAGTACAATCGAAACAATTCAGAACTAATTAGGACAAATGAAACAAATTGACACTACCATCTACAGTGGTAATTATTGGGTAGAGTCATGGAAGGAGAATAAAACTAAACCTCTATCCCCAACACTTTCTCTTGGTGTGAGATTTCCCGTAAAACTCGCATTTGGTGTGAGATCGCCCAAAAAATCACTCTTGGCATGAGATTACATAAAAACCTCAGCATTAACATTCAAAATCAGCAACTCCAAGCAACAAGACACTTTTATATCTCATATTCTCTTACATATCAGGTGCACACTTTCCTTTTACACTCTTTACATACTTATACATATATGTTTCTTTGATTTATCATACACGGAACTTTGACTACTTTCTTGCTCTTCTTTCGTAGGTACATCCTCACAAGAATAAACTCACACAAGTTACAGTGGTAAACTACAACACATACGGTTCAACCCTAGGGTCCACTTCCCTTTCCTAGTCTCCACGCTTCACTTTGCAATCACTCTATGCTTCACTTGTCCACTCGACACTCTATCAGCAATGCTCTTCTCTACATGATCATCAGGTACACATATTTTATCTACTTTCTGATTACATATTCGCTCAACAACATAAATTGGGGGCAAATGTAGACAAAAAAACACACACTTGTATACATTTCTATGTCCAAAAACATACCAATGTATATATGATTCCTAAGCAAGAAAACTAGTGGTTGACAACTATCTTTGGCCACTTTTCTTTGTTTTTTGTGTTCTCTTTGGTCTTACACACCCTACAGCCCTGACATAACTTGAATAATTTATCCTTTATGGCCTTAGACACTGGCACCCAGTTAGGACACCAGTACCTAGGCACTTCTGTCCATACTAGGTGCTCATGACCCTTTCTTACCTTTACTCATTCTTTTTGGGTCTTGTTTATCTTTTAGGCATATTTTCACTTATGGGCCAGTCTTCCAGTTGTCAATTACCAAATTCAAACAAGGGAATCATGTATATACTTAATTACTTCTCAAAAATAAGGGACCACACACTAAGCATTACATACTACTAGCTAAGCTTACATTTAAAGGCACAAGAACATCAACGGAATCCATCTAACACTCATACAAGAGACAATGGATGCATACTTCTACATACACTGCATAGGAAGGGAAGTCTATTCTATTCCATCCACACATACTATACATTGCTACATTCTAGATCTATCCCACTATCATTTGTGTAACTTGCACAAGGGCATCCCGGGGCATCATTACATACACATTCACACAAAACTACATGGAGTCTGAGATGTAGTGAAACGCTTAGTCGTAATTTCACTCTTCGGGTGATCACCGAGGTCATTCTGACTCCCCATTCTACATTTTCATTTTTAGGTTTAATGTGTTTTGTGGGTATGTGCAAGCGAACTTTCTTTCTTGCAAGTTACATGTATATTTGGAAATCAAGGTGCAAATATCAAGTGACAGACATGAATCAGCAACAAAGCCCTTGTGACACAAAAGAAACCAGTTCCTAAGCACTTACATGGCCACCAACACCCAAATCCAGTCGCCAACGCCTAGGTGCCTTTGCCTTCCTGTGGATGGCCCTGTCCTACTCCGTCTTAAGTTCCATAATTTACACTGAGCATTAATGATGTTGTTTCTAGCATGTTCAACAGTTTTACCTTCCCATATCATCTCCAGTTAGCTCAAAAATTAGATAAGTCTTCCTATCTCCCTCCAATGCTTAGAGTTTTATATTTGTACATGCTAGTTTTCGTGTTAGTATGTTATCATTTGTACATCATTTATTACACTAGTTACTATGCAATCAGATTTAATTCAAATTAAATTAAATCACATTGTTCAAATTTTATGCCTTTTAGGGAAACATACACTCCACATTGTTTGTATCATTTGTTAATAACAACAATAATTTTTTTCCACTTCCAACAACATTCAAAATTAATACAACTAGACTTGGGAAAATACCATCTATTTTAATTTTTAATTTTATTTGATTATAAGTGTAAGTATAACAATATTGAAATTGTTCAAATTTTATACCTTTTTGAGGAACATACACTCCGATTTGTTTGTATTAATTGTTAATAGTAAAAATAAATTTGTGCGACTACCAACAATTTTCAAAATTAATACAACTAGACTTGAAATAAGGAGATTGAAAAAACCAAACTCGAAATAACATGTGATTACTTGAGAAGTGTTTTTTGTTACACATTTGCAATGCTTTGGAGATGGGACCATATCATAACAACCTCTATTATGTAATAAGAACATATCAAAATGAGTTAAAAACTAACTTCCAAACCTACAAATAACATTCCTAAAATGCAAGGCTAAATCCATTTTTTTACAACGTCATCTAACAATTTACACGTTCTCAAATAAGTGGATGCATTCTTCCACATTGATCAAGCATAACAAAGGAGGATAAATGCAAGGGACGTGCATACCTTTACAAGTTGAAGGCAAACAACAATGTCAAGCCACTCAGTTGAACAAAAAGGATTACAAATGAACCCTCCCTGAAAAATCACCTAAAAAATATGACTAAGGAATCGATAGTGAAAAATCAAGAAACATTCATTCTTATTTATTGACTATCGTATGCAATCAATGCACTAAGTAAATACATTGCATGAATTCCAAAGTCCATATTTTTACTGCCCATTTCTATTGCATTTATTTAAACTCCATATGACTTCATGCAACATAAGAAATGCCATAAAATATCCCAACAAATAGCCCCATCTATGCAAAAACCACAAGCTCTAAAAGGATGGGAAATGGATGCACAATCCCTTGCATAAAGGAAAACATTACACCAAACATACATTCAATAAAAATAATGAATGCAACTTAATTCTTTCCTCTAGATTGCGTACTTAGATCAAACAATCATTTTTTTCAATGGCCTTTTACCAATAAATTCTATAACAACATTTCAAAGATGCATCAGAAGCCACACTATCTTGGAAACTCCTAGCACATTGTATCACTGTACATTCTATGCTCAATTGTTGCCAAAATGAGAGATTTGAAATAGGGCACATACATACTAAAGAAATCACAACCAAAACTAGTTTGTTGTCTATTATTATGACAATGACATTTCTAAAGCTATTATTCACTAGGTGTATTCTATGCCAACATGTTCAAAACTTGATCCAAATCGACAACATGTAGAGATAAAAGAAAAAAGAAGAAAAAACATTCTAAACATGTAATTGTTAATTAAACAACCAAATTTCACAAAATCATGGACTTTAAATTTTTTTTTTATGTGATGATGCTACCTTTTTACAAGGAGTTGAAAAAACTAATATTAAAAATATCCGCAAACCATAATAAAAATAAAATAAACAGGGAAGAACATATGATCTAAGTGAGGTATAGTATAACAAAATCTTATAGTATAACAAAATCTTATAGCATAACAACTTGTAGTAAAGAATATCATTTTGTGGTAGCCTATAATAAAATAGGTTTATAAATAATGAACTATCTCCAACAACGAAGAAATAATTATCACAATGCAATGCAATGAATGTTATTAAAATGAGTTGCAAAACCATGTGTGGAAATAGGAATAGTAAGTAAATTTCATTCACAATATTTGAATATCATTTTGTATTAGCCTATAATAAAATAGGTTTATAAATAATGAACTATCTCCAACAAAAAATAAATAATTATCACAATGCAATGCAATGAATTTTAGTAGAATGAGTTACGAAACCACACGTGGAAATAGGAATAGTAAGTAAATTTCATTCAAAATATTTGAAGAGTTGAAATGATACAAGACATCAATCCAACCCATGTAAGTCAATTCAATTCATGGAATATTTCTTCATCCATGGAATATTTCTTGTATTTTTATGATAATTTGATAGAATATTTTTATTATTTTTGTATAGAAATTTCTTTAAATTTGTGATTTATTATTATATGATGCAAATTTTAAAATACAATAATGTAGGTAAACTTTGATTTATTTATTTGACAGGAAAAAATTATTAAGTAAAATTTTGAGAAAGATATCCACTCCAATTATTGCTTGGGGCGCTCTTAACCTTTAATCCTACTATGAAGGCCATAACTAACAAGATCATTCTCCTTATACCATGCTCATTTCTCAGAATACAGAGCTCATTTTGGAATTCTTACGCAATCGAGTATGAGACAGCTAGCTAAGTAACAAAGACTAAGAATCCTTCCAGATGTGTGTCCATGGACAATGTCCATCAAAAACTCCAAGGAAGACTGTATCCTCCCAGGACCCAAAATTCTGGAACATCCAAAAAGAAAGAATGATGATTCAATAATTACTCAAGTTATGTTAAAAAAAAATTCATGGGAGAATAAGTGAATTTTCATTTATTATGATCCCATCTTAAAGGACAAACTATTGTTTCAAAGGTTTTGTGCTTTACTTCAATTTCTTATTGGAATTGGTAATGCAAAAAGTTAAATTTAAGGATGCAATTATTTTATATGTATAGAATATTTTCCGAATCTTTCCATTCCACAAAGCCGAAATATTCAAATTATATTTGAAGGAAAGGATTACATGAAATGTCAATATGGCTAAAAAAAAGTTGATGTGCCAAAGAATATGATATGTAGAGCAAAATCTAGTGGTAGCATGCAGGAGGGCTTCCTCAAATTTCCCAGGAGTTGCTGTTGAGTGTCTTCTCCACATGTTTATCTAGCACTGCAAAGGGAGGGTTGTAACAGATCAACCTGAATTCTGCAGAAGGTTGGCAACAATTTTGGGTGCGAGCAATGCCCTACACACCACCTCTTTCTCTTAATTTCTATCTGTACAATTTAAAGGAGACTATTGAAACGAAACAAAATCCCATTATAGGGAAATGCCAGAAATTAAAGAGGAAAGATGTGGCATGAAACAAAAATTAGGGAGGAGGATGCTAACACTGCCGAAGTTTCTCAGGTCACCTACCAAACAAAAGTATAAAAACTTACATGAATATAGCAATCGTGCAAGCCCAAATTGTGAACAGATTAGCAGGTGTTTAAAATAATCAGACTATAATATTTGCAGAAATCAAATTAGTAATAAGGTAGTGACTGACATGCAGCTAAATATGTTCACCATGCTCCATAGCCATACGCACGAACAAGAACTTTCCATCTAGCCAAATCATGCTCCCAACTCGAGGTCAAGCGTATATAGAGTTCATATAGAGAGATAGATAGCGAGATAGAGATAGATATATGATATAGATAGAGATATGGATAGATAGAGAGATAGAGAGAGATATATGATATAGATAGAGATATGGATAGATAGAGAGACAACGAGAGAGATATAGATAGATTGAGAGATAGAGAGAGATATATAGATAGATCAAGAGATAGATAGAGAGAGAGAGATACAGATAGAGATATGGGCCCCCATAGTCTTATTCAGGGCGCGGGGATGATTTCGGGTGTCCCACCTCACTATGGCCCTGAACTACAGGACAAAACTCCACCCATCTAATCTCTATTCTCTATAGGGGGCCATATAGAGAGAGGTCAATCCCCTACCAGGCTAAAGTCGCCTGGTCAATGCCATATATAGATAGGGGGCCATGAATACTGAAGTCGCCCCCCAGGCAGATAGATCTATGGGGGTGCATGGATGCATCCATTCTATCCAAGATACAACCAGTCATCGGTTGGGTTGTATATCCTGTCTCGCCATATAGAGAGATAAAGAGATGAGACCCCAGGCAATATGGATGAGATGATATGGATCACCGGCTCTCTTCTACTCGGCTCACTAGGAAGATAGTGGGGGTGCCATATATCTAATCTGAACTAGGAGGGGGGGCCATGCCCATATATAGATAGGGTGCCCGGGGGCCCAATTAGAGAATGTATGACACAAGCAATCCCACAAGAGAAAGAAACTGAGAAAACAAAGGGCATGCACAGATAGATATGTTTAAATATTTAATTTACAAAACATGTTAGTAAAGGATGGCCAATATATCAAAATCCAGATTTTTTTTCCGAAATGAACATAGTGTCTTATGAAAGCCGCAGGCCAACATACAGACCAAGGACCCTTTAAGGAAAACACAAAGATCCACAAATGAAATTAACGGTCCCCAAACACAAATGGATCTAATACTTCACAAAATAACAAAATTCATTACAAATTTAAGTTGTCTAAAATACACTTATCATATCCAAAACTGAAAGCATACAATCTCCATTTTCATCCAGACAAATAGAACATGAAGGAAGATTTTAGGATTCTTTTGAGTACAAAATAGTTGCCTTGGAAAGTGAACTACCCATAAGACAGAGATTTCCGTTTGCCTTTCATAAAACTTTGACATAATTATTAGAGTTATACAAATTTAATGGATCTATAGAGCTTGATAAATAACAGGTTTATCTCAGTGACTTACCTATCAAACATTGGTTTCCCACTATTTCAGTCTAGAATAAATAATAGATTACTACTCACCACATCCCAGGGAGACACAGATTGACGATGAGGTGAATAGATGAAGAAGCCAACAAAGCTAAAAAAGAGAGAAGGAAAAAACCCTGCAACAAAATATCTGTGATTAAAAAAAATCATTGCGCTGAGAATAAATCAATTTGACCTGATTTATTAGAATAACTTATGATTAATTAAGACGGGTTGTGTGATGCTCCTGGATCTAACAAGATCTCTGAATTCACGAGAATACAAGAACAAACATGCATATGAACATCATAGAAATGCCTACAATGATCTAGTATGTGAATAGCTTTAGACGTATCACATATTATAATCCATTCAATACAAACATGAAAGTTTGGCCGAAAGTTGTTAAATTCACTGATAAAGACTCGAAACAAAGAAAAGAAGAATCCAAACATTTCCAAATATTCACCTGAAATTCTAAAGTTGGAAGCAAATAAGCTTCTTACAATCTATTAAAAATTGATAAAAAACCGCTCCAAAATACGGTTCGCAAATGCAACTGTCATGGCCACAAAACAAAAAATATAAAAATTAGGAAGGCCATCCGGCATCCATTAGAGTAGAAGACAGAAAACAGAGGAAGGGCTCGTCTTCAGCAGTGTGCACTTGATGAATGACATTAAAGGAAGCACGGCATTCCCATTACTGAACAGATGCAGGGGGTAACATTGGCATTGGATCCAAACAGTGATCCCATTAATAGCACAGGGGAGAAAATCTTGCGTGCCGTCCATACAACATTTACACTGTTTGTGTCAGGAAACCACAGACTTTGCAACAATGAATAATTAGAAAGTTGAATAACAAAACATCAGTTTACAAAGATAGAAATAAAAGAAATATACAGAATATCAATATGTAAGAGATGAACACCAGAATTAGATGATAAGAGTGTTTAGGGAAACATCCATGGTGTAAGATATCAAGTTTTTATTAACTCGATATGAACATATTACATATGAACTCGTTATGAGCTACTTTGGCTCTCCACAAAGATCAATACACCTAAACGGCAAAGTACAATTAGGATTCCTCCTCCTAAAAATAGAGTGGAAAAATGTCATTAACATTTTCCTTCTTAAAAATAGATTTCGGTTGAATTCGTCTTTCTAAAAACAAGGAATTGACTCCTTAATTTTTGCTTTGGGGACTCCATAATATGTCGCCGCCCCCTGGACCCCCTGCGACAGTAGTGGGGGGCAAGCGCCCCGCACCCCCTTCGAGAAGTGAGCTAAAAACCGCATCACAAAGGGATCTAACATTTAACTTTGTTGTCACATATCTAACAACTTGATGCCTAATATGCCATAGACACGGAAATGGGAAAAAAATAAACTACGAAAAAGCAACCTAACTATGACCCATTCTCCACACAGGTAGACGCGATCGATGACAGATATTTAATCCATGAGCTTGCACGATACGACGTGAGTGTCCTCTATTGATTACACAAAGACAAACTAAATGCTCACAACAAATACACCTATTGACATAACTATCAACATAATTATATGCTTAATATATATTTTTGGCAATATATCTAAAAAAATAATAAACTTTACAATATAATATTTGAGTTTTTTACGTCTACTACTTTATTAATATACCCTTCTCTTATTGGTTGTTTGTTGTCATGCAAAACACTGAAATGGAGGTTTTAGACTTGCATGACATAGACATGCCAGTTATGGGATTTGATCTCAGGTCAATTAACTTGTAAATGTAAGTCCATACCAAAACACCAAACTAGGGTGCTTGGTAAGGCACTTACAAATTTCCATGACATATGATAGCTTCTCTTAAGCGGAGGTTTTAGACTTGTGTGACATAGACATGCTAGTTACAGGATTTGATCTCGGGTCCACACCAAACCACCAAACCAAAGTTCTTGGTAGGACACTTACAATTTTTCATGACATATGATAGTCTCTCTATCATAATTTCTAATAAGAGTAGAATAAAAGTATTGATATCCCATATCTTAATGATGGTATATTTCATCATCATATTAAAATTTTATAAGAATTGTATATGTTGTGCCATTTAAATCACTTAATCATATATTTTAGTAGGTTGATCTTCATTTCAGTTATATTGTGTGAATATGTTTTATCTTGATTTTATCTGTGAGTGATTGTGGTTAATCTAATCATGTCACATATTAAATTGAGATTTAATCTATACAATAAGTTCATTACAAGTGGTACTAGATTTATGATCTAAAATAAATGAGCATTTTAATGGAGATTGTGTAATAATATTTTTTAGAAGGAAAAACAATCTATCTTTCATATGTTGGTTCTCCTCACATAAATGCTTAATTAATATAATTCTTAGGATGTTAGAAATTTATTTTGATATATTATCAAAAAGTAGTATTGTGAGCAATATTCAAGGTGATATGGTTGTGTAAATTTTACCTCATAATTTTTTGGGCATTTTTTTCCATATAAAATTAGTGCAAAATAAGTCCAATCCACATGTTATGTTTGCACATGCATATATCCTAAAATTATTAACTGAGTAACATTAATTAAATACTTTAATTAATAATTATGTACATTTTAGCTTGTAGTTATTTATGCCCAACTAAAGCTAGCCGAATAAATAATCTGTCAAACTTTTGCCACCAAAAATAATACAATGATCATTAATACTCACTATAGGTAACCTCCCCCCCCTTTTTGGTTGGAACCCTTTTAAAATGTTTTCCTACATAATTTATATTGTTTTTAATGGCCCCATGTATGCCACTTCCTTTACAGCTACCAAATGCCTTCAAAAATAGGTCATAAGAATGCCTTTGCATTTACAACTACCACCTGAATGCCTTAGTCTTTTCAATTAGGTAATTTTTTATGATAATACACTTTTGTTTATTTATTTGTTTTGTGGATTATATTTTTAAAATATTAGATGATTTTATCGCATCTTTGTTGATTTTTAGGGTCATCATTACATGAAGCATAATTACTTACAATTATTTTCAAGAATTCGTGACTTGTTGATGCAATATCAGGATTATATTGATTTAAAATTATAGGCATTATGTTCTCTTATCTGGTGTGGGTTTTATTTTATAATTTCATTTAGGATGAGGTATCTTGCATTAGATTGTTTTTAATTGGGAATTGCATTTCTCAAATTTACTTAAGGATTTTGTCAAACTAAAATATATTTTTGTTTGATGTTTATCTATGGTTGGTATGTGTAGTAGCTATAACTAAGGAATTTCATTTATCTGATGCTTAGATCCTAAATTTTGAGCCATCAACCATTACTACATGCTAACTCGGTGCTCAATCCAAATCATTCCTAGATGATGTGATTTTAAAACTTGGCATGATATTTTTTCTATTTTATCATTCTTTGACTTTGTAGATGATTAATTTAAGAATTGTGTATATCTATATGTTATTTTTCATGTTTCCAAGTGATTAAGAAGCCTAAATAGTCATAAATATTTTCAATAAAGAATATTTTTCATGATTTTATGGTTTTCTTTAATACTTTTTGGCTATCAAAATTATAGCAATATAAATAGAAATATATTATTTTCTCTAGCAATTGGGTTTTAATTTTGCTAGGCTATCATAATATTAGGTGTAATGCATTAAGACTTCTTAATTTTGTGTAATGCAAGTCATATCAAAGTTACATATTTTTTGAAATACTTGACATTATTTTCTTAATAAAAATTGAAGATTTAACATAAATAGAGATAGAAACAAGAAACATTATTGAGGAAAATGATTCCATGGCAACATCTAAATAGATACTTGCAATATATGAAAGTAGGTGCTAGGGAAATGACATTTTGTAGCTCTAGACACTGATCAAAATGAGGGACATTTAAGTTATGTGAAAATTCATAGCATGAATGGTTCATATATTTCTCTAAAGTCATTAGTCATTTAAGTACACATGTTTCAATATTTGCCATTAGTATATTGTTGATTTTCAACATAATGTATGTCTTTAACATTTAGAACACTCTGTTTTATATTATAGTGACCATGAAAGATAACATCATATGTGTTTATAATGAAAAACATAAGCATTTCACAACCTCAATCGTGTTTGATTCAAATTGCATGTCACAAATCATGTCTACTCTAGTATATTCCATATAATGAAGTATTAAGTAGAGTTGTATCAAGACAGTCCCATATTCATTTGGAACATTTATCATGATTTCTGTAGAATGGGTTACACAAGTTTTTATTTCATCCACATTTTACAATATGCCTAATTTTCAAAGGTGAAATATGGTATGTACATTTGTGCTTAATGTATGGGTGTTGATAATAAATGCATATTATGTGGTTATTTAAGGAATACATGTAAATAACAACTACATATTACTTGGATTTTAAATCCATCTTTTTATCTATAATAGGTATATATTACATGGTTGTTTAAGTTATGAATTTTGAATAACAAAAACATTGTTGTTTGCAGTAGTTTGTCTATTGAAAGTGTACTGTGATGGATTACAATTTTTATTTTTAATTTTAACATATATAACTTGTCAATTTCTATTATGTATTTGTAAATGATTATAATTATAGCAAATACAAAGCATTTCTTACATGGCCTATACCTTTAATTGATTGTAGGATTAGTTAACTTATCAATTCCAATTGCAAAGCTTCATCAATCACCACCTAAATGTTAATGAATATAGTACAGTATGAATCAAAATTGAATACTAAATATATGGGTTGATCACGAATATGGAAGAATCAAATTATGTTGGATGCTAAACAACCGATTAGGCCAAATAAATGGAATAAAAGTATTACTAATGCCACTGATGAGAAGTTTTATTTTATAAGAGATAAAGAAAGGGATTGACAAAATATTATAAAATGAAAGGTTGAATATGTTATTGAATCAAAAAATTACTTTTCTAGTGGTGATGCATCACATATTTCAAAAGATTCCAATAGTTCAAAAAGTGGGAGACAAATATCTTATGACCATTGTATCAATTCAAATGTCCACAAATGCAAGGGTAAAGTTACCTCCTTTGAAATAATTGCATTTTCTAAGTAAGGTGAAAATATTTTGCAATATATATACAATTACCAATTTGTCCATGTGAGTCACACATTGGGGAAATTAAGCTTGATAGATTAGAAATGATTATTGCAAAACCAAATCTTTATGCTTCACCACCCTTCCAACTAGAGATTAATTTTTTTATCCTATTTTTCCAAATGAGGTAGAGGAAATAGAGCATACTAGGGTTATTAACCAAGGTAATACTATAGGGAACAATTTGGATTTTAGTCATTTAATAAGATATGGTTGTTTTGTTACCATTTTGTTTGTCATGCAAATTTGTTGCATGAAAATTTCAAAATTTCAAGCATGACAACTTAGCCAAAATTGAAATTTTTGCTCTAGAGTCTTCCCAAAAACCCTCTCCAAGTCAATTCGTCAATTGTTTCATGTCCATTTTGATCTTGCAGGTACATCCAAGATGATAAAAAATAAAATACATGTCTTTGGAATGATGTGAAAAGGTCAACACTTTCATTCAATGAGATGCTTTCAGTGACTAGTTTCTCAACAGGCCTAGAAAGGCCAATTTTGACCTTCTCGGGACTGGTAGGCATCCTACGGGACAAAACGAAAGGCTCAAGATCATTCGGATGTGGTATGGAATAGATATGAACATATTGGGACTGGTTGAGGAAATATTAGGAAATATTTTGAGGCTTAGGGACAAATTGAACAACATCGGGTTCTAAGGTGTAAGGAGAGGGCAATCAAAATAGGTACCTGATCTTCCATGGATGATTACGGGAGCTCTGTAAGGAGTTAAAAGTAAAAAAATATTAATTTTAAGTATTTAAGAGTCCTTTACATGATGGAACTTTAACATATTTCACAAGACTCAAGAATCTCTCATGGAAGCTCAGTTTCAGCAGACATGCCATGTTGTCTCGAGAAAAAGGAGATTTTTAGGGTGTTGTAGGAAGAATTATAAGATAAGACCCATCTAATTGATCTTATAATGATCTTGGGAGTTAAATAATATAAGGATTCATCATAAAATACCTCCTGGAGCTCTGAGAACATCATCAACAAGTCTCTCTCTCTCTCTCTCTCTCTCTCTCTCTCTCTCTCTCTCTCTCTCTCTCTCTCTCTCTCTCTCTCTCTCTCTCGTAGGAAAGTTCTCGTAGTTAGTCATTTTTATAAGAGGACATTTGTAACCTCCAAGTTGAGGTGAATTTTTGTGCCCCTCTTGTCCCTATCCCAAGGGTATAGAGGGGACATGAAAATGTTCCCCACCCCTTTTTTACCTCCACGTTCCTCATAAGACCATGTTAAGCACTCCATAAGCCTTTTTTCCTCTTTCCAGCCCCTCCCATCGTGTAATCAAATTGTGCCACTTGTCATCACCGGGGCATGGAACATTTTTCTGTCCCTCCTATCACTATCCCTAAGGGATAATAAATTTTTTTTCCTCTCTAGCCCCCAATCAAGTCTTCCATATGACCCAATCTTAGCCCTGGGTGTTAAAATGTTGATTTGCCTCACTTCCCCATCATCCAATCAAGAGATGCCACTTGTCAAGCCCCCATGAGGGCGTGTTATTCTTCCCCCCTTATCCCTATCTGATGGGTAAAAAGGGGAAAATAAAATGTGCCACATACCATGAAGTTTAAAACCAAGAAATTTGGCTAACTATTGTTACTCCTGCTACTACTACAAAAAACATTGTCGGGAAGCTTAAACATGAAAATAACTTCTACTTACCTCTGTTTATTCACTGGTCCAACTCTAGAATCCATGGTTAATTATTTAAGACCTCAAAATACCTACAAAAATAGCCACCATACTGTCAAAATTCTTCCAGAGCCTCCTTGATTGTAAGATCAAAGCTTTTCTCAATGCTAGTGAATAAGGAAACTGATTATACCAAGGGTTTGAGTTGAATTTTCTTCCCCAGAGAATCTCTCTCATAACTAAAGATAATTTACCCCATTAATGGATGCCATGATAGTTTTAGACCTACAAAATCTACCTCTAAAATTTACTTTTTCGATTTCTAAGCATTCCGGTGGGCGGAACATAGTGGAATTTGGAGCACAAAATTAAAATGAAGAGTTGAATATGAAAAAGATGTTTCCAATGCAAACTAAGGTCATTTTTTCTAGTTTGTAAAAATAGCATATGTTAGGAACCTTCACATTCCAAAAAATTAATTACCTCAAATTTCAAGTTATGATCACTTAGAATAATCAGAAATGGTGCAAAATGGAATGTAGGGAAAAATTGGCAATTTTACCAAAAAAAAAAAGAAAAAAAGTAAAAAAGAACTTTCTAAAAATAGAAAGGAATAATCAATGGAGGAGAATGAAATGTGATAGAAGGTTTGTAAGGTCATATTTTAGAAAAATATGTGATATGTCCCAAAATGGCAGGTCTTGGTTCTACCTGCTAAAAATCAAAAGTCTTCATTTTGGATGCAGAAAGTTGCAGTTGGCTCCAGTTTCACTCATCTTTCCAATTTTTGGCATCCTCACAACATTGTAAGGTTGTTGCTATCCAATTTTGCACACATGGCAAGATTGGACAAGGGGGTCCTATCACGTTCAAAATGAAATAGTAGTCCCAGGTACCCATCTTCGGTTATTATCAAGATACAAAAATTTAAAATAATTCATAAATTGCATATGAGAGATCACCTAGCATTGAAAGGCACCCGGTTTATCTCAACTCAGTGAAGAGTTTGGGGTCGAGTTGATAGAGAATCCGGTGTCAAATTGATAGTCATCTCGGAAATCATCTCGGTAGAGACTCTCAGTTGTAAGAGCTCGACGATGGTCTTGTTAATGCAAAATATAGCTAGTTGAAAATTGACGAATGAAAAGAACTCTACAAGGATCTCGGTGGAGATCAATGCAAAAAGATCTGAAGGCCAAGTCAGGGAGAGTCAAAGTTAACATGATGCTAGGTTTAATCCATTAAGACAATGCTCGACCAACCACTTGGGAGAATTATCTTGTTTGACCGAGATGATATGAAATTATGCAGATATGGGAGGTTCAACATCATTGAATCTCAGGTTTGTAATTACATAATGGAAGGACTTCTATCGACCCAGGAAGATAGTATAAGCACCATAGAATACCAATGTAAAATTGAGTCAAACCAACATCTTAAAAAGAGCTGTGAATTATAATGGTGTTCAGACCTTCCTCGGCCGAGTATTCGGTGCACAGGCAACAGGCATGTTGCAGTATAGTAAGAATTCTTTTGAGCACTTCCAACAAGCAGGTTGTCCAACTATGTTGTTATCTGTTCAACATCGAATGCATACTCAAATTTGGGATTTTCCTTCAAGATATTTTTATGAAAATTGATTAAGTGACAGTGAGAGTGTTACCGGGAGACCTGATGAAATTTATTACAAAGATTCTCTATCGAGACATTACTTGTTTTACGATGTAACTCATGGAAGTGGATCTCATAGAGGTGGAACTGTTTCATGTCAGAATGTTCACGAGGCACAGTTTTCTTTGCAATTATATGGGCATCTTCAACGAGCCACTAGGTCATCAGGCATAAAGGTTTCTGTCAAAATTATCACACCTTATAAGCTACAGTTGAAATGTTTGCACCGAGAAAATGATGTCTCCTCACGCTGAGTGGAAAAGTGGAAATCGGTGACCATCTATCCAAAATGAAATCTAGCCAAATGATAATGAAACCCCGCACTCCAATCCTAGACGTGGGAAATAAGGTGAGCATTGTCAAGGGAAATGACATGATGTCAAGCCATTGAAAAGATTCCAGGCGTGGGAGAAGTTTGAGTCTACTGCCAAAAAATCGGGAGCACGATCATGGCAAGCTGCAAGTAATCCCACGCATGGGAAACATTTTACTATCTTGCCAAGGTTGCGTGGCGAAGCTGAGGCCAGGGCCCGTGGATTAATGTGGCTGAGCCGTTACGTGGGGATTTGGAGCTGGTATGCCGAGGTTGGAGATTTAATGATGGAAGTCCAAGCTGTTCACTCCACGTAGGGGAGATTCAGGCAAGCACCGCCAAATGGAAATATACCCGTGGTAAACCATGATCAGACTTCTGTGAATTGGAGAAATCGTGTCAAATTGCCAAGTGTAGACAATATGATGGCTATCCGTCATGAAAATCCCTTGCATGGAAACATTTTACTATCTTGCCAAGGCCGTGGAAATTTGGGAAAACACTGCCAAGCGTGGAAATATTACGATGGCTATCCAACATGATACTTCCGCACGGGCCATGTAAACAGGATCCGAGTCATTGTGTGAGTCACCAAGAGAATTAAAGTGGCAGTTGCAAATTGGGCGGTGAGTAATCCTCCAAGTGATAAGGGAGGATGATGGCGAGATGGTTGAAGATGGGTTGACGTTGGAAAAAGTATCCAGTTTCAGGCTCACAAGAAAGAAACACCTTCTCATGGAATACCACAATTGCAGCTTACAGAAGACACGGGTTTCCTCACGAGGCGTTGATACTGTTTCACCGAATGCAACAAACAGATGTCCGACGTGATCAGTTCACCTTTGCCAGCATACTTCTAGCCTGTGCCATGATAAGAGCTTTGGAACAGGGTATGGACATACATTGAGTTCTACGCTCAAAGCTCCCACGCATTCGATGCACAGGCATGTTGCAGTATAGTAGAAGCCATTTTTAGCGCTTCCAGCAAGCAGCTGCAAGAAACAAATATTCACTGCCGTGTACGATGGATTGGAGTCACGCCATTCAAGGCTTCATAAAAATTTCTTGAATCAGGAGATGAAGGTTTATTACGGTGCAGAATGAAACGATTCATATTGCTCAACATGTTTTCTCCTAGAAATGAATTGAATGTGAAGGTCAGCTCTGAAAATACCTGGTTGGCCATTTTGCATGCTACATCGTTGTTACTCGTAAATGGTCTATTTGAGAAACTCTGAGGGTAATAGGCAATATTTATACGTCCAATCAGACAATAAAAAGTATTCCTTTACCAGGTTCAGAGAAACTTGTTTTTTACAAATGGACGATTATACTGTAGTTTCAAGCTAATTTTATCTAGCTTTATTTCTATTAGCTTTGATCCACGACTAAGGAAAAATTCATATGGTTGTTACCTGTAAATTTTTCCAAGGTCCTCTTGGTTGCCCCAGTTGTTCAATGTATTTTTTGAAGGCCTCTTTGACCAAAAATCAGTCTTAAGGGTGTCTATTGACATGTTATGGGCATGAACCTGGGTCATCATCATGGCAACATTAGGTCTTTATTGGTAATGGCATTTTCTCATCATTTGGAAGGTACAATTATGCTTATTATGGCAAAGCCAAAACATTTTTACTACAAGTGTTATATGATGAGGAAGAATCCTAAGCATTGTGGTAAAACCATTCTTTTCAGAAATGTTGGGTTAAGCTCGGTATTCAAGTGAGTTTGAGCCCAGGAAAGGTAAGATCGTTTGCTAGATGAAGAGCTCGGTGACTTCGCAGGGAGCTCATGGTGTTGTTTCATGAAGTTTGAACGTGGAATGCATAAATGGCCTCGAGTTAACCAAGGAAAATGATGAGAATCGAATTTGATAGCTCACCATTCGAAGGACTCAATGCAAAAGAGCTCGATTACCAAGGCAAGGAAAGAGTTAGTGTGGGGTTCAAAATTGATTGCAACACTGAGTTAGAGGATTCTATACTCACCGAGTTGGGATTTGTGTAGACTCTATCTACATGGACCCCCCTCCTCTTCCAGTCAAACGGGTCAACGGGGGGGTCCCGACATTATGTTAATTAAATTAATATTTTTATTTAAATATTTTAATAATAATATTTATTATTATTATTTAAATATTTTATTTAAATATTCTTTTAATTAATTGAGAAGACTAGGTCATCAGACAATTAATGACCCATGATGGAACCTTCTCAGGTGGTTCAACTAACTGTAATAAATACATCACGGGCCTTCAATTTAGGAATGTAATTATGACCTTTCCTATTCTTTCTCACATATTCTTCTATAAATGTAAGTTGGAAGCTCATTTCAAAGGGTTCCAACAATTCAGACAAGTTGGACAGTTAGATATCTCAGGCGAGTGTATACTTTTCAAGAATCCTCTCTCTTCTGCAAGTTGTTCTTGTGTGTTGAGAGAACTTTCAAGCCTCCTCTTCAAGACTGTAATGACAACTATTGCCTCTTCTGAATGTATGATGCATTGTGCATGTTATTGAAGCAATAAAAGTGTGTGTTTTGTGACTAATCTCGGTCCTTTCATCCTTCTATGCTTCTTTAGGTACACTGTGCACTTTCTCATACTTGTAGGTACACTGTGCAAGTTTAAGTTTCTATTGCAGGTTCTTGGATTTCTATGCTTAACGAGTGGTGGAGTATTGCATGCAGTTGAGTTGTGGTGTTTGTTCACCCTTCATGAGTTCATCCTTCTTCACTGGGAAACTGGTATATTTCTCGGTCTGATAAAGTTTAACCAAGGGAACGCATGTCTCTTAGTTTGTGGTATCATGTACCCTCTCTAAGTTGCCGTAGGTGAGGTTGACCTGTGGTGCACACACCCTCTTCAAATTAACCCTCTTGAGTTTGGAAATACCCTTTATTTGGTGCATCACCATCCCTAGTATAGTTTCATTTCTATAAATCTCTTTCCCTAAAACCCCATGAAAATTTTAGCATAGGACTAGATAATCATTTTTGTTACACTAGGAGTAGTACAACACCTAGTTTAGGAAGAGGAAGCCGGCCTTCTCCGGAGGTTCACCTTGAGCCCAAGTACCACAGCTTGAGAGGTGATCCCATGTGTCCCAATCACAATGAACATCCTATTCACATCCTGGCCATTCAAAGGGTGCAGTGATTTGGCGACAACAGTTGTTTCATAACTTAAATTAGGAAACTCACTCTTCACAGGAACCTTGAAGTGAGATTGTTGATTTGAGCTCGATGAGCTAGGAGAACTAGGTGAGTTGGGTGAGTCGAGTGAGCTAGTCAAGAGATCATCCTTTCCTATAAGGGGCACACAAGGATTATGGTATGCTAACATTACATGTACTTTTGAGCTAAGAACATCAGATAAGGGATCTTCACTTGAGGCTCCATTGAAATCTAAGATTATCAAAGGAGCCATCATTATATTGCCAGGTGAGATGGGTGACTGAGCTAGTTGGTGTGAGTTGGTTGGGATGAGAAAAATCATCTTGGTGAGCTGATTGAGCTAGTGAAGCCCAGTGATTAGGAAATATCACATATTTTTTCTTTCAGGAACTTGCTTCTTACATGCCTTTAAAGATAGAATTTGTATATGTTACAGTGCAGTGTGCAGAACATGAATGCAAGTATTAGGAGGTTTAAACATTATGATTTTTTTTTCAAAATCTTAAGGAGAAAGAGAGGGATCCTCACTCTGATTGTGATATCAATAATGCATCATCATGAGTAGGGCCCATGTTCATCCCAAGCTCACATTAGAAGGTCTCAACAATGTTTCTAAACACTTAGTTCGAGGTATCCATGCATTTGACAGATGGAGTAAAGTGAGATCATCATGCCTCATATCAAAAAGTTCTACATCGGAGGGAGATTATTCAACACATCATCCATTCCATTTCACTTATCCTCTTCTTTCCATTTCTTCTAATTATTCATTATACACAATCATGGTTTTTTTTCCTATTTTCTTAAGTGACAATATTTATAATTTGTAAAAGTATTCTCTCAAAATTATAAGAAAGATACTCAATTTTTCTCTTAAAAGGGTGAATGAAAGGTCATAAGTGGAATAGGAACATGAAGAGTAATGTGGAGGGAGATGAGAAGGCAATTCACAAGGCTATAAATTGAGATGGCTTCTCCATTCCAAAGGATCCCCATTTTTGATAATTTATACTTTGTAGCGATTGTGAATTTTATTTTGGATGTTGAATTTTTTAGCACCAACACAAGGAATAAAAGCTACATTCTTCCATTTCCTTGTTTAAGTTTTCCTCTATTCTCTCCTAACTTTGAAAGTATGGTGATTAAGAAGGAATTCAATGTCAATGATAGATGAACCTAAAGAATGGCGTGTCTTTGATTTTTTAGTCTCACTGGATGCTTCATTGTTGCTTTCCTCTAATTGAATGTTGAGCTACTCCAATTATTGGGTGTGAACTTTGTAATTTTGTACTCAAAAAAATAACCTCCCCTTTCCTAAATTCTTTCCTTTATCCATCATCGTTGTAATTTCCTCCCTTGTACCCAATACAAGCACTTTTCCATAGGTTCAATGAAGTGTGCATGTATGATCCATGGCCTATTTGGCCTCCCCACATCATCTATATAGGATTAAGATAGTTACATTGCATAATGGGAGCCTACCCATACACTAGAAAGAGGGGCGTAGCCCCATGACTGTTGGTGAAAACACATACTTTTCCATACGACAAATCATTTCACCAACATTTTTTGGTGACTCCTCTAGGGAGAGATCTATCCTCATGCACCCATATAGATATATGAAAATACAAAAAAAAATCAAAAAATTGAAAATACCAAAAAATGCTATTTAAACAATCAAAAGCCTCTTTGCAATCCTTTTGAGAATTTTGTACTTTTCAAGTTTCCTTCCTTCTTAAGCACTTGAGAAATTTTTTTAGAAAGAAGACACACTTAGAATCATCATGCAGGTGGTGTTTTTGATCCCACATTCAAGGAAAAATAAATACATGATTTTAGACTTCCTATTGTGCCGATAAGGAGACAAGTTAATGGAAACCCTCTTAAAGGTCATACTTAAGAAATAGTTATTTAACCATGATTCCTAATTCCTTTTAAAGGAGAAAGAGGATAAGAAAGAAAAGAATAAAGAGAGGAAGAAAGAGAAGAGGAAATGGCAGTGAAAACACCTATACCATGGGGACAAAACACTGGTCCATTGGCTTTGCCTCCACCACTCCATGAACTTCTACACGAATCAATAAATAACTTTCTGAAGTTCTATAGAGATGGAAAGAAAAATATTGACGATCATATCATAACATTCATCATAGCATGTGGTATCCTTGGAGTACAACATGAAGATTTTGTAGTGTGATTGTTCTTGGAATCATTGCAAGATTCCATGGCAAAATGGTTATACTATTTGCCTTCACGCTCAATCGTTGATTAGGAGGACATGAATAAAGAATTTGAAGAAATATTAAAGACTTCCAAAGAAACTTGTGCTCTACTTTCTCAACTTACTCAAATGAAGAAAGAACCATAAGATTCCATGATAAACTTTGTGGAAAAATTCAATAAGCTAATCAACAATATTTCGGAAGTTTCTCATCCTATTGCAAATAACCTGAAGATGTTCTTCGTAAATGATAAACTTCCTAAAGTGAGTTTATTTCCACAAAGAGTTCAATCAAGGGATTTGGACAACACTCAATAAATTTCTATAGGATTAAAAGATGATCTGATCATGTTAGGGAAGATAAGGAATCCTTTAATGAAGGATAATTCTCAGGGTTCCAAAGATGAGAGAGCTAATCAAATGTTGAAAAAGTTGGAAAATGAATTGAAAATGTTGAAAAAGGAAGGTTCTCAATGAGCACCTCATCCAAACTAGAATAGGAACCAAATTGAAGGATCAACTTGAAGGCTTGCCTTGGAGGCTCCGCTGGTTAATGAAATATGCAAGCTAAATGAAGATAAAGAAGAAGAAAATTTATAATTAGAATTTGAAAATAAAGGATAAGAAGAATGTGCTCAAATATAATTTTTTGAATGCACGCTTGATGATGATTCTTAGAATCCACTGAAAATTACTACTATGTGGTGTTCAATCAATCAAAAAAGGAGAAAGAAGGCTATTCTTCTATTATCCAAGATAAGAAAGTGAATCCTCAAATGGTGAATCCAAGAAAAATAAAAACGAAATAAGGATCATCAAATTTTACTTCAGAAGGGTCAGTTAAGAAGAAACATGATACAAATCCAACCAAGAATTCTTTTGCCTCTTCAAGTAAGTCTCCTTCACCTTCCCTTGAAAAATCAGTTTAAATAGTCAAGGCTACCACAATCCGTAATGTTCCTACCACTTCCTCATGCTTGATATCTTTAACCTTCTAAAAAAATACAAAGTCCAAATTTTTAAATACGAGTACTTGAGAACTCATCCCAAGCAACTTGAGAAAATCATTCAACACCTATCAAAGGAAGTAGTTTTGTTTCATGCCCTAAAAATTCCACCACCAAAGAACTACCTCATACACCTCAAACCACTCCATCTCTGAATTTCCTCACTTCCACATCCTCCATCTCTAGAAAGGTAGAACCTTTGTACACATCCTTGTTGTTCAACAGGTACAAACTCAATAATTGTATCATTGAATCCAGTTCCTTTGACAATTTCATGCATAATTTTTTTTCCAAATCCCTTGATCTCTCCCTTTCTCCTACCTTTGGCCATTTCCTCTCCATGGAAATGAAATAAGTTCCCCTTATGGTCAAGATTAAAGATGCTGAGGTAGCATTGGCAGACTTCCCCACCAAGAAAATCACAATGATAATAATTGTAGTAGAAATGCAAAACTCATATCGTATGTTGTTGGACCAAAGCTTCTGTCAAGATGTCAGAGGATATATGTATCTTAATTGGTTACATGCCACCATCCCAATCAATGGTAAAATAAAGAAAATTCTTCCCATTAGGAAAATAAAGTATACTGTTTAGAGACCAAATGACCCAATGACAGATACCCCATGTCAAAATTCCAATATTACAACTTTTTCATGACCTTCGAGGATGATCTTGAGCTTCCCATGTTGGTGGAAGAATGCCCAAGCATCACAAAGCTGGTCAAAGAGAATGGTGGTGATTTGATGAAATCAAAGTTTGTGAGTATGTACTTTCGATGGGAAGAGAACACAAATGAAGTTGTTCCATTGGATGATGATGATGGTGACAAAAATTCTCAACTTGCAACAAAGTAATCTTGAAGATATGAGTCATGCAGATCACGAAGAAGGATGGATTCTAAGAAAATTCTTGACATGTAAACTAGATGTTTCCAATCATGTTTCCAATGATCAGTATGAGGTTCCATGTGATGGGTATGCTTGTGAATATGAATATTTCTCTTTCTCATTGGAAGAAGATGACAAGAAATATGATAATGGAAACATATTTCTGACTCTTGAACAAGAACCTATCTAAAGAGATGATGGTGTCATCAAGGAAATGGATTTCCTAGTTCTCGCTGATCAAGAATGGGAAAACTATAATGACAAAATTTCAGCTCTAGTGTTTTTCTCATTCCCTTTTCATGAGGATGGAAGTTCATTCTTAATGAAAAATGGAGAAAGGAAAATTTTCTTCATCATATGGTCGGTTTTGTTCAAAATAGAAACATTTTTAATGGAATTCAACCTTTTAGTGCTCACTTTATTGAAGAAAAGGACACTATCAACACTTGAATTGATGTTGAAACCCAATATGGAAAAAACAAAGAAAATCATAATTTCCATGTTGCACATCCAATCATGAGCTCATTCAATTTCTAAGAGGATGATGCAATGCACATGACACATTTTTTAGGTTGTAAAAGAGTTTAAGTATGAGAAATGTGATTTCTTAACACAATGAAGAAACATGGAACATCAAGAGATTGGTGATAATGTCAAAGTTTACAAAGAATCTACAAAGAATCAACTCATGAAGAAAAATATCATGAAGCAAATGAAAAGTGAAGAGAAAATTTCCATCAAATTATAAAGGATGTGGTATGCAAATGATAAGGCAAGTATGATCGAGGCTCATCTTCACAACAACAATGAGAAATCAGTAGGTGAAGCAAACTTGGTAATCAACAAGAAAATTGAAATGAGGTGTCAAAACAAAAGAGGCAATGAAATGAACAAATGGATCATAAATTGCATAAGAAATCATGCTAGATCTCTCAAAAAGATACAAATAGTTTCATATTTCATTGATCATGTCAACATGTTTACGAAAGAAAGGAATTTGGTGATACCCATTTATGGGTAAGCACTCAGTTCAAATTAGTGCTTAAATGAAAGTGGGTTGTCCCCTGCATGTACATAGGTGACTTAGGTTGTTTCACTATGTGTTTCCCATATCATTTCATGTTTCCCTTGTGTTGTATATTCTTGTCTTGCGTTTCTTTTTCCTGTCATGTGTTTGTTTCCTGTTGTGTGCATGTTCAATAAAGGGAGTTGTGTGGTGTATCTCTATAGTGACTCCATAGCCCAATGGACAAGGCACTAGTAAATGCAGCTTCTTGAGATTATAGGATTACTTCTTGCCCTATATTTTCTACACTTAATCCAGAACAAGTCCCCAAGATAGGTTGAGATGTTGTTATGTAAATGTGTTACATAAAAATTTCAAGTTTTAAAGCATGACAACTTAGCCAAGATTGAATTTTTTTCGCTCCAGTATTCCCAAAACCCTCTCCCGGTTAGTCCGTTAATTATTTGATGTCCATTTTTATCTTGTAGTTACTTAAAGTATAATGAACAAGAAAATAAAGGTTTTTGGAATGATGTGAAAATTTCAACAATTTCATTCAATGAGATGCTTTCAATGACTAGTTTATCATAAGGCCTAAAAAGGCTAATTTTAACCTTCTCAGGACTGGTAGGCATCCTCCAAGATGGAATGAAAGGATAAAACCCATCCAAATGTGGTATTGAAGATATATGAACATATTGGGACCAATTTAGGAAATTTTAGGAAAGATTTGGAAATTTTAGGGACAAATTGAGCAACATTGGGTTTCTAAGGTGTAAGTAGAGGGCTGTCAAAATAGGTACTTGATATTCCATAGATGATTCCAAGAGATCCATAAGGAGTTATAATTAAAAAAAAAATCATTGTAAAAATTTAAGATTCCTCCACATGATTAAACCTTAACATATTTCACAAGACTCAAGAATCTCTCATGGCAGCTCAGTTTCAACAGACACACCTTGTTGTCTCAAGAAAAATGGATATTTTTATGGTGTTTTGGAAAAAATTGGAAGATTATATCCATCCCATTGATCTTATAAAGATCTTGGGAGTCAAAATCATATAATTATTCATCATAAAATACCTCATGGAGCTCTGACAACGTCATCAACAAGTCTCTCTCTCTCGCAGGCAAGTTCTCGCAGTAAGTCATTTTTACAAGAGGACACTTGTCACCTCTAGGTTGAGGAACATTTTGTGTCCCTATTGTTCCCTATCTAAAGGGTAAATGGGACAAAAAAATTCACCCCACCCCATTTTTCCCTCCAGGTTCCTCATAATACCATGTTAAGCACTCCACAAGCATTTTCCCCCCTTTCCAGCCCTCCTGTCATGCAATCAAATTGTGCCACTCGTCATCACTAGGGTAGGGTGAATTTTTATATTCCTCATGTCCCTATACCTAGGGATAGAATGGGAAAGATAATGATTCACCCCTCTCTTAGCCCCATTTTGCATGGTTCTTCAATGTGACCCAATTTAAGCCCAGCGGTGTTAAAATGTTGATTTGCCTCACTTCCTCCATCATCCAAATCAGAGTTGCCCAACTTTTCAATCACCACACAAGGGAAAATTTTTCTGTCCCTCCTATCCCTGTTCCTAGGGGGATACCATGGAATAGTAAAACCAACCAATCTCTAGCTAACTAGTTATGCTCTTGCAATATGACCCAATCTTAGCCTCAGGTGAATGGTTTTTGAAAACAACCTCATTCCCCTCTCTTCATTGGTCTTGACTAGTGGAAGAAATGGTTGATGATTGAAGACCTCAAAATACTTTCAAACAAATCCACCATGCTCTTGAAATTCTTCCATAACATCCTATAGTGGGGAAAATCAAAGCTTTTCCCCTCTCCAGTGAATAAGGAAAATGATCTACCAAGGGTGCCCTTGTTTCTTAAGCATCCTATAATAACTAAATGTGTGACCCAATAACTGTCATGAAAGCTTTGGACCGTCAAAACCTCAAAATGACTGAATATTAAATTTTTTGATTTCCAAGAATTATGATGGGTGGAACATAGCGAAATTTGGAGCACACGATTGTAACAAGGAATTGAATTTGAAACAGATGTTTTTGATGCAAATAAAGGTTTTTTTATAGTTTATAAAAATAACATATGTTACGACCAAAATAAAACTAAAGGGTGAAACTAACCTCATTCTACAACATATAGCCATAGATGGCCCTCAACCTTCTTGACAAAAATCTAGAATCTATATGCCTGTGAAGACCTAGTCAAATATCCATATAGTACCAAGGGTTTTTCATAGGTTAACGTTAACCCTCTATGGATAGAATATGCAATAAAAAATATGGGTTATGTTGAATCCTATTAATGTGGGAGCTAGGCCATGATAGCATTCTTACCTTGTTCAAATGACCTACCTATATAGATAAAACCTATATTTTTATTTCCATTAGGAGTTCATATTTTCTGGGAAGACGAAACAGGGAAATGAATTCGAGGAGTTGACTTTCGATCGTAGGAGTGGTGAGGGTCCAAGACTCCTAGCTAGATATCTAGAAAAGGAGATGTTTCCCATGTAATACAGATATATATATATATATCCATATTATCTAAAAATATCCCCCTATATAGAGATACGGGGGAACCATTCACATGTTAAACATAGTAATAACCTCAAATTGTAAGTTTTGATCACTAATAAGAAATGGTGCAAAATGGAAGGAAGGGAAAAATTGGCAATTTTGCCCAAAAAAGAAAAAAGCAAAAAACACTTTCTAAAAATAGAAAGGAATCATCAACGAAGGGGAATGAAATGTTCTAGAAGTTTTATGAGGTCATAGTTGAGAACAATAGGTGATATTTCCCAAAATGGTAGGTCCTGGTCCTACCTAATAAAAATAGAAAGTCTCTATTTTGGATGCAGAAAGTTATAGATTTGGCTCTGATTTCACTCATCTTTCCGCTTTTTGGCATCCTCACAAGTTTGTAAGGTTGTTTCATAATTCAAATGAGTAAACTCACTCTTCACAAGAATCCTAAAGCATCTCGAGTTAAGTTGAACTCGAAGAGATGGTTGATTTGAGCTCTGCGAGTTGGGAGAGATAGGTCAGTTGGATGAGTCGAGTGAGCTAGTCAAGAGATCATACTTTCCTATAAGGGGCACACGAGGATTGTGGTATGCTAACATCTAAGGTACTCTTGAGATAATAACATCATATAAGTGATCTTCACTTGATGCTTCATTAAAATCTAAGATTATAAGGGGAAAACATCATCATCTCGCCAGGTGAGTTGGGTGACTGAGTTGGTTGGGGTGAGCTGGTTGAGTTGGTTGAGATGAGCCAAATGAGATCGGTGAGATGATTGAGCTAGTCAATCCAAGTGAGTTAGGAAAGATCTCATATTTATTCTTTTGGGAGCTCACATCTCAGAGGTCTATAAAGATAGAATTTGTAAATGTTGCAATGCAACGTGCATGACATGAATGCAAGTATTAGGAGGTTTGAACATCGTGAACAAAAATTGTGAAAGCCTAAGGAGTAAGAGAGTGATCCTCACTCTCTTTATGAGATCAAAAATTCATCATCATGAGTAGTGCCCATGTTTGTCCTAAGCTCACATCAGAAGGTATCGAAAGTGTTTCTAAACACTGAGTTTGAGGTATCCATGTATTTGACAGATGGATGAAAGTGAGATCATCATGCCTCAGATCAAAAAGTTCTACATCTAAGGGAGCTTATTAAACACATCAGTCATTCCATTTCCCTTCTCTTCTTCTTTCCATTTCTTCTAATTCTTCATTGTACACAATCATGGTTTTTATCCTATTTGCTTAAGTGACAAAAATTTTAAATTGTAAAATTATTCTCTCAAAATTATAAGAGAGGTACTTAATTTATCTCTTCTAAGGTCAAATGAAAGGTCACAAAGGGAATAGGAACATGAAGAGTCATGTGGAGGTAGATGAGGAGGCAATTCACAAGGCTATAAATTGGGATAGATCATGTCTTCTCTATTTCAAAGGATCTTATATTTTGATATTTTCTACTTTGTAGCAATTGTGAATTGTGTTTTGGATGTTGAAATTTGTATCACCAACACAAGAAATAAAAGCTACATTCTTCCTTTTCCTTGTTCATGTTTTCCTCTATTCTCTCTTTTCTGCAACTTTGAAAGTATGGTGATCAAGAAGGAACTTGGTGTCCTTGACAGATGAACCTAAAGAACCATGTGTATCTAGTTTATATGTATTTTTAATTAAATTTTTTATTTCCTCTAATTTAATGTTGAATTACTCTAGTTATCATGTCTAAACTCTACTATTACATACTCACAACAATAACCTCCACTTTCCTAATTTCTCTCCTTCACTCCTCATTGCTGCAAATTCCTCCTTTGTACCCTATACAAGCACTTTGCCACAAGTTCAGTGAAGTCTACCAATATTATCCCCAGCCTATTTGGCCACCCCAAAACATTTAGATAGAATTATTATAGTTACATTCAATAATGAGAGCCTCCCCATACACAAGGAGGGGCGTAGCCCCGTGAGCGTTGGTGGAAATACATAATTTTCCATACGACAAATTATTTCACCAACACATTTATATACATCATATGATGTATCTAGGCAATCTTTTAATGCATAACACATGCCCATTTTATTTTATTATTTGAGTAGGCATGTATATCCATATTTATTATAAGACCATATTATGATTGTCCATAAATGAATCTTTATACATTGCATAACCAATCTAAGCGTGGGAATTATTTACAAATGTTTCTAATGGCAACACATTTTTATGGGTTAGGATATTTTAACACGAGGAGGATATCATTAATAAAGGCCACAAAAATACCTAATGTTGTGAATTTTCATCCCTGATATATTTTATACTCGATACATGATTACTCAATAACATTTTATGTCATTAATGATATATGAAAATTTTACTATTATCTGGTCATACATAATTATAATTTTCATTTGGGAAAGTAGATTAAAAATTTCTAATGTTAAATAAGCTACTTATTGATTTAGGGGTTAATGTTTCATTCAATGAGAGATCCATACAAAAGTGGATACCAATAACATGAAAGGGAGATTTTTTTTGTTGATTTATTTATGAATAATATTGACAAAAAAACCTTAGCTTTTTTACAAAACACAACAATAATGAATTTGTGACACCTACATAAATAGAATATAACACAATGAACTTATTATCTTTAAACTTTGAGTGTCCTAACCAAATTAAAAATACTTCCATTATATTAATTCAATATCATATTTTTTTTCAAGAACCTAATGTGTTGTAACATGATGCATAACGAAACCTATTTATAATTGCCATATTCATACGATAGCTTCATGGTCATATGTGAATCAATTTTTATTCTGCCATAGCCCATGGTATTTTCATAAGGAAAAACTCTAAAGTTTGTTGTGGAAGGCTATGAAAGTTTTAATAACATTATATTATATATATGGCCCAATTTTCTTGATATATTTCAGCCAACATCTAGTTCAATTCACCAAAGAAAACCTCCCACCTAATGTAAAGAAGGAACCAAATTTAAATTTCAATTCTTTCTATGATCATATTCAACCTCACATTTAGGTATATTTTACATGGGATGTGCATCTATGGGATATTTTCATAATTTTTATGAAAAAATTATAAGTATTTTGACACCTCATATTGATATGTAAAAACACACAATATACTAACTCAATTTTCTCACTAATCTAGATTGTGAAACAATTTTTATTTTGTATAGTTTTTAGAATACAATTTCTTGGGGTTCAAAAGAAATTTCTTCTTAGTATATGACACTTGATTTTATTTTTAATTGGGTCATGTTAAATACTTTAAATTGTTATATCTTGTTTTATTACCATAAATATGGACCAAAGGCATTTGTCAACTATCATATTCATTTATCTCATCCCATTTATAATTATTCACTTAAATGAAAAATTAATAAATGTAACTTTCTCAATTTAGCACTCTTCAACCACTAGATAACACTTTTAACTCATTTCTGACTAGTTAAAAAATTATTTTCTAAATATAGAAAAGATATTCAAACATATTAAAACATTATCTAATCAAAATGATAATTTTTCATCTTCATAGAATGAAGTCATCTATGATGATCAAAATTGATTGATGGTTTTGTCATCCACTTTTTTAATGGTCACCTTTTCAAATTTATTTAAGTTAGCTTGGTTGTCTTAGTGTCAATTGAGTAGGAAAACAAATCACAATAATCATACATATAATCACAACCACCTAACCCACTGAAGGAGCCTCTTCTCTCACATCTCTGGACTCTGTAGGAGATCAAAATAAATCAAACAATTACTAAATAATTATGTTAAGCACATCAACCATAAATATGTATGTATACATCTTATATGACTTCCACAAGCCATTTTCATAAGCTACACTCTATAATAAAGATAATTTACAAATGCTAGAGGTCTTATTGGCATCTTCATTGGAAAACACATTATTATTGGACATTTTTCACACATTCACAAGTTTGAAGAATGACTTAGTGGGGGGTTGAGGAAGCTGACCAATGTATACTAACCCCCTTTTAGGTCTTCATGAAAAAAATATTTAGTTACGATTTAAAGAAGAAGTATAAGCCCTTATTCAGCTATGGAATTGCAATAATCCAGATATGAACACATGAAACGAAGTAAAAGGAATAGAACTTTATTGTGATAGAATCAAAATCAAGTGATAATATACAAAAAAATCCCACATAGAATAAAAATCCACCTAGGTGACTTTTCCTAGCAAAGATGAATTCATCCTCTATTTAGTTTTAACATCCCATATTTTGAGTATTGTTTAACGAAATTCTACACATAATGTTTACACACTTTCAAAATATTATCATATCACCTCATCCATATTTGGGTGAATATTTACTAAACTCTCACCCTAACTTCTAATCTTTATCTAACTTTTTAGATTTTATATAAATCATATAATTTGCATTCCATGAATTTAGGATATGTGATTTATTTTATTTTTGATTTTAGTGATCATGTTTATTTAATTTACAAGAAACGTCCATTTTTCATATTTTCCTCCGTGTTTTAGATCTTAGTCCCTCATTTCTAGTTTTAGGGATTTTATATAGTCTCTTTAGGTTTTTCCAAAATCTTTCTTCCCTTTGGAGAATAATCAAATGATATCGTCAAATTCCATCTAAGAAAGATAAATACACAACTCCTACATGTCATATTTCATGATTAAGTGGTAATCAAACATATAACTTTTGAACACCCTTAGTTCTTCAATGTACTAAGAAAATGGCCCATACATCCAAAGTTATTATGTCCTATCTCATTAAGGTTACTCCTATCACAATTGAAGGAACACCGATTTATGTTCATGGTGATCCTACACACATTACAAAAAATACAATTGTCATTGAGATTATGTTTGACCATGAAGGTGATACATTTTATTTTAATGCTAGCTAAGAATCTATAATCCAACATAGTATACTCATAATAAAAATTGATATATTCACATGAGTACTTAAGGATAAGCTGCAACACCTTAATCGTATTTTCACCATGTTATAATCATCTCAACAACAAAATTTTTTACAACCCTCAAATACACCATACATGAGATCCCATTGTCCTTTAACTAATATTACTCAATTTCTTATTCAAATCTAACCTACACCTAATGTTCCAATTATGTGGGGCATTTGATCTAGATGAGAACTCAAAGAAATACTGACCCATGTCAGTATTCAGAGAAATATTTATAAACGTGTATTTTTAGAAAGTACTAATATCTAATAATAGTATTTAATGGTTGAGATGAGTATTTAGAGTAAAAATGATTCATATTAGCAATCACAACAAGATTTCTAAAATTTGTTTTTAGATAGTCTTGAAATCTATTTTAATAAGTTTTTATAGTTTTTGATTATTTTTTATTTTTTAGGGTCTTAAGAACATTTCTAGGATTATGAATGAATTTTGTTAACAAAATCAATTTTTTTTAGCAATTTTTCTCTATTTCGTATTTTGTAAAAAAGGTCAATGAGCTAGGAGATATGACCCTAATAAGGAGCACTAAAAATACTAATAATTATATTCATATTTTATCCTTTTTTCCCATTAATATTCACTCCAATGTGGATACATGTCATCTCCATGTAGGATGAAATTTCTATTCCCATTTAGAACCCTTCATTTACTATTCATACCAACTTTCCATCTTCTGTGTTGTATGACTAAAAGAAGATGATTGTGAATGAAGTCATTTTTTGCAAGGTGAAAATTTGTGTAGACATAATTTATAGGTTTCTAAGTTCTTAAGAAACACCTCTGCTATAATTTTTCCCATCTATATGCATCTTAATATACAGAGAATTCTGAGACATACATCTCTCCTACAATTTTTTCCCATTGTACACACATTCTTGATTTCAAAGATACACGACATACATCTATCCTATAGAGTTTTCCCAGTTTCTACACATTTCCATTTGTAATTAAATATTTGTATTTCTACAGTTAGATTTATTTTTGTGACAATATAATTTAATTTTCTACAATATAGTTTTTTAACTATACAATTTTAGTGATTTCATTACGAATGTATTGCCATAACACATTAAACTCCACCATTGGTGTGTTGTCCACTGAATTTCAAATATAATTTGGATAAATGGTATCATATTAGGAAAATGAAAATTCAAATTTATGTAGGTTTTAAAGATTATGGGAAAATCCAACTAAAAAAAAGGAGAAGAGGAAAAAAATCAAGATGTGGATCCATTTCCATCAGTATGAAATGAGCGTGAATTTCTCCTTATAGATTTTTGTAGGGATGGAAACTATTATTGTAGAAAAGTAATACCCTAGGATTTTCTTGTTACATATCCCTACTTTTTTCTAACATGGGATGATCTCAAAAGTGTGGGACTTGAAAAGCGATATCAACCTTTAGAGAAGGTTGGTTCATCTACCTAATCCTAATGCTAAATTACTCCTAAGGAAATAAATGTGACTATCTAATCCTGTTTTATGATTCCAAGGGACCAGGGTGAGAAGGATATGCATAAAATGAAATCATACACTAAGGGGAGGAGATAACACCAAGAAATGGGTGAAGAAACTCCAATGAGGGAAAAGGGAGAAGGAAAATGGAGAAGGGAGAGGTCAGAGAGAGGTGACACAGACCAGAGACTTCATTTACCATATATTCTCAATGAAACACAACAAAATGAACCTATAAATGAGAAAAGCATGCACAACACACTACAACAAATAAATGAGAGGAAAATTTGCAGATAACACGAGTTAGGGTTGAGAAAAAACCACAAAACTAGTTTTATTACAATAGAGACATGCACAGACTAGTACAATTATAGAAGAAGGAATAAAACACATTGCAAATGACCAAAATGAAGGTTTGCAACTCATAGCTACTCAGGGACAATTTTGACATAGTTCCCTTTACATTTTATAAGATCCTCCCTTATAAATGAGAAAGTTTACATTATATACAGAAAGAGGGAGAAAGAGGAGGGAAAAGATAGGGAAAATAGGATTTCCTCCTTCAGCCACCAACAAGATGCATTGAATTCCATGAAAATAGGAATGGGACTCTGTCAAATCCATTCTTCCATGTCAACTTGCTTATTAGAGAAGGAATGAGCACCATACATCACCAAATTTGGTGGTTGAGCAATCTGAAACTATTCTTTTAATGTGGCGACAATATCTCCTCTTTTTCACCCACCTAACCTCATCAAAGGTATTTCAAAAATTCCAATTTTGTGAAAATCAGAACTATAGGGTGAAATTTATGTTCTTTTGAATTTTAGGGTGCCATACTTCCATAAATGCCAATGGTTGAACTGTTAAACCATGCTTCTCTTGTAATTTTGACCCTGCAAAACACCTTTGAAACCTGACACAAAGGAAACTAGGTTTCAAGATCGGAATGCAAGTGGAAAAATACATGCATGTGATCGGTGATGTTCAAATGCAGAAGAATCCCAAAAAACCTGAAATGAAGGAGATTGTCAGAAGTTTGACCTTGATTTTCACCTGTTGACCTCTGAAATACAAGGGCAGAACTTAAAACTTGCAAAATAACCTCTGACTCCCAAAATGGTCTTAGCGGAAGTCAGCACTTAAAATGCAACCCTAAACTTCTAAACTGTTATTTGGTAGAAATTAAACCCTATAATTCATGTTGGGAAACCTAAAAAACTCATGTCGAAAGTTGATCACCTTTTTGTAGCTTGTCAGATTTCAAGTTTCGAGAGTCAAGTTACAATTTATATGCAAAACACAAATCGGAACTCAAAACCTGAAATGCACTCTTTTCTTTGTATTTCAAATTTTTGGACTCGACTTGTAATTTGCATGCAAATTGTGAATTGGGTTTCGATACCTAAAATGCTCTTGTGTGGTTGGGAGATGAGTTTTGGGACTTGAACTGCAACTTGCATGAAAATTTCAAATCAGGTTCCGAAACCTGAAATACACTTTGGGGGTCGGGTTTCAGGGACCGGGTTTCATGTTACAATTTGTAATTTGACACCCGGAACTTGAAATACACTAAATCTTTTACATTTCAGGTTTCGGGGTTTGAGGATCAATTTACATGTAAACTACATTTTGATCCCCGATTTCTGAAATCTGAAATACCAGGAAAATTTTAACACTTAGGCATTTTTAAATATTTTTTGATTGATTTTTGGAGTAGATAACAAGGATAAAGGAACATGTGGAGATCCATAAAGATCCTGAAATCCTGACATGTTTAAAAATGAATTTCTCATCCCCGAATCGATAACAAATTTTATGCAATTCTGGAAATGAAGTTGCGTGTTGCTAAAATAGCTCGAGTGTATTTTAGACAACAGGAACATTATTAATTGTGTAAATATTTTCTATTACCACTGGGATATACAATTTTTTTTTTCAATATAGTGAAAAGGCACATAAAAAAGGTAAAGGGTTCAAAAGAATATGTTTTTACTAGTTTTTATATGGTGTACAATGAAGATATATAGTTTCAAAGTTTGTCTGTTATGTACACAATTTATGGTGTCCATAGATGTGAAATAGAGGACGACGAAAGAGAGGAGATATGTTGAGATTAGATAGACCATTTTTTTCTAGCTTTGGTGAGTCCTTCTAAAATTCACCTTCAAGAAATGATTCATACTTTTCCATTTGAAAGGACAATTATTTTTTGGGCCCACATGTTCACTATCTTTTTAAAGGTAATTCACCAATTATTGTTCTTTATGGGGGAAGGTCAGTACGATGTGTGATTGTCACTTATTATGAAGTCCATGTATGAATCATTAAAGCACAGTACATGTTAGAATGTTAATTGGACTTAACTTATCAAAATGGACTTAACCATTTTTGTGCTATAAAAAATCTTCAAGAAATTGATTCAGTCTTCTGTGAAATATAGGAATTTAGTGTTATGTGGGTTCTCTTAACCCGAGGAAAAAAGGAATGAGAATCCCATGACTTAAGAAAATTTTGGTGAAATTAGTGTGACATGGAGACCTTCCAACCTTCACAATGCTAAGTAAATAATTCCCTCATAGGTTAAATAAAGACAAAGTACCATGGAATTTCATATTTGTTTAGAGATGGAGAAATCAAATAAGTTCCAAATCCATGGGAAAATCCACAGAACAAAGGAAAGTGGTATTTGGGTCAAAATCCACAAATTAAAGGACCAAGACTTCAGGGGTGTTATAAGGAATTCCTGCACATCAGGTCAAGTAAAGGAGATATACGCAAAGGCCCATGAAGGAAGGAAATTTCAAAATTTGGTACGAGCCACGGGATAAGGAAATAGTTTTTTTATGGATCTTGAACATGAATGAAATCTATGAAGGTCTCAACAAAGGTATAGTCGTGGAAGGTTTCAAAATTACACCTGACTTCAAACTATAGAGCCATCCACCCTAACCACTGAAATTTAATGAAGCATGACGCCCTTCTCTATATTCTAATGGGATGTGATATAATCAAGGGGTCGTGTTATAGTTAAATCTCTTTTCATGGTGCTAATTCCTATACTAAATTAAAACTCTATAATAATTCATGGTGCCCATGCTTATTCAACACATCTTTAGGAGATATATTCCATCTCTTTGGTCCTTTATCCTTCATCTATCACCTCTCTTTTTTCTTACCAAAAAATTATATAAATTCAAGTTCTTGCACACTTTATAGGGGTTTTTCTCCCATTTTTCCTTAACATATTTTTGATCTCTTCTCTATAAAACTTAAAAATTCACTCATTTAACCTATTTAATTCACAAATGGAGATTTTATTTCCTCGGCTCTATATGTAAGTTGTAAAATATTGATGAATACAAGTTTGGTTTCTCCCTTTCCTTCAAATACTTTATGTTTGGTGTGAAAATCATGCCCTCTTGTGTTTTTTGTGTTATTTTACTTGTTTGTATTGGAATCACGTGTATATTCATAATCCCAATTTTTCAAATTTTCATCTGTGTCATTTGGATTTTGGAAAGTTCCACCTCTTTTTTGTGTTATCACCACATCTATTAGCTTAGTTTTATTTTTTATTGCATCTCACTCTCCTTGGACACTTGGAATTGTTAGAGTATGATTAGTTGTAGGAGTAGTTTAACATTATAAGTAGGTTGTGTTGTGTGGATTTTCCTAAATCCACAGAAAAAGGAATATAAACTTTTCTAGAGGTATATCTCAAGCTGCAAATCCCACACTTGGAGATAATCCCATGTTGCCTCAAAATTATGGGTCTTCATGATTCAAAGCAGATTACAATTTTGAGCTCCAAGAGTATTGGCACACCCTAACATGAGCTTTACTACATCTCTATTGAGTTTTGGTGTCCAACTTAGTGGTTTCAGACTTCATAGGTATTTCTAACACATCTGGAAACTCTCCAACATTCAATCTTCTAGTTTCAAGTAGTTCTAGTCTTCATATTTAATGAGAAGAGTGTAAACAAGATTAAGCATGTCCAAAGGTGAACCATTTGATTATCTACAAATTTTCCCATGTAGAAGAAGAAGAGAAATATCTTCATAGAGGTTCGCAGTTCCTCCAAACATAATTTTTTCAACTCCACCTCCGGGCAGACCGTTTTCATTTCCTATCATAAATATCATACCTATTTCATTCATTACACATCAAATAAACTTACCATTTTTTAGTTTCAGTGGGGGAATCTCATTTCTCTTGGCCGAGAAACATGATATTCCCATGTCCTATTTAAAGAGTATTCCTTTCTTCATAGCAAAAAATTCCACCACGCTTGTGGAACACATTCAATATGTTTCGAATGTCTATTCAATGCATGAAGTGATGGAAGATGATGTTGTAGTACACTTTTTGGAGTCATTCCTCAAAGGAAAATCCATTCAATGGTATATAAGATTTCCTACTACTTCAATATGCACTTGGGATGAACTTGGGACCACTCTCTGTCAACAATTTGATGAGAAAGAGGATAATATTTCACTTCTAGAGAAGTTAGCCACAATCAAGTGAGATCCAAATGAGCTCATGGAAGATTTCAACTTCAGGTTTGAGATAACATGGGATAGAATTCTAGTCCTAAGACCAACTCCTCAAGATACATTTTTATAATTTCTTAGAGTTTTTAATTATGATATAGCAATGGCAATTCAATCTATGGGTGTTATTCAATTACCAAAATGTGTATGCAATAGCCATTAGAGCTAAAAACGCTGAGGATTGATAACATGGAGGCAACCTTTGGATATTTTATTGATATGAAAATATGTAGATTACATCCAGATTATAGATGAAATGAGTTGTAATATGTATCAGTATTGTACAATAAAATGCTAACATACATAGTTATAGTAGCTTCCAAAATACATCAGGGAAGTATAGTAAAATGTAATACAAAAAAAATCATTATTGTAACTATGTAACAAAATGCATACATGAATACAAATAAGACAAATGTATGGTTTTATCCATATAACAACACTACAATATAAACGTTAATATTCACCTAAGTAACACTTGTGTGACAGGAAAAAATGTGTCTAGACACTTTTCACTCTTATCATCCATTCAACCAAGGTATTCAAAGCAACAAGGAAAGGACACACCAAGACCAACACACAAATGGATATAATTAGAGGGGGTACAGGAACCGGTATGATCGCATATCCTAAGGTAAGTAACCCTTACACTAGGATAAAATAAGGTTTCCAAGTCCTTAGGTTGAAGAAGAGGAAGGAACCCTATGGAGGTATCAGAACTATGGGGGGTATGATAAAGATAAAAAGCATGAAAATCCTATGCTAACACCTAAGGAAATATTGTAACATGAAGTAAAGAGATGAAATACAATATTCTAACCTAACATGTCCACAAAATACTAAGCTAACCTAGATTATGAAGTGAATGTAAGGAACTACTCTATAAAAATGACAAAGTGTTTTAGAGAACTTACCTATTGGGGGCATTCATTGATGGGTCTATCTCCCAAAGGACCATAAAAAAGAGAGAACAAATTTTATGTAGAGAATTGGAAACAATACAGTTCTATTTCACTATAGATGACCCGAAAGTGCAAGAAACCATCTAAGAAAGAAGAATCTCCAAGCCAAGAGTCAATATATAAGAAATATAGAAGCTGAGTGAGCTAGTGCAAGCTGACACATAAGAGAAAATATAATGGTGATTTTATTTATGAAACTATTCCATGTCATTTATGTGTAAATGGGAGTTGGGGTACTTATACCAATACCATCTCCCATGGACGAAGGCATTGGCAGGGTTTTTAAATTTGCACCGACGTAATCACCCATGGGAAATGGTGTCGCAAATGGAGGAAAAAGTAAGGGGATATGTGCAAATATTCATGAAGGATAAAAATTATGAAAATGAAATAATAAATGAGGTCATGAACAAGCAAGATGTCAAAAGAATGTGAAGAAAAATAAGAGGAATATGTGAAAATGAAACACATCAATGGGACAAAAATTTGGTCTCTCTTCATGTATCATACCTAACTCAATGGTTACATGAATAACAATACCCCTATCCTTGAATGATCCCCTTATGGCAACCATTCTAGAGATAGATGCATTAGCGACCTTTAACCTGAAAAAGAAAAATTGTTAGTAACAAGTATGAATATAGAAAACATAAAAAAATTAGGTGTATACATATGTGTTGGAAATTGTGTGTTATTGTTGTCATTTATTTCAAGACAATTTATGTAAAAGGGTGTCATGGTGTTGTGTGAGTCTTCATGAGATGTCATTCAATGTCCAAGTATGAAGGTTGATTGGTAATGAGAGGATTTGGTGAGTGGTCATGTTGTCTTGGCATGGTTCTAGCTTATATAGTCATGGTATGAGATCTCTAGAATTGGTTGAAGGTTTTCATGAGGTCAAGAATGGTCTTAGAGGTGTGTTATAGGTGTTAATGAGTATGAAATGAGTCATCATGGTAAGGTCATGAGATACATGGATTGAGTCAGGTCATTCTAGGCCTATTCCTAGTCCTAGAGCATATGGTATGGTGTGGTGACTTGAGTTTTGCAGATAATAAGTCTTGTCCAAGCATGTTAGCAACATGGTGACATGATATATTAGGTGTATGATGAGTTTTAGGTTAGTACTCATATGTACAATGCATGTATGAGGTCCTTGGGAAGTAAGCAGGTGGAGAACATCAAAGATAACATAGGTAAGTGAGATTTGTTTCAAATTTACAGAACTATTTGGGATAGATGATTAGTATGGTTAGGTATATTATGTTTTCATGATGCTTTATGACAAGTTTCATGTCATTCTGAAGAATATTTTGAAAGTTTCATCATCTTTTGTGAAACCGGGTATTCTAGAATGTGTTTTTGAGGTAAAAGTTGAGTTTCATATGATCATTGTGGGTTGTGTGCTTTTCATGGGGATTTGAGCTCTTTGGCATATATTTTTAGGTCATTTAATAATTTTTGACACCTAAATTCTCCTTTCACAATCTTATTGCCAAACACACGCAAATCACTCTCATTCTTACCAATTCCATCATAATTAGTGATTTCCGCTAATTAACTAATGTTTCTTACCACTTTGGCCAATTAACAACACATTTTTGATTGCCTAATCCTCCTTCACATTTAGGATGCCACTTTATGATGAATTTTAAGTCAAAATCCTCTTCAAAATAGACAATTAGCGACTATTAGCTAATTAAGCCTATTTTGCCCTTGGTTTGGTCAATATACCCTACTATTGACTCAAACCCCTCTTCCAACCACTCAAAATCACCCCACTTTCCTCCACAATGTCTCAGCAAGCTTCAAAATCTTATCCTAGCCTCCTAGTTTACCCTAAGTGGTTGATTAAGGCTCTACACAACTTAATCACTTGATAATTCACTAATTATGGTTAGTAAAGATTAATCATGATTAACAATTCTAAATCTTATTTGTACTTTTAGCCCCACATGCACCAAGATGCAAGCTTTCCCCAAATGGAAAACTATAAATAAGACTAAGTACTACCTTCCAACTTGACACCATGCTTTGATTTACATCTCATATAATACAAATGATTTATAGCCAAGCTCAATCCTTGCCAAAAGTCTTCAACAAGGTTAGTAGATGGATATCTAAAGTGCCTTAATAAGTCATTTGGAGAGGCCATTTCACCTTGTTTGGAGTAGCAACTATCCCAATTTGATTTCCATTTTAGGTCTATTTAGGCCCATGTTAGGTAATTAAACATATTAGTAGGCATGTTTAGTTAGATTTTGAATTAGATCCATGTTAGTTAAGCATTCCTTTAAGCTTTTATCTTAATGTTACATTCGTAGAGTTAGAACCTTGACTAGAGGTGGAAATGGTGTTAGCCTTCCTTATTTATTCATGCAATTTGTTTTGTAAATTTTAGGGCACTTTCATTTAGCATGCCCGGTGGGACAATACCCGATTGCATTCAAATTTTAAAGCTTTTTAACTTAGTTTCAAAGTTTTTCATTTCAAGTTTTTTTTTTATCTTAGTTTCAAGTTTCCTAGATTAATTTCAATTTTTCTAGTTTAATTTCAAGATTTATAGAATACTTTCAAGATTTTTAGATTAGTTTATCAAGCGTTTTAGATTAATTTCAAAGTTTTGGAGTAATTTTCAAAGTTTTTTAGCTCAATTTTCAAGCTAGATAGTTGTTTCAACAAGATGAGTAGTAGAAGTTGTGTTTTCATGTTATTTGAAGGGTACAAGGAGGCAAAGCACTATCAAAATTTTCCCAAAGTGCCAAAGTTTTGATATTTTTCAAGAAAAATTATTCAAAACTTGGATTTTGAGCATCTACAAGAAAGGGTGTGGATGTGCAACAAAAGATGTGCCTGTGTAACAAAGAGTGCATCTGTGCACTATAGGGTGCGCCTATGCAACAAATCTTGTGCATGTGCACTACAAAGTGTGCTTGTACAACACTATATTTTGGCCTCTAAGTGTAACTTGTGCCTATGGACTACTGGGTGCACCTACGCCTCACTAGATGTGCATGTGCAACACTGACTGTGTAAAATTGACAGAGGGTGCACTTGTGCACTACTAGGTGTGCATGCGCACTACTGAGTGTGCCCATGCTCTACAGAGTGTGTCCATGCACTAAGAAGTGCACTCATGCACTAAGGTAAAATTTCCTCAAACTTCAAAATTTCAATTTCTATGTTTTTAAGATTGTTGTCATTTTTAGGGGTTTTAGTTGCTGTTTTTGTCAATTTATTGATTCTAGAGAAATATTCCTAACAAAATTTCCTTAGGTTTTGATAAGCAGTTTTTGGTTAAATTGGCTTAGGGCTTGATGAGTGATTATGTTTTCATACTTTCTTTGAGTTTAGAATATGGGTGTGTATGTTCTTCTCTTACACCTAGTGTGATCTTGAGAGTCAAAATCACCTCTAAACAACGTTTTTCTTATTTAGTGTAAGTAGGAACAATAATCTTTCATTTTTGTGCTTAAGGGAACAAAATTGCATTTTTGGCATGTACTTGATCTTTTAGTTTAAGAGATTTTTCACTTGAAAAATAACCAAGGCTAAAATTTGTGTATGTTATTCCCTTGCACCTACTGTGATCTTGGGAAGAAAAATCAATTTTAGTCTTTCATTAAGAAGCACTTTGATTAATTGAGAATAAACCTTGATTTCAAAGTTTTATGGTATTTAGTTGATTTACAAGCATTTTTATTGTTATCTTTCTATGATATTGTGAATATTTTTTAAACTACTAACCATTTGTGTGAAGGACCTAACGCTTGTCAAAGAAAGAAGGGGTCTCTTCAAACTAAATTCTAACATACACGTGTGATTGTAGGTTGCCAAAAGGAGTGTGAAAACAACCACATTAAGTCTAAAAGATAAGAAACACACCGCAATCATCACATTGTATTTGTAGGTTTCAGTTAAGAGCTACGGCTCGTCCACTTAACTAGGACATAAACCCTTTGGCATAAGCCTTAATATACAAAAATGGGGGTGGTCCTAGGAACCCTAAAGTAGTTCACGTAAGAGGGAACCTTGTGAATGAAACAAGAAAGTGCTCCACACTACCAAATTGACTAGTACTCCTTGAAATTTTAGAGTCAATGTTATCTCCATTGTGACCCCAGTGATAATACACATGAATGCACTAGTTTCTCAGAAGTGGGTAAAGTAAAGCCAAGACAATCCTAGTGAAACCTTGGTAAATTGAGCTCACAGAGATATCTTGTGACACATAGAGAGAGAACCCCTAGGAAAGCTTTCCATCTTGGAGCCAATTTTTGTCTTAGTTTTTATACTTGAGAGCTCTCACAAAGTGAACACTTTGTTGGATTCAAACTCTTGTTTTATGGAAAAGGGAAATAATATCTTAAAGTTGAAACCGTGTGACATTTCATCACGAAATCTATGTAGTGTTACTTTGACCTATTTTTTCACTTGTCCTAAGACAAGGTGAAACTCTACCAAAGTTACACCAAATATTGTTCAACACCACTTGGTTTACACCTTTGTTTTCTTGTTGCCCATTTTGGGGCAAAAGGAAACAACATACGTGGATACAACTTGATCATATTATGTGTCCACCACTTTTGTATTCTACTTGCGCGACTAGGTTGTAATGTCAGAGCGCAAGTGTTGAAAGTGTGCATGGTACTTACAATCTAGTAGGCCCTCATTGTCTTAAAAAACCATATTTGAGACTCATTATCATTTATAGTTAGGTGATATAATCATTGTCTTCTTTTGATTTGTTACGTCGCCAACATTATAGCCAACTAATTGAGATATTTACGTCTTGTTTCCATTGTCAAACAAGGCCTAAATCTCTATATTTTATTGTTACGCTGCTCACATGCATAGTAGTTTCTTGTTATACTTAAACGTATTTTTTACATCCTAGCCTTGTCTTGAGTTTTGTAAGTGTTGAGGTTACTTTATTAGCATCGATATAACACCATTTTGATACTAAAATCTTGATTTCACACAAAGTTGTATTATGTGTCCAAATAGTGTTGTTATGCTACTCACATTTGTATCGTCCATGTTACAACACTTATTAGTGTTTAGAAACTAGTTTTGAGTATACCTTGTTAGAGGATCACGCCAACATTATCTTCACATTTAGGTCTTGTTTATTTCAAACTTGACCTAACTGGTGATATTGTGTTGTCACTATTTGGTCTCAAACCTATCTAGAAAAATCTTAGGGAGTAAACTGTTTGTTGTGACTGAAGTTTGAGTATTAGACGTCATTACATTATCTTAGATAACTTGTGTCATATATATTTCCTTGCTAGGGTAGGTTATTCTTTATTCTTTGGTTCGTACATTCACATTGACCTATTGATTTTGTGGCTATTATACAGTCACCTTGTTTTCATGACTTAGCATTGTTACGCTGCAAAAATTTGAATAAGGTCCCTTTTTTAGTAAACCTTAGTGGAAATATTTCACGTTGTACCTATTCTTTCGGGTATACCTAGTACAATAATGAGATCCCAAAGATTAGAAGCCGATATATTTAGAGGTAACAACCCTCTTTTAGAGGATAATCTCATGGTTAACCATAGTGGTGGAGAGGAAGATTCTCCACGTATGAATATAGAGTGTCCTCCCGCCAATTTTGACGTTTAGATTTTTCAAAAAAAACATTAGGTTCTTATGTGTGTTATGGAACTAGGAGCCAAGTTACCTTCCATAGCGGACCCTTCTCCCATTTCTAGAATGGTTCGAGGAGAAGAAGAAGTACACTGACCTCATCACACTGTTAATGAAATATTAAACCCAGGTCATGCTTCTACTTCTATGCTACAAAATAATGAGGATGTACCTTTTGAAAATGACAGAGATTATCGGGTACCTGTTGTTAGAATATGTTATGAAGATGACGAGGAACATGTTCATCATGCACAAACCCCTGTAATGAAGATTGTAATGAAGTGCCTATTCAAGAGGTGATGTTAGAACAACAGGTCCAATCCCTCACTCACCAATTGGCAAGTTTGACTTCACATATATAAAAGGAACAACCAAAATTTGTAAAACAAGCTATAACGAAGGCAAAACCTAAAGCTTCATTTTACTTGTTGCTAATAAACACTCCTTGATGGGAGACAAAAAGATATCCTTATGAAGAAATTATCATAGATAATAGGGGTGGGAATACACCTAGATTTAATCATACATATAGACCTATGCCACCCACACAAGATCCACTCTTCAATTAAGAGTGTTCCACTATAAAGAATGCCCTTCTAGCATTACAAGAAGGTAAAACTAATAACATTAAGAAATACCAGTTAGACGAGTTGTTCCCTTATCCATTTGATAGGGACATGTTGTAGTTACCTTTTCCATAACACTTGTATTTTCCAAATTTTCACAAGTATAAGGGAAAAGGTGACCCTCGTGACCATATTAAAGATTATTATATGGCATGCCAAGAGGTTGCATTTAGTGACAATTTACTTATACGCCTCTTTCCATAGAGTTTAGGAGGATAGGCGTTAGATTGGTTTGTGTGCATCCCCAAGGGATCTCTATCTACATGACCGGATTATCTGAACATTTTATACGACACTTCTCATTTAGTATTGAGAGTGATGTCACCATGTTAGATCTGCAATGCCAAACAACGAAAAAACAAAAACTTTGTGGCATTTTTACAATGATGGAGAGGATTAGCTATCCATTTTCCTTTCCACATACGTAAAAAATAGTTGATAAGAATATTTTTCCCAACCTTCATCCAAACATTACGTTCCACTCACAAATGCATTGTGGTAACACATTTGAAGAGGTAATTGAAAAAGGGAGTCAAATTGAAAATTCATTGTTAGCTAGGGGGACTCTAAAACCTTTCTCCCACGATCATAATGATTCCAAATCTAACGAACAATCAAATTTTATTCATAATAAGAACAAAAATGTCGTTGGTGATGGGATAGTAGACTCTAAGTGAGTACAGGCCATTCAAAACCATGCACCTTTGAATCTTGCAAAGGGAAATCCACCTATGGAGTATAAACATCCTACTTTTACACCTCTATCTGAATCAATATCATCCATACTAAAGTAGTTAGAGGCCATACACATGGTACAATACCATAAAAAAAACCCTATGGGGATGAAACACCTAAACCATCATGGTTTAGAGATAATGAATTTTGTGGATTTCACCTCGTAAAGTGTCACAAAACTGACAAGTGTTTAAGGTTAAAACACTACATTCAAGACCTAGTTGACAATGGTGATATAGAAGTAGAATCCGCAGCTTCTACCAAATCTCCAAACACAAACTTAGGGATCTTCAAAGAGCCTATTCCCAATCATGAAGAAAAGAAAAATCCGGATTGGGGACATTCGTCTCAGAATAATAATACTATGTGTCTAACAAAGACTAATAGGTTGTGTTGATCCACTCGTTGAGAAAATCAATACGATTAGAATTAAAACAAGAGAGTGCATTATGGAAACATGATGGGCTTGCCTTGTTATCTCAGAACCTACTCCCCATCCTCCTCAAGAGATTCACTATGATTTGTTAGATCAACCAGAGAAGACTACAACTAATATTTCAATCTTAGACCTTCTAAATATTTCTAACGTCCATAAGGATATACTTTACAAAACCTTACATGGATCAAGAGTATTTATTGATGTTGACCTAATACATTTATAGGCCATGGTAGCACAAATTGCTCCTACAAGACACATAAGCTTTAGTCTGATAAAATTCTTAACCGAAAATCCCTCCCATAACCCACCTTTAAATATTGAGGTAATAATCAACCGTAAGAATGTCAAGAGAGTGTTTTTGGACAACAAATTGGGTCTTAACATTTTTACTGTTAAAATAGTTCATCAACTAGGTTGTACAGAAGCTAATTTGGAGACAAGGGTCATCACCATAAAGGCATATGACGATGAAGAAATACAATCAGCTGGAATGATCACTTTCTCATTAGAAGTTTTTCCCATAACCCTTGATATGAAGTTCCATGTCTTGGACCTGGAGCTCCCTTACAACATCTTGCTTGGTCACCCATAGATTCATGCCATGCAGGTCGTGCCATCAATGTATCATTAGTGTCTAAATTTATAGCATGAAGGATAAAAAACTTACTATACAAGGGCATCCCCAACCATTTGCTCATTGCAGAGCATTGTCGGGATATTTTATTACCATCTACGAGTGTCCATCTACAGAGATTTTTGCCCATGTTCAGTCGGAGGCCCTCTCTTAACAATTAGATCTGGACACCCTAACTCCTAGTGAAAATATTACGTCTACATCATAATCTCCTTTTTTACGTGGGAAATGAAAGTCATAAACATCACATGTGGAGGGTATAATCTTCAGAAAACCCTTATGGTTCAAGACATTTCACTGTAATCCCAAGCATGTGGTAGACTGTGTTATAAATTCAAAAGATCAAGGGAGAATTACCCCTTCAACAATTTCACTTCAGGTGGCTTGCTAGGAGATGAAAGAATCCTCAACGATATTATATTTCTTCCTCAAGATGATGAAATAGATTTGTGTAATAAGTCATCTATGTATGTTATTCCTAACAAAATCATGCTTACTGTGAGATATCAAGGACGTGGTTGCGGCCACCAAGAATAGGGTCTGTTAGAAGCTTTTCCAATACCTCATTGTATAATGGGTAAATCAAGTATTGGCATCCATTTATATGAGTCTCACCCTTCAGCTAATGAGTATGCTTCTTCTGAGAGTGAGGATAGTTTTTCCGAAAATGAAAGTGAAACAAATTCCTAATGTAGTCTTTACGAAGACCTCACCTCTAGGAACCTATTCTATAACATGACTATCCTTACCATAACCCTTGTTACACTTTTCGTATCCCCTATAACTCAAACATTAAACCTCATCTACCCATAACTCATGAATTGGGATCAACAACAACATGTACCTATTGACATGTTTCATAACGACAAGGCTATTGGTGAGTTCCTGGGCATCAAAGATAACATTCCAAGAAATGATCACAAGATAGGATTCTCCATTCAACTCAATGCATGTACGCACTTCGCAAAGGATGTAGAATTATGTGGAAACTTAAGTAAAAAAGTGAGCAAGGGAAAGATTCCTATATAAAATCATGTTATCCTAAATTTACCCCCCAAAAAATTTGGTCAAGACAACCCTGCACATAGAGAAAATATGAAGGGAAAACGTTTCGGACCTACGAGCTCACATTCTAGAATTAGGCAAAGGAAAAAGTAAAATTTTAAACCCGAGTCAAACCAAAGTGGGCCATCGGAGCAAAAAGTGAAAATTTTCCTTTTGTCAAAATGGCACAAAGGAAAAGATTGGAGCACACCTCACATCCAAAAAAAGGGTGCCACGTGTCCAAGCGGAGCAACGGGGCAACGAGATTTTTCTGGATTTTTTGATTTTCACAGAAAAGGGGAAAAGATAAATTCTGAACCCGCAGGCCCAATTTTTGTTCCAATATGGCTGACACGTGTCCCATATCTAAAGGGGACCCATTTGTCAAGTTGTTTTCCCACCCTCTTGTACGGACCCGATACAAACTTCGAAGGGGCATATCTTTCATATCAGGGCTCGAAATATTGAAAATATGACGCTGTTGAAAATATCTCGGCCTCACCCACGCCATGGAGGTCTGATGCTTTAATTTTTGAGGAGGTTAGGTAAAGGAAAATGGAGGAAACGTCTTCGGGCATTCAATGCAGGATCCATCTGTCTCAACAACCAGATCGGATTCAATATGTTTCTATCATTTCTTCTTCTTTCAAGGCACTGAACCAAGGATCGATATAGTTAGATGGATTTAGGGGTAGATTTTATTAGAAGTATTAACAATAGTGGTTGAGCTTCTACGCAATTTTCCTGTTTCCCTCTCTCTTTCTTCTCTCCAATTAAATCTAGAAATACGGGGGAAGGATTCATTGTAAAAGGTTGTTGTTCATTCTTCTTCTTTGCCTCCCCTTTCTTTTCTTCCCCAAGGTCAAAATGGAGTTTGAATCTCCTCCCCTACTTTTTAAATGGCATTTTTTGCCTCTTGCTCGTGCATGATGCTCTGTGAAAATTTCTAAAGTAATAAAACGTGTTTTTGTGATGCATTTTTCCATCCTTTGCTTTTTTTCATTACATACTCTTACCTCTCATCGTTCTGGAGTATTCTATGCATGTTTTGGACATTTCATTTGTAGATCTAGGAGATGTGTTTATGGGGATTGAAGTCATGTTATGTGTGAAATCTATCTCTGGTCTGTGGTGCATCTTGTCCACCCTCTCCTTTGCTCACCTCTCTCCACTTCAGGTAGTTGATATTATAACTAGCACTTCCCTTTTCTTGGTGTTATCACCTCGTTAGTGTAGGATTTCCCTCTTTATGCACTTTCTCTCTCCATATATCCTTGGCATTGTTAAGATCGGTGTAGTTAGACGTCATTTCTACATTAGGAGTAGTTTAGCATTAGGATAAGGAAGAAGAAGCTGAATTTCTCCGAAGGGTCATCTCAAGTCTGCAAGTCCCACAGCTTGAGAGATGGTCCCATGTTATGCAAATCACACCAAATGACCCTGCCTTAGAAAAGTAGATCCATAACTCATTTGGGGGTGTTGTGATTTCTCACTAAAATTTTTGGCATGCCCGGTGGGACATTTATGAAGCACCTTACTACTTCACTTCATCGGGTTTGATGTTCTCTTGGTGAAGATTTCATCCTTTAGAGGCACTTTCAGGCACATTTGGCGACTCCATCTGGTCAAAAACCCATTCTCTGAGTTGCAGGCCTTTTCCATCCATTTCCACTCATTCCATCCATTTTATTCTTCCATCTCTTTCATTTTCTCCCATTCCATGAGGTTGTGCAATCATGACTTCATTCCCTTGATGGAACTCACACTTACAACAATACAGTCCACCTCCAATGTATTTCCCAAATCCTCCAGATCAACATTATGATCAGATCAAGAACCATTATGCTTACCCATATGAGCAGTATCACATCTAGTTTGACTATGAAGCTTATCGAGGACAAGGGGACGCATATGATGGCGATAGTTATGCAGAGGATACTGGTCTACTAGAGAAGATTCAAAAAATGGAGGTTGGCATGGTTCAATTAAGGGAAACAACTCAAATTTGGGCTATCAGAATTGGTTACATGGCACCTTGTCCATGGGAAGGCCCTTTTACAAGACACTACAGCCCTCAGGAGAAGTTTGACCTCATGGTTGAAGTGTTACCTCAACTTACATAGTGGGCTGAGGAGATCGGGGCTTATGAGTTGGAGTCAAGACAACCTTGTCAATGGGTAAGTCAATCAATAGCTCCATATCTTTCATTTTCTCTCCCTCAATCTTTATCATTTCAGCAGAGGCAAGAGTCAAGCTTCCCACTTGCTACCCCAAGTGTTGATTCCATTTCTCCATTCCCTAGTCTTCCATCCCATCTCAATTCTTCTATCCTTTTCCCTTCCAAATAGTCATCCCCTCCAAACAAATAAGAAGTTCCACCTCCCTCCCCACCACAAACAATTACAAAGCTGGTTGAACCCCAACCTATCACTCCTCTTACTTTCCCAAGTCCATGTTGGGAAGATACTCAAGAATTCAGTCAAGGACAACAAGAAGAGGAGCCCAATAGAAAATAAATAATAGACAATCTGAAGAGTTGGGCTACCAAATTTTGGTTTTGCAAAGATCCCCTTTGTAGTCTAGCCAATAGAGGAGGTCAGGGTTGAAGAAGTAGTGGTGGCTGAGGTTGAGTTTGCAGCAGAGGAGGAGCATATAATTTTAGAGGCTCCAAGTGTGGAGAAGGCCACAAAAGAACCTTCAATTCTTCCTCCCACTTCATCCCCTTCAATCTTTGATGTCGAAGAAGAGTTTGAGCTTTCAAACTCCATGTTTGAAGATGAGGGGAAACATGGTGAGAAAATTGCAGATTCGAAGGACGCCATGGAGGAGGTCGAACACATGCAGTAGGACAACAAGGAGGCAGATTATCTGTCTGACTTGGAGGATTGTCTTGATGGAGAGGAGCACAAGGAGATCACATCATTTGCTTCTCCATCTTCAACATCCCAAGCACATGAACCTGCTGCCATGGAGGAGAACATTCAGTAATAACAGTCTGCACTTCATAACAACCCCCTAAAACCAAGATTGGAAGATCTTGATCTTCCATGTTCTTCAAAGGAGGAGGAAGAGAAAAGGCAGGAGGATGTCATCATCTCTCTCACACCATCCACCCAAGAAGGTCCACAAGAAGACTCCATTTTTGGAGTTGAATTTTAGAGAAATGGGCACATCCAAAGGATTAGACCATGCCCAATCAGGTACTTGGATTCATTAGAGCCAAGGGAGAAGCCAAAACCAGTCATGCCTACTTCAGGGCATGAGGATGAATACCAAAGTACCAAGGGTCATCATCAACACCTCTAGAAGTCCAATGCAAGTCAGCTTGAGGAGGTATTTTCCACTAATGCTAATACCTTGATGATTTGGGTGGAGGACTGAATTATTGTCAGTTTTTCACTCATCCAACCAGCCATGTTCAGTGCTAAATTAGTTCCATGGCTGTCATTTTTTAGGAAGGGAAACTATTTCTCCCTGTTAGTTGCAAGCTTTATTTGAGCTCCCTTTGTTCTTGGTTAGAGTAGTGTAGGTAGGTTTGTTATCAGTAGAAGAAGTGATTTTTCACACTCTGCATGTTCCATTTGGAGCATGTATGATTTTTCAATTTGTACATAGTTTTTTGGTGTTGTTGTATTGCTCTTGCATAGTGCATTTAGTTGGCTTCTGGTGAAGTTCAACTTCAAGTTTCAGTGGGTTTCCAAGAGGCTCAGAGGTTAGAATTTTAGAGTTTGGATAAGAATTAGTTTATAAGGCTGGACTCCATGCCTAATGGATGTAAAAAAAAATCCACTGGTCTCTTCATCTAGTAGGCAAATTTTCCCGTGAGTCGCCAAATTGTTATCCCAAATTCACCCCCCAAAAAATTTAGTCAAGACAACCCCACACATAGAGAAAATATGAAGGGAAAACATTTCAGACCTACGAGCTCGCATTCCAGAATGAGGCAAAGGAAAAAGTCAAAGTTTGAGCCTGATTTAAACCAAAGCGGGCCATCGGAGAAAAAAGTGAACATTTTCCTTTTGTCAAAGTGACACAAAGGAAAATATTGGAGCACACCTCCCTAGCCAACAAAAGGGTGCCACGTTTCCAAGCGGAGCAATAGGGCCGCGGGTGTTAGGAAATAAGGGATAAAATATGTGGAATAATCCCTTACAGAATCGCAACAGTAGAAATTAATATGCAGAAATGATTACAGATCTCAAATAAAATTGTAGAATAAAATAACACAACACAAAGAGATAGTATTTAATGTGTTTCACCCAATTTGGGCTACGTCCACCAAGAATCACTTGCTCAGATTTTATTACAAGCCACCTCTCTCTTAATACAATACCCATATCCGTTTGGAGCTATGCTCAACAAAATCTATGGAATTCACAGCCAAATTCAAAGCACATCTGCAATTTTTTTCATACTTCTATCATATACATAAAGCCATATAAATACTCTTAATGTACAGTATTCAACACTTTCACACATGAAAACAGGCTCCACAACCTAACAATCTCCCACTTGGAGACTAGTTTTCCTCTGAGCAAACTTCTTAACCCTTCACTAGTTTCTGTGAAGACCAACCAAAGCTGAACATAGCTTCAATTTTTCCCTTGTGACCACCTTGGTCATCATGTCTGCAGGATTCTGACTGGTATGAATCTTCTCCAACTTTAACTTCTCTTCCTCCAAAGTTGTCCTGATGAAATGGTAACTTAACTATATATAATTCATCCTAGAGTGGAAAGCAGAGTTCTTAGCTAGGTGTATAACACTCTGAATATCACTTTGCATATTTCCTTCCTCCTGCTTATGCCCCAACTCCTCAAGTAATTTCTTTAACCAACTCATTTCTTTGCTTGCCTCTGTGGTAGCAACATACTCAACCTTTGTGGTTGACAAAGCCACCAGTTTCTGTAGTCGTGAAATCCAACTCACTACTGTCCCACCTATAGTGTAAACATAACTTGTTGTGCTCCTCTTGTTGTCTACATCTCCAGCCATATCTGAATCTACATAACCACACAAAGTGGTGTCTGATCCACTGTAGCACAAAACTATCCCCATGGTCCCTCTCAAATACCGAAGGATCCACTTTACTACCTATCAGTGATCTCTGCCTAGATCACTCATAAATCTACTCACCTCTCCCACTGCATGGGCAATATTAGGCCTAGTGCACACCATGGCATACATCAAACTACCAACCACTGATGAGTAAGGTATCTTGGACATCTGGTTTCTCTCCTGCTCTATCTTTCGACACTACTCCTTTGATAACTTGAAATGGCCTGCCAAAGGAGTCCAAACCGGTTTAGCATCCTGCATATTAAACCTCTCCAAGAATTTCTTAATTTACTCTTCCTGAGATAAAGTTAACTTTCGTTCCTTCCTATCTCGAGATATCCTCATACTAAGGATTTTTTTGGCTGCCCCCAAATCCTTCATAGAAAAGGATTCACTTAGCTGCTTCTTGAGTACTTTTATTGCATGTTTTTACCTGCAACTAACATGTCATCCATATACAGACACAGGATAATATAACTTCCATCCTCAAATTTCTTTGTATACACACAATGGTCATAATGAAATCTAATATAACCTTTCTCCATCATGAAGCTATCAAATTTCTTATACCATTGACGTGGAGCTTGTTTCAAGCCATACAAGCTCTTCTTCAGTTTACACACCATCTCCTCTTTACCTTTGACCCCATAGCCCTCTAGTTGCTACATATATAGTTCCTCCTCCAAATCACCATGGAGAAATGTAGTCTTTACATCAAGCTATTCTAAGTGTAAGTCTTCTACTGCAACTATTCCTAGAATAGTTCTAATAGAAGTCATTTTTACTACAGGAGAAAAAATCTCATCAAAATCTATACCTTTTCTCTGTGCAAACCCGTTGACCACCAACCGGGCCTTGTATCTTTTCTTTTCTCCTTCTTCCTCTTTAACTTTGAACACCCACTTGTTTTGTAATACTCTTTTACCTTCGGATAGCTTTACCAAATCCCATGTTTGGTTCTCCATGAGAGCATAATGCTCCTCATCCATGGCTTTCTCCCACTTCTTCCTAGCATCTACTTGCATTGCTTCATCAAATCTCTCTAGCTCTCCATTATCAGTGAGTAATAAATAATAAAGAGAAAGAGATAAATGTTCATGCTCCCTTCTTACCCTAGAATACCTCCTCAATATAGGAGTTTGGGGTTCCTATTGAGGAGGTTCCTTGAACTGATTCATGTGTCACTTTCACATCTGAAAGATCCTCTACCACTACATAGTCTTTCTTGGATTCTTTCTTGTTTTCGTGCAACTACTTTCTTATACATGAATTTCTCATTAAATACCACATCCCCAGATCGAATGATTTTCTTGTCCTTAATACTCCAACATTTATATCCAAAGTCATCACCACCATAACCAATGAAAGTATATTTTTCTGATTTAGCCTCTAACTTGGTCCTTTCATCCTTGTCTATATGGAAAAACAACTCACATCCAAAGATTCTAAGAAATGAATAATCAACTTTCTTACCATACCAAGCCTCCTCAGGTATGCCTCTATCCAAGGCACTTGAAGGTCCTCTTGTTGATCAAGTACACAATTGTGCTCACCGCTTCTTCCCAAAAAGAAAGATGTAGTCTTGCATGTAACCTCATGCTCCTAGCATGTTCCATTATTGTTTTTTTCATCCTTTCTGACACCCCATTCTGCTACAAAGTTCCTAGAATATTATATTTTTCCTACAAATTCCATTCTTAGAAAAATAATCATCAAATTCATTGCAATACTCTCCTCCATTAATGACCTAAGACATTTTACTTAAGATGTTTCATTCTCTACCAAGGCTTTCCATTTAACAAAAGTGTTAAATACATTAGATTTGTTTCTAATACAATAAACCCAAACTTCCCTTGTTGCATCATCAATAACAGTAACATAATAACTTGAACCCCTAAGAGATGATACCTGAGCCGGCCCCCACACATAAGAATGCACCAACTCTAACTTACTCTCTTTCTTTGTAGGTCCAACCTTGAGAAACCTTACTCGCTTCTGTTTCCCATATATGCAGTCCTCACAGAACTCTAAACTTGTTTTTTGTATATCCGAGGAAAATCCTTCTTTATGATCTCCATGCCCTTATGGCTCATATGACTGAGCCTATAGTGCCACAATGTTGTATCTACTTCTGAAGCCACAAGATTACAAACATTAGTGCTATAAGTGGTTAAATACAAGGTTCCAACCTTCTTACCTCTTTCCACCACAAGAGCACCCTTGGTAATCTTCCAAGAGTCCACTGTAAATATCACAGTACAACAATCAATTCCCAACTACCCCTTTGATATCAAATTTTGTCTTAATGTAGGCACATGTCTGACATCCTTTAATAGACAAGTATTCCCATTTTGCATCTTAACCTAAACAAAACCTTTTCCAACTATGTTGCAAGGCTCATCATCACCTAGAAAAACATGCCCAAAATCTCCTTGAACATAATCAACAAAATAATGCCTATGTGGAGTAGCATGGAAAGAAGCCCCCGAATCTAAAACCCAAGATTTAGTAATATTGTGCAAAGAAATAATCAAAGCATCTTGACATACATTACCCGTTGCCACATTTGCCTCCCATTATTTTCTTCCTGTTGTTTCTTCTTGTCCCGAAGCTCCCAACAGTCCTTCTTTGCATGCCTAAACTTTCCACAATGCCAACATGCTATCTTGCTTTTGGATTTTAAGCTTTCCTAATCTTTCTATTTTCCACTGCTTCCTCTATTCTTCTGTCTCCCTCTAGTTTCCACCGTCAAAGCATTCCCTGAAGTAGAAGATTCCCCAGAGCTTTTTCTTCGCATTTCCTCACTTAAAATCACCCCTACAACATCCTCAAACTTCAACTTTGAGTTAGTTGGAACCGAGTTACTCACCGCCATTACCAGGCTATTCCAACTCTTAGGTAAAGAGAACAGAACCAATAAAGCCCTAACTTCTTCATCAAATTCTTATTGTAACCAAAGCTAGCATATTTACAACTATATTAAAATCATTTAAATGATCTATGCTACTGAACCATTCTCAGACATCTTCATATTAAACAACGTTTTCATTAAAAATATATTATTTAGAGGCATAGGGGTTTCATATAACTTCCCTAATGCATCCATCAGTTCTTTTGTAGTCTTTTCCTTTGAAACATTAAATAATACCTGAAGATGTAAGACACAACTAGATTTTCCCAAGTGCCTTCCTATCCAGCAAATCCCATTCTGCATCCATCATGCTCGAGGGTTTGTTCACCTTCTTAGACAACAGAATATAAAGATCCTTCTGATAAAGGTAATCTTCCATCTGCATCTTCCAAAGACTGAAATTCTACCCGTTGAATTTATTAACCCTAGATCTTCCATCATCTACCATAGCTCCTTCTCAAGATAAAATTTTCCCTATAATTCAACACTTCAACAAACCAAACCTTGCTCTGATACCAATTGCTAGGAAATAAGGGATAAAATATGTGGAATAATCCCTCACAGGATTGCAACAATAGAAACTAATATGCAAAAAATATTACAGATCTCAAATAAAAGTGTAGAATAAAATAACACATCACAACAAGAGACATTATTTAATGTGGTTCACCCAATTTGGGCTATGTCCACCAAGAACCACTTGTTCAAATTTTATTACAAGAGACCACTCTCTCAATACAATACCCAAATCTGTTTGGAGCTATGCTCAACAAACTCTACAGAATTCACACCCGAATTCAAAACACATCTACAATGTTACATTATTCCTACCATATGCATTAAAGCCATATAAATAGACAAAGTAGTTTCACAAAACCATGGGTATCAAAACCATGGGCCAAAACTGCCCCATAAATCTATGGGTTAAAAATCCCACCCATATGAGGAAAGCATGTTTTCCGGTATATCGGGCATGTTTTAATGCGGCCCCAAACCCTGGTGAGACAACTATGGAAAGTGTATAGTACTCTTAGTGTACAGTCTTTAACACTTCCTCATATGAAAATAGGATCCACAACCTAACAATATGATGTGTTAGATCAATTAGAGAAGATTACTAGTCATGTGTATGTTCAGGGATCTCGTCCTAGAAAGATTTCTAACGTCCTTAAAGATATACTTTGTAAAATGTTATAGGGATCAGGAGTATATATTGATGTTGACCAAACACATTTACAAGACACAAGAAACATGAAATTGCTCCCACAAGACACATAACCTTCAGTCGGACATAATCCTTAACTGGCTCCAATAACTGTCCCTTACATATCAAGGTAATTAATCAAGCATAAGACTTTCAAGAGAGTGCTTATGGATGGCATATTAGGTCTCAAATTTGTACTCATAAGCTAGTTTGTTACCTAGGTTGCACAAAAGATGATTTAGAGACAAAGGTCATCACCATAATGACATATGATAATGAAGAACAAAAATAAGATGGAAAGAGATCACTTTAATTTGAATTTGGATAACACATGATATGAAGTTCCATTTCTTGGACCTAGAACTCCCTTACAACATGGTTGGACGCCTATGGATTCATGCCATGCAATACCATGGGATCAATGGATATCATCAATGTTTAAAGTTACCAAACAAATCCACCTATGTACAAGGAAAAACAACTTACTATTTAGAGGATGTGAATTATTTCATTCATTAGCACCAAATAAAAAGATGAGAGTGGATTGTAGCGATTCAAGCATTGTCGGGTTATTTTCCTATCATCTAGAGTGTCCTTCTCATCCTAGTTCAGTCAGAGGTCCTCGCTTCACAAGTGGATCCAAATACCTTATCTACCAATGAAAATGGTGATTCCACCTTAAATTCCCTTTGCCACATGGGAGATGAAGATTCATTAAGATATTATGTAGAGTATGATTTACAGCAATTTCTTATGATGTACAATATACCCTCGTCTTCCAAAGCACACGATAGACCATGATACAAATTTCAAAGATCAATGGGGAGCTTCCCCTTTGAAAAACATTTTCATGCGGCTTGCTAGAAGAGGAAAGAATCTAAACGATATTGAGTATTTCATCCTCAAGATGATGAAAGATTTATGTTACGAGTCATCTAGGTAATTTTTATTCCTAATGAATGTCATGATTACTATAAGATATCAAGACGTGGTTACCAACTGCCAAGAATAAGGCCCATTACAAGCTTTTCTGATACCTACTGTGCAAAGGGGAAGTATGGTATTGGCACTCATTTTTATGAGTCTCACCCTTCAAATAATGAGTATGCTATCTCAAGATATGTTTAAGATAGTGAAAAGGATCACTTAGTGATTTAAAATGAAGAGTGTACATACAAAGAACCTCTCTTCTAACATCATAACCCCTGTTCGTTGTATACCCTATAACTCAAACATTAACCCTTGTGTACCGATCATTCATGAATTGGGATCATGATGCAACAACACGTACCTATTGACGTATTTCAAAATGATTAGGCTATTGGTGAGTTCTTAGGCATCAGAGATAACATTCCAAGAAATGATCACAAGAAAGGATTCTCCATTCAGCTCATTACATGTGTGAACTTCAAAGAGGATGTAGAGTTATGTGGACACTTAAGTAAAATTGAGAAAGTGTAAGAGTACTACAAAAAATCCTTACAGGAAGAAAAAATGGAAGTCCTATAGTGAAAACCTCTTCGGGGTGCTTGTGGACAAGAAAGCAAAACAACCTAGGGAAAAGATTGTGTACCCATATAAAGATGATGATATCCCTAAGCTACCTTTGGTAGAGGGAATATCTCAATATTCCTCTTGATCCTATGCACATGGAGGACCATTCAAAGCAACTAGTGAAAGACACAATAGATATTAACGTCGACACGTAGAAGATGCCTAGAATAGTCATTTTGGGAGCTTCAATCTTAGGGAATGAACAAAAACATTTACAGGAATTTTGAGAGAGTATGAAAAGATATTTTCTTGATCTTATACCAACATGTCAGGACTTAAAATCCTTTATTAGTGGTGCATGAATCTTGTTGTACACTCAAGTTCCAATCCCATCAAACAAAAGCTTTGAAAGATGCATCCTCACATCGCCTTGTTGGTAAATGCAAAGCTAGAAAGGTTATTAGAAGTAGGCTTCATTAGACCTATCAACTACTCAAAGTGGATTTCAAATGTTGTACCAGTTCAGAAGAATTCAATTTGGTATCAAAGTGTGCAATTATTTTAGAGATATTAATAAAGCTTTGTCTGAAGGATGACATATTTCCTCTCCCTAACATGAAACATGATCGTCAATTATACTACTGGTTATGAGATGCTATCACTCATGGATGACTTCTACAGGTTATAATCAGATGAAATGGATTGTTTTGAGGAAGATCAACACAAGAACATAATTTCACAATCCCATGGGGAACATTCTACTACCAAGTCATGCCCTTCAGCCTTAAGAATGCAGATGCTACATATCAACGAGTGATGACTGTAATCTTTGACAACATGATAACTGACATCATGGAAGATTACGTAGACAATATACTAGCTAAATCTATAACTTGGGAGGAGAACTCATAGATTTTGGAGTGTATCTTTTAGTGCTTAAAGGATTAAAAAGTCTGCCTTAACCCAAAGAAATGTGTCTTCGGTGTGCTACCTAGGAAATTACTAGGATTCATTGTGTCAAGGATATGAATAGAAGTGGACCCTATAAAGGTCACAGATACCACAAAAATGCCTCCTAAAAATATTAGATAAATACGTAGCTTACAATGAAAGATCCATGACATCATAAGGTTTATTTCATAGCTAGTAGAAAAGTGTCATACATTCATACATCTTCTAAAGAAAGATGTTAATTTCCACTGGGGGTAGACCAACAAAAAGTATTTTCTTTGCTAAAATAGTACTTGGTTAAAACCCCTTGTTCTCATGTGCCCACGAAGAGAGAACCCTTGTTACTTTACATTTTTTCTACACATTTTGCAATTGGGGAACTATTGACTCAGTATGATAAACAGAAGAGAGAAAAATCTATATATTACTTAAGTAAAACATTGATAGCATATGAGCTCAATTATTCTTAGATTGAAAAGGCTTTAGATATCCATAGCGTTTACTTTCCATAAGCCACACCATTATTTTCTCAATAATAAAGTCAAGCTTATTTCAAAGTTGGATCCACTAAAATACTTACTGTCCAAACCCGACGTAACTAGAAAAATGGATAATTGGATCATCTTGTTAAGTGAGTTCGACATTGCGTATGTACATAAAAATTCAATGAAAGGAAAAGTCTTAGTAGATCAGCTAGTAGAAGCTCTTCTACCAGGTATTGAAACTTTGAGTCTGGAACCACTAGATGGCTCCATCATGTACCTTGAGAAATCAATCATTTAGAAACTATACTTTGATGGCTGCTTTACCTTTCATGGTTCAGGTGTTGAATTTTAGTTAATCAATCCTACAGGAGAATTGATTCCCTAAGCATTTCGGCTTGGGTTCCCATGCATGAATAATATAGTGGAGCATGAAGCTCTCATCATAGGGATTAAGTTATCCATCAAATGGGATATTAGATGAGTCAATTGCATTGGTGATTCAATGCTCCTCATAAAATAAGTCACATACGAATACAAGGTAAAAGATGAGAAAATTCTTCCATACAAAAGGATGGTTGATTCTTTGAAGGAGTTCTTTTAGCAGATAACAATTGAGAAAATACTAAGAGCACAAGATAGAGCAATGGATGTTATGGCTATAGTGGAGTCCATGTTGAGTATTCCACATGGGAACAATGATATATCATTCTTCATTAAACATATAAGAACGCCATCATACGACATACCACAGTCATGTTTGGTGAACGAAGTTGTTGGTCCCTTTTCCCCATGGTACGCTGAAATCTTTAATTACCTCCACGATGGAACCTTTCCCAATAACATTTCCCATGCTGAAAAACACACCCTCATCCAGCATATAGCCCGTTATACCCTACTTATAGGCACCCTATTCCGTTGAGGCTATGATGGGAATCTATTGCAATGTTTAAATTTGGACTAATCTATCCAATTAATTAAAGAGGTGCACAAAGGAATCTGTGGGGCTCATACTAATGGGATTGTCCTTATGAAGAAAATACTAAGATTAGGTTAATATTGGCCTACCATGGAGCATGACTGATGTAGCCATGTGAAGAAGTGTGTGGATTGTCAAAAGTATGAAAACTTGATACATGTACTAGCACAATCTTACAGTATGTCATAACCCCTTGGTTGTTCTCAAAGTGGGGTCTCGATCTAATAGGAAAAAATAACCCTATCTCTTTAGATGGTCATAAATTCATCATTAGTATAATTGATTACTTTACAAAATGGGTAGATTTTGTTCCTCTAACCTATGTTGAAGGTGCCCAAATCTCTAAATTTATCATGAACCATATCATTTATCGATATGGTATCCCTTCTGCTATTATCAATGATAATGGTAAACCATTTAAGAATAAAACTGTGAAATGCACTCTACAAATGCTTTCAAATATCCCTCAAGTTCTCAACCCCCTATTACCCTCAAGGTAATGGGCAAGCCGAAGGCTTCCAATAAAACCCTAATTCACATTATGGAGAAGATGGTGAACAAGATAGGCCGTGAATGACATCTAAAAATTCACCCTTCCCTCTGGGCATTTAGAACTTCTATCCACACCCCCATAGGTGTCAATTCCATACTCCTTAGTATTTGGCACAGAAGCCATACTACCTTTAGATATCGAGATCCCTTCTTTGTGCATTAAGCTAAGGGACTACCTGAATGAAGAGGAGGACTACAGAGTAGCTTGAGTGGTAGAGTTGGAGCTATTAGTCAAGAAAATACTTCACACTCTCAATCACTCTTAAAGTATATCAGGATCGAGTAAGGAAGCTACAATAAAAGAGTCATACCTTGTCAATTTGAGGTAGGGGATTTGGTGTTAAAAGAGAATAAGAAGAACACCAATAAGGACAGTGAAAAGAAAGGGTAATTTGAACCCAATCAGCTAGGACCATATGGTGTGGTCACTAATTTTGGTTTAGGTGCCTATAAGCCATCCCATTTAGATGGCCAAGAGCTTTGAGAACCCATGAATGTAATGCATCTTAATCATTTCTATGCTTAAGTGTGGGGTCTCTAAAATATCAAGAAAAGAAAAAAAGTATAAAAGTAGAAAAAGAAAAAGAGAAAAATAAACAGTTGTGTCTAATAGTGAAAACCACGCAATGGTGGCACTTTAGACAAGTCCTTTGGTGAAAATCAGTTTCCAGTGCTAAAGGAGGGTCTATTTTTCACAAGCATTTTAGGTTTACGAGTATGATAGCTTTGTCCTAAGTTGGTATTTACCTTCGTCTAAGTCCTTTGTGAGCATATCCCTCTTTTCCCTGATCCTAGCTAATCCAACTTTTGAATGTGGAGAATTTAACTTTGAATGAACCCATCTCATGCTTGGGGTAACTTTGTAGCGTCACTTCTAGCATATAACATGTGGAATTATACCCTTTTATATCCCATCTAATGCTTGGCGCATCCATGTTTCTTCATTTCCTTGCGCGTTTGCTTTGAAAAAATATTTAGAAAACATCAAAAACATTTGTATAACTTTTGAAAACCCCAAAACATACATATATGTTCCTTGGAAAAATAAAAAAATTCAAATGTTTTGTAGAAAACTCCAAAATAATAGAAAAATGTATTAGAGATAAAACCAAAAACAACGAAAAAGGTCCCAAAACTATCCCACAAAAACAAAGTAGTATTTTTATTTCTTTTAGTTGGTTGTATGTATGGTTTTTAGTTGCATTGATTTTTTGTATTATGTACTTTAAGTTGGATTCACTTTCTTTCTTAGATTGAATGTCATTTTAATATTTGGTGCATTACATGGAGTTCATTTTATCTTGCATACTTGTAGATAAATGTGTTACTTTGATTAGATTTGTTTAGCTTGTGCCTTTCAATTTTTACTTGTACATTTTTGTTATCATTTCATCATCATATCACATAAACCCATCACATCTATACATCATATATCAATAAATGCTAAGTCTACATCATACATGTATGCTAAAGCTAATCATCAAGTACCGTATCATCAATGGGGAAAGAGGGGTTGCGCATGATCACAAATCTATCCCCCCACACCAATATCAAAAATATAAACATGTTACTCAAAGTATCTCATCAACATGCAATATGACATCATCTAAGGCTATATCATAATCTAAAAAACATGTGATACAAACATAAACATACAAATTACGTATGATATCTCATAAAAAACATGTGGCACATCAGTAATCCATCAAATCATCATATATCATCAAAAATATAAATGTCCATGTACAAAACAATGTGTCTGAAAAGGTACATCTAATACAATGAGCCATCATGGGCATCTATGCCAAAAAAATTGCCTTCATCACGAGGCATAATAAAAAACACTATATAAATCATACACCTGTACAAAAACTATGCCTTCATCACGAAGCATGATAAAAAGTAATGCATATACATCCATGTAAAAGTATGCCTTCATATCGAGGTGATACACCAAATAAATACATCTAGTACATCAGTAAGAGATTCAACCATGACTCTCGACCCTTGCACTGAGGACTTGCCTAGTCCAGGTCCATCGCTAGGCAGGGGCATTTTAGGTGTTGGTCATGTGGAAAGTGCTATGCGTCATGTTGTGCTTACCCATGCTTGCTCTAAAACAGCCTGTTGTCCTAAAGGACCATGTATCAGATCACGTTGATTATCGCGATGGCCATATGGGATCTAGATTCGGGATGTGTGGCCTGCTATTTGACTATACTCAGGAGCTACTCTACTTGGATGATAATGGCTACATGTACTACTACATCCTATAATATGTGGCCTCACCTACTATAATAACATTGTGCCAAATCATAAGTTGTACCCCTGAAGACATTCCATGCCTACTAAAGCATGTCATGTCACGTTCCATTGCTCATGCTAGTTAGATCTATCCGCAGCTAGGCTATGTCTGCTACAACTCAATCCCTCTCTGTTATAGCCTGGTCTCTACATTACATGCAGTATGGAAACTATTCTTCTATCACTTGATTTCTCTCATTTATGGCATGTACTCTCTCTTGTCCAAGATTTGATCTTCACTCTATCACAAGTTCATACCCATATACAATAGCCTGGTCTCTTTAAGTAACGGCTTGATCCCTCTCAGCTTCCATCTGGAGCAATAAATTTTTCACCTTGCTGTAACTGCTACTGCAAGGTATCCATCTTCCCACCATCTTGAATATCTTGAACATACTCCTTCCATCTCCTCAACAACCCTCGCCATCTCCTCCACCTCTTGGTTGAATATGCCATGGAATCGACATGAGGGGGTGATGGAGGTTGCTATAATGGTTCCTGTAATGGAACATGAAGGGGCATACGTGGGTACAAACACCTATGGCTACACCACTACCTTTTGTTGTACTTAAACTCATTGATGTAAACTAACACCTGCTGCACTGGTACCCTTAGATGCAGTGGTCCCTCATGTGGATCTGATCTGTGCCTACGCATGTTCCTGTGCTCTGGGATTTGAGCTCTGTCTACCCCCTCTTGTGCTTGTTGCATCTAATAATTCTTATGAGTTATAGTCAATCTACATGGTACCACTATCGCATACCATGCTATGCATAATCCTAGGGTCAGTCTTTAGATCTACTATTCGTCCGTCCGCTGTATCTAAATTTATGGAACCGCCTCTAAGAAAACTATTGTGCACACTCGTCCCAACCTAATCTAATGCCCCATGTGGAAGACCTCTCTGGATCTACGTATGCACATACCACATCTCGTCACTAGAAATCCCCTAGATGAGACCAAACTAGACACTAGACCCAGTCCACTGTGTACCACTCTGAGATTTAGCTAATAATCCAAAGAATGAAATGATCCACAACAATAGTGCTCAACTCAACAACATACTAAGGCCACCGGTACAACCTTATAGGGCTACCATGTGATCATGTGAGGCTTTACATTGTCAAAATCTCATCTGTAGTAATTTTTGTCTCCCCAATGGCCATGAATGTCATCCCTATTTAGAACCCAACTTATGACAGATGGCTCTCCCCGAATCCAAGCTCCCAATGATCCTAAAGGTCATTCAATCGCAATGTGATGCCATTCCCATATCTGCAATAAAGTGGTAGGACCCACTGACCTTGTGTCCATGATAGGCTATCAAGTGCAAATCAAAGTATAAGTGAGCCAGTATACACTGACCCCAACAATACACCTCTCCCTGAAGCAGGCCATGAGTCACTCCAATGAGGCCAAGAGGGAATCGGGCACCAGTCTTTTCAGGAAACAATATGTCACTGACAATAGCTAACTGAAACATAGGCACCTGTCCCAGCCACTGATGAGCCATGCCCCTCTGAATAAAGACTATTATACCCCGATGGGGTATGTTTTCCACTCCAAATAGCTCGGTCATCCATCGCTGAATACAGTCCTAGTGACCATCATAGGTGATCAGGTGACCCTTGATCGGAACTCATAATATTCGCCATACATCCTCTAATGTAATACTCATCTCACTAGTAGGTAAATATAAGGTCTGACTCTTGCTCTACCACCTCTCAGCTAAGGCTATGAATAGGTCATGATATAAGGTAATCCATGGCTTATGGGCCACATAAGATAAACCAGTCACCTCCAAGGTGATCTCCAAGAAAATCTGGTCCCGTTGGCTAAACATTGCCTCGTACGCCTAAAGTCACCCATGCCACTCCCGCGATCTCTAACAAGTCCAAATCTACCCGTGGAACTAAGTCAAGTCATTTATTATGATCTAATTCATTTATCTTCTATCATCTATTCTTCTATTCTATCATCAATTCTTCTATTTTTCTTATAATTCATCTATTTTTACCATTTGGGGTTTGTAAAAATATTCATTTTCTTCTAAAGGCATTTTAAAATTATCTTTTGTGCATAAGCGCACCCTTGAGTGCACAGTGCACACCCCTTTATTCATAGGTGAACCCATTATGCGGGCAGCACTCTTCATTGCACTAGCACACTCTTGTGCGTAGGTACATTTTCCCTAGCACACTAAAAAACCCTTCAGTGCGTAGGTGCACAAACAATCCTTGCGTAGGCGCATATGTTCCCCTACTTTTACATAGGATCATGAAGTTTTTCACTGAAAAAACATGCCCATGCTCCAACTAGAAAACAAAAAAGGCAAAAAAAATAGAACATTTGCATAGGCGCACTCATTTTTTCACCAGCACAAATGTGCCTATGCAAAACCCTAACAAATAGTGCATATGCACACCCCTATTTGCATCAGCACATATGGGCCCCCGCAACAAGCAAAAAATAAAAATAAAGAAAAATAATAAATTGTGTAGGTGCACTCATATTTGCATGGGCGTATATGCGCCATGCAACCACTTGGGTAGGCACACCCCCCCATTTCCCCCTATTTTTACCCAAAAAAATTACATTTTAACAAAAAATTAAATACTTTTAACTACAAGGGTAAAAAGGGAAGCTTTGTGTACCCGTGGTCCATCTGCTGGGAGGCTCATGTAGTCCCTCATGTAATCCACATGGTGTCTCCAGTTCTACACCCTTGCCATTTCCTGTTGTAGGTCAGAGCTCCAATTGGTGGTAAAATGGTAAGTGAATGTGGTAAATAAACTTTCCGTGATGGCTTATATACTCATTTTTACCCCCCGTGACGTGTTTCTCACCCCTGAAGTGCCCTGGAGCCGTTGTGGTTCTTCTACATTCTTCTACAAACTTGTCGTGATGATTATTTTAAATAAATAATAATTTTCAGGCCCATTTTTGCTATGTTGGGGCATGTTTTGCTTCCCGATAGCCTTTTCTACTACCCGAGGCATATTTTTACCTCATGGTGAATTTTAATGAGGTCTCACGACTTCGTTATTTCTTATACAATATGTTCTTCCTAAAAATTCAAAAATTTGAAAAAAAATATTTTTTTTCAAAAAAACCCAAAAAAATGGTAAAATCATTAAAAATATTTTTTTTGCAAAAATTCAAAATTTTACAAAAATTGGTAAACAACATACAACCAGTTGAAGCCTGTGTCAAATGAATTATCCTCAAACATCAAAATTTTTCCTACAAAAAAATATTTCTAAGGTTCTTGCTTGTTCTGGTCTCAACAGACTTGTAGATCATCGTGATCTACCTCCATTAACAAAAGCTAGGTTACATGTTATGTCGGTACTCCCGTGCAACAGTGAGTTGTTAGAGACTGTGTCATAGTGCATGCAATATTTTCTGTGGGACTACTTGTTTCCTCCATTATTCCCCTAGCATGTATCCTTTCTTGGGGCACCATTTTTAACCCTTGTCATTACAACACGAACATTCGGGAACTGCAGCTTGATAACAAAAACATTGGTGCAACTATCTTTAACATTGTTTGTTTGAGTAGGTGTGTTTTTATTGGTTTCTCTATTGTAGATGGTTTGTTTCTTATTGCATTGTTAGGTTAGTTAAACATCATTTTACTTTCTCGTATTGCATTACATTATGTATGTTGCATGGAGTTAAACATCATTTTACTTTCTCCTATTGCATTGCATTATGTTTGTTGCATGGAGTTATGTAGAAATGAACAAATGTAGTAATTTAGCTTTTTATGTTATTTTATACTTTTGTTTATTTCATTAAAGGTCTAATGATGTAGACCTAGGGGAAAAATAATACAACTAAGTTGTCTTATTGAAAGGTTAGATTCAAATATTGGGCTTGTCCTATATTCTCCATTAATATTCTCCATTATCATTTATTACCATTACTATTTTTTCTTCCAAATCACTCGGGGTAATAAACAACCATGTTTATCCCTATCCATTTTTCTTCTAAATAACCAAGTTTTTCATGTCACATTATATCCTATTTATTTTATCCATTTCAATCATATTTTTTATTATTGATTGATTTCTTCTATCACCCCATCAACACTTGAGGGAGCATCCTTCATTATACTAATGTTTCTTAAAAACATTTACATGTTTATGCTTGTCTACTATATTTGAAGAGAATTTACATACTTCACCTTAAACAGGGGAAAATGTAGACACCTAAATTCCTTTTCAGCAATCTTATTGCCAAACACACACAAATCACTCTCATTCTTACCAATTCCGTCATTATAATTAGTGATTTCTGCTAATTAACTAACATTTCTTGCCAATGGCCAATTAACAACACATTTTTGATTGCCTAATCCCTTTCACATTCAGGATGCCACTTTACGATGAATCGTAAGCCAAAATCCTCTTCAAAATAGACAATTAGTGTTTATTAGCTAATTAAGCCTATTTTTCCCTTGTTTTGGTCAATATACCCTACTATTGGCTCAAACCCCTCTTCCAACCACTCAAAATCACCCCACTTTCCTTCAAAACATCTCAGCAAGCTTCAAAATCTTATCCTAGCCTCCTAGTTGACCCTAAGCAGTTGATTAAGGCTCCACACATCTTAATCACTTGTTAATTCACTAATTATGATTAGAAAAGCTTAATCATGATTAGAAATTCTAATCTAATTTGGGATTTTAGTCCCACATGCACCAAAATATAAGTTTTCCCCAAATGGAAAACTATAATAAAGAGTCACCTCATACCTTAATACTTTACACCATGCTTTGATTTGCATCTCATATAATAAATATGATTTATAGCCAAGCTCAATCCTTGCCTAAAGCCTTCAACAAGGTTAGTAGATGGAT